>CM070557.1:9008779-9537626 GCA_036346405.1 Phyllostachys edulis
GTTGTATGTGTGTATGTGAAAAAAAAAAATGTGTTATTGTTGTTGTTAGGCGTGTGGTGGGTTCACCTAAGTTCTCACTTTGAGGTCATCTGTAGTTCTCTCTCTCTTGGTGACTCTGAACTGCGTAAATGGTTTCCATCATCACAGGCTGACTCGTTAATACCTAATATTGAAAAACATCTCGTAGGACTTACGGTCTTTGGCATAACTAAGGAAGTGTGCTTAATAGCTTGGCAAGGTGGTTTAGCGTGTGGGTAAGTTGTACACCTGCTTGAGGTATAAACTATTGAATAGTCTCATCTAGGTTATAGACATGCTTGGTTATTTCCATAAAATTAGACTTTAACCTTTTGATAAAACTTGACTTTGGTGAGTGAATGGGTAATTAGTGTAACTATGTTGTCGATGTGGTTGTGTGGTAAGTCTTACCTCTAGGATGTTATTTATGTTATAAATGTTGTCTCATTTGTTATTTAATCAAAAAATAGATTTGTCAAGCGCCTTCAATCTATTATCTGTGCAAATGAAAAATTGCTTTATGTGTTGAAATGAACCCTATGACTCCTTTGAATCAGCTTGCATGTAGCTATGTATAGGTTTGTTATCGTAAGTTTTGCGAGTACATTTTTGTACTCGGTTGCATTGTAATTGACCCCTAAGGGGTTGATTATTGTGAGACCAACCGTTCGGGGCGACTAGCTTGGCGGCGATCGATTGCAATGTGAGGTAGCAAACTGTTGGCTTTTATTTATACATCATCTTATGGCTTTTCTTTCCTTTGCTACTTTGGTTAATTATCTTGTTATTTTGGCGGTCAGCCCTCTTGTTGTTCTCGAACTTGTAAGCCTTGTGTTGTAAGTTTAAAGACTTCGGTAATGTAATGACTTACGTATGGATGTGATTCATAATTTTTCTATGGGGTATGTGTCTTGCCAATTCTAGGAAGTACATATCTTGAAACCGCCGAGATATTTAGTTTGTGATGCTAGGACCAATTGGATGGTTAAGTGTTACAAGCTATATACCCGGCAGCTCTCGCAATCATCAGCATCCTACATCGAAAGCATAACGGGGGATTGCTTACTCACCTCGATAAGAGACTCCATACTAGTGCCCTACAACCAGGGGTAAGTGCTTCACTACTTGCTATACAAATTTTATTTTTTTTTTCTTTACTCATAACCACGAACTTAGGTTTAATGACTATAGCGATATACTCACTAGCTACTGCTTGGATCCTTTTAGTCATTGTCCCAAAAGTGGAACAAGGTAATATGCCTTGATTCCTAGTCGACAAAACACATGACTTCACCATTGTGCAAAAATTAATTAAAGCCAGTATGCTCATTTCCTCCGCGTAACTCTATTGTAGTCTTTCTTCGTTTGAAATGTCCGAGGATAAATTTTTAGAATCACGTGGAATTAGTGGTTTAGTGCCTATGTTGCGAGGAAGGACACACTCAGAAGGAGAAGCGATACACTGCGACCTGAGGACTAAATTTACGGTACATACCACTCTGACATAATAATCCTATATCACACTTGTAACACGGTCTCTCGAGCCGACTATACATATATCCTATATCACACTTCTATTTTTGCGATTGCGGCAACAACTACAAACCAGCGTTATGTGCATTCTCGTTTGCCATCATATCTTTGGAAATCATGAGTGCTAAGGCGAAGGATCGAGAGGTTTGTCGATCAATCCTATATAATTATGAATTTAAATATATATATATATATATATATATATATATATATATATATATATATATATATATATATATATATATATATATATATATATATATATATATATACTTACTACATTCTTTTACTTTCTACAGGGCATGACAATGGAAGAAAGTGCCTACCATCGGACATACTACTGCGGACATTCAAGGATAGCTTGCCATCTTCATCATGGGGAAGATCATTAACTAGAATCGAGTTCCACCCTTGACACCAATTTATTGCAATTCATTTTGAGTTGTAATTCCAATCACTTTGTAATTGATATTGAGTTTTTAAATCACTTTGAGTTGTTCTATATCAAATCAATTGTGATATATACATTTTCTGCTTGCTTGTTTTGAGAGAGCATGGCTAGCATTACACGAGCTAGCTAATGAAAACCCTAAGCAAACCGTGCTGCAATGAATGCATACTATCATAGGCGAGTTACCACAAAAAACCGTGAATGCATAATATCACAAGCGGCTACCACC
This sequence comes from Phyllostachys edulis, assembly GCA_036346405.1. Lineage (NCBI taxonomy): Eukaryota > Viridiplantae > Streptophyta > Magnoliopsida > Poales > Poaceae > Phyllostachys > Phyllostachys edulis. The sequence goes on from CM070557.1 coordinate 9,011,011, forward strand.
AACAAAACGTATGTGATCGTATCCAATCACACAGCTACCACCAAAAAACGTCGTGATATATATACAATCACAGATGGCTACCTAACTAACTTAAATGCGTGATATGTATCCAATCACGGACGGATACCTAAAAATCATATGTGATATTGGATATCATAGGCGGCTACGTGATATTTAGGATATACGAAAAACCAAACCGTGCGTGATATTTCGGATATCACAAGATGGCTACTAAAATCATCGTGATATGAGATATCACGAGCGGCTACTAAAAACCATTTGTGTTATTTATCTAATCACGGATGGTTGGTACATACTCTTCCGTCTATGAGTTGATCATAACGAGCGGTTGGTACATATAACCGTTTGTGATAGTTGGTCTTCACGCAGATGGTTTTACCATAAAACCGTCACGTGTTGTTCATATCACGGCGGCTCAACTGTGATAACGCACTATTGTCACAAACACATAAAAGTCGAGACGGTTTCATTAGAAATAGTTTGTGATGCGATTTAGAACCATCTATGATGACCCTTTACGTAGTTAGGCGATTGAAGCTACCATAGCGGTTACCACAAACAAACCGACATCTTTGCCTTTTTCCAGCGAGGGACTTGTGGAGGAGCAAAATAAAATCAAGGCCCTTGTTTGGGAAGATGGTTCTAGATGTGAAAATCAAGATAGCATTAAAGGTATGGTTCAAAGTTTTATGAAAATCTCTTTTCCTCACGAACCGTGTGATTAGTTGGATCGATTCTTGAGGATATCCTCTAAATAAAGTGGATGATGTGGTCAATCTTTGAGTTACGTAAACCTTATCGATGATGATATCAAGGCAGCTGCTCTATTCGGATGGGGCCTATGAAGCGTCCGGCCTAGGCAGATTCTAACACTTTTCTGCTCGGGCGCATTGGGATTTCTTTCATGAGAAATTTGTCATCTTTGTAAAGCTTTACGGAGGTGTGGATATTCCAAAGGGTCTCTGCGATTTAGTTATTGTGCTATCCCTAAGGTTTCAAGGCCTAAACATCTAAAAATTTCCGCCTCATCGGTTTGTGCGCGTGCTCTATAAGATTGCTAATAGATTGATAGTTTTTCTATGCGATTGTGTTCGAGTATTAGAGTGCATTTGTCCTTAGAAGGCTTATCGCGACAATGCACTTTTTGCCTCTGAGTGTTTACACACCATACTGAAGACAACAATTGAAGAGGCCATATTTTGCTTTAAAGATTGATATGATGAAGGCATATGATCTTGTAGAGTGGAATTATCTACATGGATGTGCGAATAAGTGGGTTTTGCTCCTACTTGGATCGACTCTGTCATCGATTGTGTTACGCTTATTCACTATGTTGTTCGGGTTAGTGGCGGTGAGCTAACTATGCTGTTGTCTCATCGAGGGTATTAAGCAAGGGACCCCATTAGTTCCTATTTTTTCTCTTGTGCCTTGAAGGTCAATCATATCTCATGCAACACAAGGAGGGTCATGGTGAGCTATCGGATTGAAGCAGTCGCTCGGCCCTCCCCATATCACATCTTTTAATTGCATACAATGGTATTTTCTTTGCTCAAGTGATGCAAAAGTGTTGATGCATTGAAGCCATGCTTCATTTTGTATTGTGAAGCGTTTTGGGTAGAAAATTAATTTAGAAAGTTCTCTATTTTCTTTGGCTCGCATTACAGCGATGGTGTTAAGCAAGGAGTCATCGCTCGGTTGGATGTTCTTAATGAAGCCCTCGAGATTCCTACCTTGGGATGTCGAGGTGAGTCGATCAGCGAGTACTTTTCATTTCTTGCACGATAGAGTGTGGAAGCACATCAATGGATGGGTGACCGGCGTTGTCAGGCGGCGGGAAAGAAGTCATGTTAAAATCGGTGATCGAGGCTATTTCAACTTATGTTATGAGCTACTTGCATTTGCTTGTCTCGATGTGTGAGAAATTGAAAACCTTCATCGCTAATCCTTGGTGTGGTGTTGAGCGGCAAGAAGAAAATGCATTGGTGCTCATGAAATTTGGCGATCTACACCTAAAGCTTTAGGCGGCATGGGTTTTTGTGATCTTGTGCTCTTCAATCAAGCAATGCTAGGTCGTCGGGCTAGCGCGACTAATGACAAAGCACAGGTCACTTTGCACTTTCGAGGCGTTGAAGGTCGTTACTTTTCTAGTGTGATTTTTGGGATGCCCTAGTCCAAGATCATCTTCGTATACTTGGAGGAGTATCTGCTATGGGAAGGAATTGCTGCGGAAGGGTGTGCGGAAGGGGTAGGGAAGTCGGCAATGGCAAAAGTATTAAAATCTTATCGATAATTGGATACTCGGCATTACACCTAGTCTTGTTCGCATTTGGTGCTACCTGGTGGATCAAACAATTGATTTTTTATGAGAGGAGCATGGTTCTTGGGATGTTGACTTGGTTCGTTCTATCTTCCTGAGGAGGTTGCTAATCAGATTATCCTGGGTGCCGTCGATATGCAAGGCGATGAGGATTTTGCTTCATGGCCTTATACAAGACATGGGTCTTACGATGCGTTCGCATATTTTTGGCTTGGTCGGAGGGCTTTTATTCCTCTCAGCGCAGCTTTGGGTGTGGCCTCTCCTCAGTGTCTGCAGTCGGATGAAAAACATTGGAAGTCACTCTAGGCTTTAAAGCCATCGAACAAGATAAAAATTCTATTGTGGCGTTTAGCACAAGAATGTCTCACATGTGTTTTTCAGGTGAAGCGGAGGCATATCGGCGAATGATAAGTGTGTCTTCGTGGGAGGGATGAGTGTATCGAACACTCCTTTCTGCTATTCGCCAATTTGCTTGTGAAGTTTGGCATGAAGTGAAATTAGTCTGGCTTCCATCTACGCAAGATCTTGACTTGTGCTAGCGGTGGTTATTCGATTTCTAGGAGGTTCCTCGATCAAGTGGCAGCGGTTCTTGTTGTTACTCTGTGACATATTTGGGAGGCCCATAATGATGCTAAACAATGAAGGTTTGTTGCATCCTCGAAGGGTCTCCGAGAAAGTTAAAACTTATGTTGAGTTAATAGTGTTGCATATCTTCAATCTAGATCTAGGTCATAAGGCGTGAGTCCTTGAATTCAGTCCCTAAATGGACTCATTTGTCGGTATAGTCTTTTTTAATATCGATCTGATACTTTTTGCTTCTTCTCATCGGATGGGGGTTGGCGTGGTAGTCGAAACCACATTGGTGAATACTTGGGCTGCTGAGCACCTTGAATGGAATCACTACGCGAGAATAAGCGAAGCATTGGGCATTTCATCGTGCAATAGCCCTAGCCTATGATGAAGGATATCAAAATGTCATCCTTGCTTCTTTTGTTTGTCGTGCAATGGTTGAATTCGTTGATGCGGGATCAAGTCCTCTATTGGTGCGGTTATCTCTAATATCAAGTCCATGGCGAAGGCTTTTCCTCGGTTGTTTTTCGTCATATTAGTCGAATGGTGAATATAGCGGCACATACTCTAGCTAGATCTTGTGAGCACCTTGTTAGCTCTTTTATTAGTAATGGTGTGCGGAGTGTATCGGGAGACTCTTTATAACAATTTTTTTGATCAATAGAGTGCGGCAGTTTCTAAAAGAAAGTACTCCTAGAGTAAAAAAGTCATTTTATCATTATATTTTTGGAGTTAAGTTCTAAAAGTGTAATTTTTTACAGAAGTATTTTCCACGACAATTTTACTATCCATATCATTTTTGTATATCCAAACTACCTATTTTAGAAAATATATTTGATCAAAATTAGAATAGTTTGGCTGGATGTATTTCAAAACGACTTCATTACGTGAGTACAGTGCGTAATCAATTTCGCCGTATCATAGAGAAGGCCTAGGGCCAATTGACTGAAGTAAGTTGTACTCTGACCGGTGTTAATCGCCAATCTTCGATGAATCAACAGTAGTACTCTGACCGGTGTTAATCGCCGAGGCCAAGCTGCGCTTGTCTCTGACCTTTCCGCGCCATGCAGAGCTTTCAATTTGTAGAGCAAGTGTGGTTGCGCGAACTACCAGAAAAAACCGGGATGGAGCGGCTGCGCGCGTTGACGCTTATTAGTACTTGGAGAAATGTGACCTCGGTTTGGCTTAACTCAATACATTGTCTGACCGCCAACTTGCTACAATACTAGGCTACTTGTGCTAGCATTTGACAAGTAAATTTCTTTCTCCTTTTTCCATTTCTATAATACTAGTTAACAAGTAAATTTATTTTGATGTGTTGCCTCTTCTCCCTGCAGGATATATCTAACAACTTTTCTAAGCCGACTATTCTACGATCACCACTCTCTCTCTGCTGCTGCTGCTAAATATCGTGAAATCGAGGAGATGCTTTAAAGAATTAGCGAATGGTGAATACGTATGTATATGCGCGGATCGAAAGAAGCAAGCGGGAGTGAGAAGAGTGCATTTTTTAAAAAAAAAGCAAAATATATTACTATCACTAGTCATAAACTAGTTGCGGTTGAGATGAGCTGGCCAATCCGGTATTAACCTATTTAACAGGAAGCTCCCTTCCTGTACAACGTCACCATTGGGCTCTACGCTATGGATTGGCATGGGAGCGCCTACCTCTTCAGCCTCTTATCCTTCAGCGCCGCCAATTCGCTGCTACCTACCTCTATCATATCAGTCTTCACGATGTGTGTTCTCTTTCTTAATTGGGCTGTGTTTATCTCCACAAGTTTATTCTCTTTTTCATTCCCCGGCCGCAAATTTAGGCTGAGCTAAACAAGCAGAGCTTATACGTAACTAGCTAGCGACTGATTTCTTTATCTCCAAGTAGAATTCTCCGCATTTCTTTATCTCCAAGTAGAATTCTGCATTTGAAAGGCGAGAGGATCGGTGCTGAAATTGCCGTTGCTCACATGAATTTTCCATTTGAATGATCAAAGTAATGTTTTCACGTGGGTTTTCATGCATGCATACGTGATATATATATATATATATATATATATATATATATATCATATATATATATCACTATATTCTTCACGTTTCTTTCCAGATTATTGGAATAATATAAAAATCGGAGGAACAAAGCGAGCGATACGAAATTTATTTCAAAATTTGAGTGGATTTTCAAATGGGACGAAATTTGGACTTGAAATTTGACCAAAATTTGGACGAAATTTGTCCCAAATCAAATTTATGATGTAATTTGTCCAAATTCAAATATTTCTGAATTTTTTGAATGAATTGTAAAAATTTTGGAGAAATCGAAATTTCGTGACAATTCAGCTAAATACATTCCTGCCACGACACGCCCAATCCTGCGAGACAGGTTAGGTGCATGTGAATGTGCTAATCAGCAAACAAGAGTTAGCATTCGATGACTGACATATTCTATATTTCTGCGATTGAATTAGTGCATGTTTTCTATGTATATGATAGGTAGATAGATAATTAGCTCTAAAAACATCTTTAATATTTTAAAAATGAAGGAAGTGTTTACTTAATCAAAATTGCAGCAAACCATATAAGGAAAAGCTCCTTTTGACTTCTCAAGAAAAAGGGTTTGATATTTTTTAACATTGTATGAAAGACCAATAGCAACAACATACACGTAATCCTAAAGAACATACTCTAACATATTATGAAGTTGTCGTCACGTGATTCTTTGAAAAAATGTCTTTATCAATATATATATATTCTAGTATGTTAATTAAACTACAAAAATCCGAAGTTCATTTTTGACCAAAAATATGCATCAGATTTTGATTTGCAATAACATTAACATCAAAGTCAGTTTGTTCATCTGTTCCCGATAATGACCGATTATAATCAAGTTGTGGTTAATGTTATCCCAGTTCTATGTGCTAGTATTATTTTAACCCACCATGTGATGACCAATTAATGGCGGGTCAATGATGCAACCGGATTCTCCTGTGGCAGCAATAAGAGAATAAACATAGATAGATGCATGCCATATATTAGATTACAACTTAAATTAGGTTGCATTTTTAAGATAAAGACTAAATTAAGCTATTTTTTCAAGAACTGTTTCTGATTTAATTAAAAACATTTTACTTTCTTTTTTTGAATAAATGAAACAATTAGGCGATGACTTGGATGTTTCATATTGTCATTGTTTCCTTAATTTATTCAAGAAATGAGGTGTCATCATAGAATATTGTGTATATTGAACTATTCGAGGTGATGTTGGTTGGGTTATCTTCGATTGGTACATGGCCTTCCATGTTGGACCCTTTCCATGCATCATGATAGGATCATTATGAATTGGAAGGAATGTGCAGTGTTCTTTTTTTTCTCTGAAAGACTATGAATGAAACTATTTTAGTACCACGAATGGTGGCGTTGATTAAGCTTATTAGTACTTGGAGAAATGTGACCTCGGTTTGGCTTAACTCACAGTAGACACCATTGTCCTGATTCTCCTGTGGCTCATCTGCCTCTACATCCATACTACCCGGTCTATAGAGGGGTCAAGGCTGGTATTTGACAAGTAAATTTCTTTCTCCTCCCTTCTCCTTTTGCACTGTCTATTATACTACTAGTTAACAAGTATGTTATCATTTAGATAGTTTTTATGTTCTCCATGTTTCAGCCATCTCAAGAGTAGAATGCACCTTGGCAGCGGAAACTATTCCATGGTGGCGCTGTCCTAAACTGTAGTACCGTGAAAGTGCAAAATGTGAAGAACATGCTTGTAAAGAAGTTAGATAATGCAGTCTTTTGTGCCAAGTTACTTAAGGTTGCTTTGCTATGGCATGCTTTCTCCGTGTGCGTATACATAGCTTAGGCGTGATCGATCAAAAGATATGTAAATTACAGTTTACTTTGTGAATATAGAGTGAAGAGAAGTGCATTTTTATTTTATTTTCTTTTTAAAAAGAAAAATATATTACTATCACTAGTCATAAACTAGTTGCGGTTGAGGATCTGTTGCCAATCCTAGTATACTTTTATTAGTACTTGGAGAAATGTGATCTCGGTTTGGCTTAACTCACGGTACCTACTACAAAAGTTGTTATCCTGAGGCCTCATCACAACGGTTCATCGGAACCATCGTATTAAATACAATCATAGACGGTTTTGGTTTAGCGCGTACGTACTCAGTAAAACCATCTGTGAAGATGTGATATCACAAGGCAGTTCATGTTTCAAACCGTCTAAAATTATCATAGATGGTTTGTATTAAAAATCATCTGTGATAGTTATTAATATCACACGGTGAATGTTTAAAACCGTCGTGAAATATCCTGACGGATGTTAACGTGATATTAACCGTCGTATCTACTATCTCAATGTCGCGAGATAATTATAAATGATATCCGTAACCGTCGTGACTTATCACACGAGCTCTCTAAAAAAATCGAAATTGATAATTTTGATCTCTTTTGTATGTGAGCGTGTCTTTGGTGCTTGCGATCATCGAGGTGTGCGTCCATCGAGCGACCAAGCCGAGACCCTCAAGCAAGAGAAGAGAGTCTATGGGCGCTTTTCTACTTCGCTCCTCAGGAGGAGCTTCTTTGGGTGAGTATAGAACAATCACGTTAATAGTTGGAAGTGTTTCAGACCACCTGAGCTAATCCTGAACCCTCCGATGCCGATGACGTCGCCTATGAAGCTTTGATAACGGAGATAGCAGGCTACTTGGGCCACTAGAAAACTTGATCTTTTATTATTTCTACTTTTTTTTAAATCTTTTGTAAGAAGCAATTGGCCACGCTGTTTGGCTACATGTAAATACAAAAAATCCAATTTGAAGTTAAGTAATCTTGTCTATGCTAAACTTGTTTACTATCACAAGCGGTTTAGTGGAAAAATCGTCATGATATATAATTATCACAAACGGTTATTAACAACAAACCGTCGTGATAATGAATAATTCACAAACAAGCAGTGTTTTAACTATAACCGTCAGGATATGTATCACCGACGGTTTATGGTTGGAACCGTCTGTGGATTTTTACTATTACTATAGGAAACACGCTACTTTACAAATATGCTATAAATTACAACAATGATACACACACACAAAATCTTCTCTAGCCACTTGATATGGTCCAGAATGTACTTCATCTTCAACTCCAGCATGTTTAGCCTCTGCTCCAACACAACTTCCATTCTCTGCTCTAGCCCAGAATCCATCATTTGCCCTGTATAACCATCTTTTCTTGCGGTTTGGATGTTTCTCCAGTAGCTGAGCTCAACTCAAGAAGATGAGAAAGCTCAGGATTAGACCTACTTATCTTTGGTGTCGAACATTTTTGGCTATAGAACTAACACAGCGGTTTAGTGGAATAAACCGTCTGTGATAAATATCATGACGGTTATAAATTGCGCAGTTTGTGATATATAATTATCACAGCGGTTATTAACACGAACCGCTTGTGATGTGTATTTATCACGAGCGGTTTTAAGTAAAGCATCGATGTTTATGTATCACGACGGTTGTTAATTAGAACCGCTCGTGATGTATATCCTGATGGTTATTAACAAGAACCGTCTCGATAAAGAATGGCTACTTTGAGGAAGGCGGTGATGCGCCTACGCCTAGAAAGCAACTATGCCCACGACAAAGCATGATTTTTTTGTTCGTCCATGTAGCATGAGGATGAGATAGTATCCATGGCCAACCTCATCAAACACACACTCTCAAACAGCCATGCTTCTTGAACTCGCAGGGTCGGTCATACCGATCGGCTAGAGAATATCTATGAATACACCCACGGTATGACCAGCCCTTACAAATTCAAGAAGTATGGTTGCTAGGAGAGTGTGTCAACTTCGATGATGTAGGCGTGGCTACAACAAGATCACCTCATGTTGCGTGGGCGACAACCAAAAAATCATGCTTTGTGATGAGCTTGGTTGCTTTCTTAGTCGTGGCTTTCTTAGTCTCCATCTTCTTCAAAGCGATCAGAGACAAAGGAATACTAATCTTCAAGAACAAATAGAAATACAAGTACAGGAAAATCTATGGTATTTCTTTCACCAAATGAGTCGTAGCCTCCTTCAATGTAGTCGCACATATCGGTGACATTTCTCACTTCTAATATATCTAGATCGAGGAAGCGATCAAATATTTAATGGTGAGGTCTCCAAATATCACAAATGGTTATTGTTAAGAATCGCGAATCTCCAAATATCAAATGGTTATTATGATAAGTGAGGTCTCCAATATCACGCGGTTCTTGTTAAGAACCGTCGTGATACTCATCACGGACGGTTCGATTTAAGAATTGTCATCGTGAAGGTTCTTCACAAGAACTATGAGAGCCTCGATTATCACGAGACGGTGGTTATTTAAAACCGTCTATGTTACATATCACTGACGGTTTGTTAAAGAACGTGCGTGATATTCACAATTAAATATCTTGTCATCGACTCGGACTGCATCTCTATTAAATCTGCCTGCTGGGCGTTTGGTGAAAGAATTAAATATCATTGATTTGCAAGTATGCTTGTAGATTTATTTATTCTTGGTGATCTAAGGTTAGTATTTGTTTCTAGTTATGCATTATGATCTAGAGAGATGCATGGATGATAGCTAGGTTTATCATCCAAGGAGGTTATTGGCGGTTAAGATTTACAATAGAACAATGAGCAGCATGTATATATACATTCACTTGCCCTATATTGTGTAAAATAATACTGTTTACATCATAGTGAGCCTCAGTTATAACGATCTGTAATCCTTAAATTTATATTTGCCCTGGGTTGATCGCTATTCAATTTGTAGTATGTTTGGTCTTTAGAAAGAGTAGTTGCGTGCATTAATCTAATTTGTTACGTGCGTAGCACAGATGGATCGAAGCTGGATGTACATTGAGAACTATGTGAGTGAAGAGTACATTGATGGCATGTCTACTTTTAAAAGAGCTGTCGAGCAGGATATGTTGAAGAAGAGGATAAAATTTATGTATTTTTCATGCATTGATTGCGATAATCTGAAGATGTTTACCAACCCGGCGCAAATCGAGAGCCATTTGATTCGAAGGGGTTTCAAAAAGGAGTATACATATTGGACCACGGTGAAGAGCATATTATACCGAAGGTAATAACATCATCGAGGAGACAACGATATGTCGAATGTGGACTATACTTTCGATGAGGGTAGGTCGACGATGACAATCGGGATTAGATGTTGCATGATGCAAAGGGACTATAGTGAGAGAGAGTTTGGTAGATTCGAGGGCTTAATGGAGGACTCAAGGAAATACCTTTGTTCCCAAGCAAGCGAGTAATACACAAGGTTGTCCTCTGGGCTTGAACTGTACATTTTGAAATTGAAGGCAAGTAATGGTTGATCCGACAAGAGTTTTACGGCGTTACTAGGTCTCCTAGTAAATATCCTTCGTAGGAAGCGTGTTGCCCGAACCACCTACTAGACAAGCGAACAAGAATGTGGTTGGCATATTTGATCCATGTCTTTGGGAGGGATGAGTGTATGAACACTCCTTCCTATTACGCCAATTTGCGTGAAGTTTGGATGAAGTGAATACATGCAAGATGTTGACTTATGCTAGCGGTGGCTATTGATTTCTGGGATGTTCCGATCTACATATGCATATTTGGGATAAGACGATGAAGGTTTGTTACATCTCCAATGTTGTGTTTTAGCGGTTCAAATGAGGAATAGATAGGATACTTTTGCTTCTTCTCATCGGATGGGGGTTGGCGTGGTAGTTGAAACCACATTGGTGAATATTCAATACATTGGAGCAATAGCCCTCGATGATGAAGGATTCAACAAAAAATGATCCTCTATTGATGGTTATCTCTAATATCAAATGGCGAACTCATGTTAGTCTTAGGCACAAACTCTAACTAATCTTGTGAGACCTTGTTAGCTCTTTATAAAGCATTATTCGGAGACTCTTTATAACGATTTTTGTGATCAATAGATAAAAGAAAGTACTACCTAGAGTTAAAAAAGTCATTTTACGTTATATTTTGGAGTTAAGTTCTAAAAGTGTAATGTTACATAGACAATTTTACTATCCATATCATTTTTGTATATCCAAACTACCTCTTTTAGAAAATATATTTGATCATAATTAGAATAGTTTTGTACGTATTTCAAAACGACTTCATTACGTGACTACATGTAACCAATTTCGCCGTGTCATAGAGAAGGCCTACGGGCCAATTGACTGAAGTAATTGTGTTAATCGCCAATCTTCGATGAATCAACAGTAGTACTCTGACCGGTGTTAATCGCCGAGGCCAAGCTGCGCTTGTCTCTGACCTTTCCCGCGCCATGCAGGTCAATTTGTGGAGCAAGTGTGGTTGCGCGCGACGCAGACGGATGGAGGAATACACCGCTAACTACTAGAGAAGGCTACTTGTGCTAGCTTAATTTCCTTCTATAAATACCAAGAAGCCTCTTCTCCCTGCAGGCTAACAACTTCTAACTTCTAAGCCGACTATTCTACCATCACCACTCTCTCTCTGCTGCTGCTGCTGCTACTATGGCGGGAAAGAAGCATCGGCCGGAAGCTGTTCCTGTACAACGTCACCATTGGGCTCTACGCTATGGATTGGTGGGAGCGCTACCTCTTCAGTATCCTTCAAATTCGCTGCTACCTACCTCTATCATATCAGTCTTCACGATGTGTGTTCTCTTTCTTAATTGGGCTGTGTGTATCTCCACAAGTTTATTCTCTTTTTCATTCCCCGGCCGCAAATTTAGGCTGAGCTATACAAGCAGAGCTTATACGTAACTAGCTAGCGACTGATTTCTTTATCTCCAAGTAGAATTCTGCATTTGAAAGGCCGAGAGGATCGGTGCTGAGATTGCCGTTGCTCACATGAATTTTCCATTTGAAAGATCAAAGTAATCTTTTCTATCACAATTCACCAAGTTCCCATGGGTTTTCATGCATGCATACGTATATATATATACCACTATATTCTTCACGGTTTCTTTCCAGATTATTGGAATAATATTCACTTCTAGCATTTTCCTCTAGCTAGCTAGGATCGATGAATGCATGGATCAAGACCATTTGCCAATCAACAGATAATGGATCATCTGTACCTTCATCATGCCCACATCTTATAATAGCAGCTCAAGTTGAAAAGGTTAAGGTCATCTTGCTGACGTGTCGATTTAGGAAGCTCCAAATCAGCTAGCCAGGTAGGTAGGATAGGATTCACAGATTTGACGAAATTGACCAATACCAGCTAAAACAATTTCGAAATTGAAATTTTGGTTCAATTTTCGTGTTTTCAATGGGACGAAATTTGGACTTGAAATTTGACCAAAATTTGACGAAATTTGTCCAAAATCAAATTTATGATGACTAAACAAATATTTCTGATTTTTGTTTTGCTAATTGTAAAATTTTTGAGAGATCTGAAAATTTCGTGCCCACGACACGCCCAATCCTGCCTGAGACAGGTTAGGTCATGTGAATGTGCTAATCAGCATACAAGTTAGCATTCAATGAGTTCTTACTTCCTAAATATTCTATATTTCTGTAGATTGAATTAATTTATGTGCATAGAAATTAGAAACACCTTTAATATTTGAAAAATGAAGGGGAAGTGTTTACTTAATCAAAATTGCAAATCTATATTTTCTTTGACAATTTAATAGCTAGACACCTAATAAGTTAGCTCTCTCCATATAAAAGTTTGACCTCACGGTTTGTAACCAAACCAATAGCAACAACGTACACGTAATCCTAAAGAAAAAGTTGTCGTCACGTGATTGTTTGAAAAATCAATATATATATATATATATATATATATATATATATATATATATATATATATATATATATATATATATATTCTAGTATGTTAATTAAACTACAAAATCCGAAGTTCATTTTTGACCAAAAATATGCATAAGATTTTGATTCGCAATAACATTAACATCAAAGTCAGTTTGTTCGTCTGTTCCCGATAATGTGCTAGTATTATTTTAATCCACCATGTGATGACCAATTAATGGTGGGTCAATGATGCAACCGGAAAATGAACTCGACTAGTGAACGCAACTGCATGACAATAAGAGGAGTGGACATATTAAGAATAAGAGGAGTGGACATATTAAGTCAAATTATCATGTAGGCACAGCAATAAGAGAAGTAAACATAGATACCTGCATGCCATATATTAGATTACAACTTAAATTAGGTTGCGTTTTTTGCGATAAAGACTAAAGCTATTTTTTTCAAGAACTGTTTCTGAATTACATTTGAATAAATCAATTCCGATGATGATGTTTTAGTCATTTTCCAATTTATTCCATCATTATTGTGTATATTGAACTATTCATCTTGGGTTATCTTTCGATTGGTATATGGCCTTCCATGTTGGACCCTTTCCATGCATCGTGATAGGATCATTATGAATTATGTGTTCTTTTTTTCTGTCTGAAAGACTGAAACTACCACGAATGTGGCGTTGATCAAGCTTATTAGTACTTGGAGAAATGTGACCTCGGTTTGGCTTAACTCACAGTAGACACCATTGTCCTGATTCTCCTGTGGCTCATCTGCTACAATACTACCCGGTCTATGTGGCTGGCATTTGACAAGTAAACTTATTTCTCCTCCCTTCTCCTTGCACTGTCTATTATACTACTAGTTAACAAGTAAATTTATATTATCCATGTTTCAGCCATCTCAAGGGTAGAATGCACCTTGGCAGCGGAAACTATTCCATGGTGGCGCTGTCCTAAATCTGTAGTACCGTGAAAGTCGCAAATGTGAAGAACATGCTTGTAAAGAAGTTCGATAATGCAGTCTTTTGTTCCAAGTTACTTAAGGTTGCTTTGCTATGGCATGCTTTCTCCGTAATATACATAGCGTGATCGATCAAAAAGATCATGTAAATTACAGTTTGCATTGTCTGAATATAGAGTGAAAGAGAAGTGCATTTTATTTTATTTTCTTTTTTAAAAAGCAAAATATATTACTATCACTAGTCATAAACTAGTTGCGGTTGAGGATCTGTTGCCAATCCGGTATATACTTTTATTAGTACTTGGAGAAATGTGATCTCGGTTTGGCTTAACTCACAGTACCTACTACCAACGTTGTTATCATGGACGCGTCTCATCACAGATGGTTTTGGTTTAGCGCACTATGCTACTAGCTGCGGTAAAAACCGCTGCGTGAAATGTGATATCACAAGACGGTTCATGTTTCAAACCGTTTGAAATTATCATAGATGGTTTGTATTAAAAAATCATCTATGATAGTTATTAATATCACAGACGGTGAATGTTTAAAACCGTCGTGAAATATATAACACGGATAACTTAATAACCGCTCGTGATAATTTTGTATCTTAGACGGTTTGTGGTTGGAAGTGCGTGATGATATGTTCAATGCCGCTTCACCTCCCAATCGCTCTCTCGCGACGATGTTACTCCTTGCATGTTTTATAAGAATGATCATCCGTACTCCTCACACATCGCTATACTCTGAAGCACAAATGAGATTATTTGCCACCGTACTCCTCACATATCGTTCTAGCTACTCTCAAGAAAAAACAGAATGATGCCCCACTTTTCTCCCTTGGCACCGGCATTGATGGCCTACAGCCATCTGCATAACCTCGCCGTCGGCGGAAGCGAAGGACACAGAATCACAGTTCCTCCCTCCTTCAGCAGGCGTTATCTTTGGGACATGTGATGGCGATGTTGTGCCGCCTAGATGACCTCCTGTGCGTGTCTTCCGGATGGTCTCAGACTTCCGCAAGCTAACCTCGCCATCGGTGTAGTCCTCGAGCAAGAGGTTGCACATCCGAAGAGGATTACTGCCGCTTGAATGCGACATCGAGGCGAGCGAGTCGACCAAGCCGAGACCCTCAAGCAAGAGAAGAGGGTCTATGGGTGCTTTTCTTTGGCTCCTCAGGGAGCTTCTTTGGGCGAGTATAGGACGATCACGTTAGCGGTTGAAAGTGTTTGAGCTACCCGAGCTAGGCCGAAATGATCCTAAACCCTCCGATGCCGATGACGCCACCTATGAAGCTTTGATAATGGAGATAGCAGCTACTTGGGTCACTAGAAAACTAGATCTTTTATTATTTCTACTTTTAAAAATCTTTTGTAAGCGTACGCCACGCTGTTTGGCCACATGTAAATACAAAAATCTAGTTTGAAGTTTTATGCTAAACTTGTTTATCTATCACATGCGGTTTTGTGAAAAAAACCGTGCAGGATATATAATTATCATGAGCGGTTATTAAAAACAACTGCGTGATAATGAATACTTCACAAAGTGTTTTAACTATAACCGTCTATGATATGTTTCACCGACGGTTTATGGTTGGAACCGTCGTGATATTTTTACTACTACTACAGAAACCTACTTCACAAATATGCCATAAATTACAACAATGATACCAACACACAAAATCTTCTCTAGCCACTTGGTATGGTCTAGAATGCACTTCATCTTCAACTCCAAAGATGTTTAGCCTCTGCTCCAAAGACACAACTTTCATTCTCTACTCCAAATTTTAATCCATCCTTTGCCTGTATAACCTTTTCTTGCGGTTTGATGTTTCTCTCAAGAGTGAGCTCAACTCAAGAAGATGAGAAAGCTTAGGATTGGGCCTACTTATGTTGGTGTCTAACATTTTTGGCTATAGAACTAACACGTATGGTTTAGTGGAATAAACCGCCTGTTATATCATCAATATAGGCAAAGCGGTTGTTAATTAACAGAACCGTCTATCATGTATCACGTGATGGTTATTAACAAGAACCATCTCGATAAAGATGTGCTTTGAAGAAGACGGTGAGTACACCTAAGAAAGCAACTAAGTCCATGACAAGCATGATTTTTTGTTCGTCCACATAGCATGAGGATGAGACAATAGCCACGACCAACCTCATTGAACACACTCTCTAGCCATGCTTCTTGAACTCGCAGGGTTGGTCATACCGATCATCCAGAGAATACTAATGAATACAACCACGGTATGACCAAGACTGCAAATTCAAGAAGCATGTTTGCCAGAGAGTGTGTTGCTTCGATGATGTAGGCCATGGCTATTGTCACATCACCTCATCGTTGCGTGGACGACAACAAAAGATCATGATCATGCTTCATGGTGATTTCGCCATCTTCTTCACTCGCCATCTTCTTCAAAGTAGCCGATCGAGACAAAGGAATACTAACCTTCAAAGAAGAACAAATAGAAATACAAGTACACTAGAAAATCTATATTTCTTTCACCAAACGTGCCCCAGCGCGCTTCCTTCAATGTAGTCGCACATATCGCTGACATTTCTCACTTCGATAGATCTAGATCTAAGGAACGATCAAATATTTAATGGCGAATATCACAGACGGTTATTGTTAAGAACCGCCTGTGATAAGTGAGGTCTCCGAATATCACAGACAGCTCTTGTTAAGAACCATCTGTGATACTCATCACAGACGGCTCGATTTAAGAACCGCCTGTGAAGGTTCTTCACAAGAACTATAGGAGCCTACGATTATCACAAACGGTGGTTATTTAAAACCGCACTGTTACGTATCACGCATTTATTTTTTAAGAAGCGGTGATATTCGCAATTAAATATCTTGTCATCCCGACTCCAGACTGGTCTATCTATGACATGTGGCCTGCTCTGGGGCGTTTGGTGAAAGAATTAAATATCAGAGATTTGCAAGTATGCTTGTAGATTTATTTATTCTTGGTGATCTAAGGTTAGTATTTGTTTCTAATTATATGCATTATGATCTAGAGAGATGCATGGATGATAGCTAGGTTTATCATCTAAGGAGGTTATTGGCAGTTAAGATTTACAATAGAACAATAAGCAGCATGTATATATACATTCACTTGCCCTATATTGTGTAAAATAATATTGTTTACATCATAGTGAGCCTATGTTATAACGATCTGTAATCCTTAAATTTATATTTGCCTTGGGTTGATCGCTATTCAATTTGTAGTATGTTTGGTCATTAGTAGTTGCTGCATTAATCTAAATAGCTGGATGTACATTGAGAACCATGTGAGTGAAGAGTGCATTGATGGCATACTTTTAAAAGAGCTATCGAATATGTTGAAGAAGAGGATAAAATTTATGTAATGCATTGATTGCGATATCGAAGATGTTTATCGAGAGCCATTTGATTGAAGGGGTTTCAGTATACATGTTGGACTACACGCATATTATTGTAATAACATCGTACAATATGCGGATGTGGTCTATACTTTCGATGAGAGTAGGTCATCGATGACAAGAACCGATACTCAGTCTACTTTATTGAAATTACCATTTAAGGAGAATATGTTGAAGAACAGATAAAATTTATGTATATGTCCATGCATTGATTATGATTATCTCAAGATTCCTCCGCAGACGAGGCCATTGATCAAGGGGTTGTTGGAGGATTCGAGACAAGGAAGAGGGATAACAGGTAGTAACATGCATCCGACAACGTATACGTCATTCAGAAATTTTAGGATCATAAGGTCCATATATCTGGATGGAGATGCGCGGCGATGAGTGACCGAGGAGAGAGAGAGAGAGGGGTGAAGATTGGTAGAAGGGGAGCCAAATCATCAACCTTTTGTTAATTCTCAAGTCCTATGTACGGAATCGATCTTGGACAGAGGGCAATATCATCAAAGGTTATGCAATCGAAGATGTCATTGAGTTCTGCGTCAACTACATGGCTCGTGGAACCGATAGGTGTGCCTCTATCTCGTCATGAGGGGAGGCCGGAGGGTATCGAGACCATCGAAAGGAAGGCAATCACTTCCGATTTCAACGAGTATGCTCAAGCCCATTTCACGGTCTTGCAACACATGGCCCAAGTATCTCCATACATCGACGAGCACAAAGACATGGTACACCAACAGAATCTAGGCTGGTCAGAGGTTTGGATCTCGAGAGAGTACAACCGCCAGCTTCAACGATAGTTGAAGGTGCAATTCACTAGAGGCCATCATCAAGTGATGATACATCGCCATGGTTGGCAAAAGGGCCAAAATTTACAATTGTGACATGTCAAGGATACAACATAAGTGGGTACACATTTTATACGACATACCAGATAGGAAGAGCAAGATCCCGTATCAATGTGTGTCTGTGATAGATGCGTTTCATGAGCAGTTCAATACCGCTGGGATGAGCTCCTACTATGGGTTCATAGAGGAGATTTGGGAGCTTGACTATGTACTTTTCAAGATCCCCCTGTTTGGTGCCATTGGGTCAAACTTCCACAGGGTATGAAGGTTTACAAGCACGGCCTCACTCTGTGGACCTCAAATGTGTTTGATACAAGGATCTAACCATTCATACTCACTAAGCAAGTTGTTCAAGTTTTTTATGTAAAGGACCCGGCAAAAAAGAACCGCCATGTAGTTCTTCATGGAAAAAAAAGGATTATCGGAGTTGAGAATGTCGTGGATGAGGAAGAGTACAATTCATTTGACGAGTTGCCTCCTTTCGGAGACGGCATCAGGCACGAGAAAGAACCCAATGAGGAAGCTAGCTATATGCGCGTCGATCATCGTGAAGGGCTATATTTTAAAACAAAATAGCAAGTGGAATGATCCCACACGATGACACCTTTTTGGAAAATTGTTCCATTGTAATTAACAAACTCGGCATGTAATTAAGGAATTATTCCATTGTAATTGATTCACTAATTAAGAAATCATTCCATCTGTGATTGTATCAGCTGCTTTCTTGTTTTCAGAGGGCATGGTTAGCATTCCCTGAGGCTAGCCGAAAGGCAGAATATTTTTTAGATATAGAAGGAACTATCACAAGCGGTTTAGTGGAATAAACCGTCTGTGATAACGAGGCACCAAAACATTTCGCCTCCCGCGCTCGAGTCCAAAATGTTCCGCGAGTGTCACAAACGATTCCATAATAAAATTGTTTGTGATACTTATCGCACACGGTTATTAAAATACAACCGTATGTGATATACTTGATTATCGCAGATGGTCCTGGAATAAAACCGTCTGTGATACGCACTTATCACAGATGGTTCTTTAGGAGAACCATCTGTGATATTATATATCACAGACGGTTCTCTTAAGAACCCACTTCAATATGCATTTATAAGTAGGGCCCCGCTAGGGTTTTCCTCCTTACTACTCCTCAGTCCTTAGAGCTCACTCTTCGTTCTGCCTCCCCAGCACCCTTACTTCTGGTGTTCCTCCTGAGCCACCCCTCTCCGCGCCGTCGTCCTCCCTACGCCGTTGTCATCCCTGAGCCTCCTCTCTCCGCACCGTCATCCTCCCTACGCCGCCGTCATCCCCGAGCCTCCCCTCTCCGTCCTGTCGTCCTCCCTATGCCGCCGTCATCTCTGAGCCTCCTCTCTCCTTGCGCTGGCATCCTCCTTTTGTGACTCCCGCCTCGACTCCCTCTTCGTCGATGCCTCTTGTCAAGGTACGAGCTCACCGCTTTGGATTGTGCTAGAAGAAGTTTCAAATGTTAGATTCTCTAATATTGTGTCATGTTATTCATGTTCATCAGATCCCTCTGTTTCATTATGTTGATGTTGTCTGGTCATTTTGCTCCATTCTGTTGGTAGCTTCTATTCACTGTGATTATTGTTTATATTCCTGTCAAATGAAATATTGTGTAGTCGATTCAATTGAAATATTGACAGTGAACTCTCAATTGATGATTTATTTTGTTGTGAAGTTCTATCTTTTGATCATTTTATCCTGATTGATGCAGTACAGATTTGTTGATCTTGTAGTAATATCATTTATTAATGCAGTACTAATTTGTTAATCTTGCGAGATGGCGTCCGCACCGTCTTCGCCGCCATCATCGACATCGCCGAATGCGTCTGGATTTCCAAAGAAAGTGGTACCTAAGTGACATGCCAGAGGAATATCAAAAATGCCTATGGGCCGAATGACCACCACAACCGTCAGTACCTCTGGGATCCCTCTACTACCCAAAAAAGCAGCGGCAGCATTCCAGACGACCTATGGTATACTTGGAAGAGAACGAGTCCCCATCACCACACATAAATGGAAGGATCTGATGGCCATAGAGAAAGCGCAGCTTGTGGACTGAAATTACAACATCGTTCGATATCCCAACGAAATTCTTTGATCTCGTGCACAACAAAGCGCTCCTCTTGATGGGACACGCTTGGAAACATTCAAGAGCAAGCTTGTCACGGAGTATGTGAATAAGGATCGGACGCCCTACACGAAGTATAGTTTCGTGTCGTCGGATACATGAGACGCCTTTGTGCGGATGAAGACGACGGATGAATTTCAACAGCAAAGTGCGGCGCACAAGGCTATCCAGGCAATAAATATTCACCCCCACAGACTTGGCACTGCTGGGTACGCGGGCAAACTCCCGTGATGGATGAGTGAGGACAATGTGGCAATCCAGTCACAGGTCTCCCCGCCATTTGCCGAGATCACAGACGAGCGCTAAATACTGGTTAAGAGGGAGGGCCACAATCACGTCATCGGGCGCCATCTCTTTCACAAACCCGAAAGACGAGGCAGTGTCCCAACGCCTGGTAAGATATGTCGAACTACCTAGTTGTTAATAAGTTCATAACTTCGTAGGGTCTAAAATAACATGATGGCCTCTTGCGGCAAACATTGAGTATCCAATCTTCCTAAGGCTCCTTCCAAGCAGTAAAAGAGAATGATATACTATTCATGGCCCTGGGAAATAAGGAGCACATAGGTCGTACGCGAGGCCTTGGGATTTACGTACCTTGGAGGGATGGATTCCCACACGACTCCGAGGCGTATAGGAGTCGAAAGAGATCCAAGGCCGAACGCGAGGAACAGTTGAAAGAGGAGATCAGTGCACAGATTAGTGCACAATTTCAAGGATAGATACATTGTTATAGGAACAAATGAATCAACTCATCAACCAGTTGCAAGTCGCCCCTGTGATTTTAGGAGCCAGTCCCCCCTCAACATCGGAGTAGTGTCGTGTCCACGCCTGCACTTTCTGAACTTGGTGACATCCAATTACCTATCGACCTCATCCAGGTAATATACATTTCTGTAATGCTTGAAAGATATACCTGTAGGATGCCTTAGCTAATTGTGTATCATTTTGTATGTGCCCACGCCCTGCAGGCTCCAAGTGAGGCTAGTTGGGTCCATTTCTGTTGAGGCTGGGCAGGGGGTGTATCCATGCGAGGAAGGGATAGTGGTGCACGGTGCCCAGCTGGCGCAGGATTACACTAAGGTCCAGGTGGACATCGTACATGATAATTTGATGGTCGTCCTTCTGGAGAAGCCCCGACTGAAGAGATCATAACACTAGGGGATGCCTTGCACAATTATGTCCAGTGGCCCAATAGGGACATCGCCCTTGACCCTGTAGTGCCGCGATCTCCACACGATGACCATGTCTCTCCAACAGTACCCTCGATGACTCCACCTCAACCCCCACTTCAGAAGGTCTCCGTATCAACTTCCGTGGAGACAGTGCCCAAGAAACATGAAAAGCGTGACGAGTCGTCTTCCAGGAAGACAAATAGCACACGAGGTGCTAAAGCCAAATCGAGAAAGATTAAGTCGCCTCACAAGCCCAGCACGTACTCCCTCGGAATGTCGTTGGTCTCCGACACAATATTAAGCCACACTGGTTTGGCTTGCTGGACTTTGCATGCCTGGTACATGCGGCAGACTAACGAGGCGAGGGAAGATCGGCCTACTGGATTCACCGTCAACTACACGGAAAACTATTTCCTCCACAAAGTGGGCTACTTCATCGTGGGCTTCGAAGACTTATTTGATCTATTCAACCTCGACACCCTTGACGCCTTACTTTTATGATGTTAGACACTGTAAGTGTGTGCAATCAAGTTCTACATTCACACAATACCGATAAATGTCATAACTCATTGCTTATATATAGACACATGATGCAAGAAGCCCAACGATCACGACAACTTGTGGGTTTCCTTGACCCACAGTTGATCTGTGAGCAAAGCATCATTGTAACATCCCAAACAATGGTTTGTGTTTCAAATATATAAAAATGAGGAGAAATTAAAACTTTTGATGCCTCATGATGTCATTTGAAATTTTCGGAAATTTTTCCAAGGGTTTCCTATTTTCAAAGATCAATGCCTCATTTGATGGAAGCATAGTCCTTGAAAAATCCTTAAGCAAACCTTGTGACCATCCTTTGGAAATATTTTTTTTAGCTCCTAGATCACTCTGGTGACCCCTCTAAAAAAATTCATAATTTTTTAGAAATTATTTACTATCTCTAAGAGGCCAATCAAACCAGTTTGACTCTTGGTCGAAACCCTAGAGCAGCAACTTGTAATTTTTCTAGAAAGAAATTCATTGCATGAAAAGTTCTGGAAAAATTACACAAGGTTGTTCTCAGATCCAGTGACCTTCCATAAAAATTTTAAAATTTTTAGAGCTATGAAACTCCCTCTAAAAATTCGCAAACCATCTCAGCTTTATCTCCTCAAAAATCAGAATTCACTTTTCCTTGGACTTAGACCCAACCCCAGCTCGAGCCACTTGATTTAGTTGAACCGCCTAATTGCACCAGTGTGCTCAACTCAACCCTGCTACCCTTGCTTGTTGTGAACCGTCCGATTTGGAAATCAATGGACTGGATTGACTCGGCTGTTCAGACCGTCCGAACGAGCGCACAATCTGGACCATCCATTTTCAATCGGACCGTCCGCATTGAGTGGGCCGTTCGGACCATCCAGACGTTCATATCAATCGGGCTGTCCATTTTCAATCCAACGGTCTAAATCAACCCACTCGATTAAACTGGCCCGAGCCACTTAGTTGTGTTGCACATTCGCGCTTTGTGTCACTGAGTAGTGGGGCCCTCTTGTTGGACCTGTCTTCTCCAACGCGCTGGCTCGTGGGTAGAGCTCAAGCACCACGCGCTCTTTGCATGCTGCGTTGCTCCATCACCGTCGTTAGCCACCGTCCTTTTCGACCTATCCGGGAGCTCTGTTGCTTAACGCCGCCTCCAATGTCGTCATCTTCCTTGGTTAAAACCTCTCCAAATCCTAGTTCTTCTCACTTCTCCTCTTTTCAGCCGAGGAGAAGGAGGCACCCATTGACTCATCTCCGCGGTAAAATCCTCACTGCCAAGTCCTTTGGTTGCCTTCTTTCATGCCATTTCCATTTTGGCTAATACGAGATCTTGATTTCTTTTGTAGCACTCGACCATCTTTGTGCTCCTTGGAGCTCTAGAGTGCGCACCCGAGTGACATCTTCATGTCAACTTTGTGCTCAGTGAGATTTATCCTCAATTTTGCACATCACTCTGTGTCTTAGAGCATCATTAAGTAAACCCCTAAATCTATTTCAACAATGCATGTCAGGATTTCGGGAATTTGAAAGGATTGTATTTTCGGGCGAAGAACAGTTCCTTCACCTCCCACTTCAATCCAATAAGGCATTTTCCAATTCCTTCCTCTTAGAGCACCTTCTTATGATGTTTGAGCTACCCTGATGCTTTATGGGTCTTTTCCTTGCTCAGGCTGTCTCTCCACATTGAACCAAGCGCCACCATCGCCATTAACGACGTCAAGCCATCTCAGAGCTTCTTTGGACCTCTCCATCCCTTGGTAAGGTCCCTAGTAACCTTTAGATATGCATGCATGCGAGTTTAGGCTCAAAACATACTCGGGTTGCAACATGCAAATTTTGCCCAAACCTTAGCACCGCCCCTCTCTGGCTAGCCACCGGTGTAGAGCATCTCAACCACCGCCACCACCTCCAGTAGGTGCGCAACTCTATTAGGAACCCGTTCATGCCTCTAGCTCACGCCAACATGGACCACATCGCCGGCAGTGAGCTCAACTTTAAACTCAGGTTTTTGTCGTACCCCGACAATCACTGTAGCTAAGCCATTAGAGCTAATCACAATCATTTAATAGCTAATGATTGGTTTGTTAGTTAATGGCTGTCCTAAAGACTCTTTTGTATCACTTACAAGTGGGCCTAGCCACTTAAGCACCGTGCGCAAGCCCCATGTACATAGATCATGGGACTAAGTCACTGATGGCTGGGTCCCACCTGTCTGTACGCTCGCGTTAGAGTCTGAACATCTCATTTCATTTTAACCGTCTGATCATGATTCAACGATCTAGATCAATTGGGCCGTTCGGACCATCCGAATGTCCCATTCCATTTGGACCATCCGATTTCAATTCAACCACTTAGATCAATTAGTCCGTTTTGACCATCCGAACGTCCCTCTCGTTTGGACTGTCCGATCTTGATCTAACGGTTAAAATCGGCCCCGCTCGTTCAAAGCATTCGGTAGCAAATACTTTTGCCTCGCTTTCATCGACGCGTGGCCCGAGGCCAAGTTGACCAAGTCAAGTTGGTTGGGCAGCCTCACGCCAGAACCCACCGGTCATACATCGTGTCTAGCTCGATGTGGGTATAAAAGTTTTATATGCTTATATATATTCCAAATGCTTTATTTTCAGATCAGAAATTGTTTTAACTTCATAAATGCGTAAGTATTTCTCTGTAACTCCAAATCAAGAAAAATCAAACTTGCTGGTTTCCTCTGTTACTGTACTTTATTGTAAAATAGGTTTTGAAGTTTGTTGTGGTTTCTAAAAATCTTATTTACATATGTTTTGTGCACTACTTTCTTGACTTTGAAAAATCATAAGAAATTCCTTTTAGCTCCAATTGAGGTGGATCAAATTCCATTGTTCATCTCATGATGTGCTCTATCTACCATAAAATTTTCATGTTCACCACCTCTTTAGAAATTTTCGCCAAAAATTAATTTGGATGAACAAGATTGAGAGAGAATTTTCCAAATTTATTCAAAAGGTTGATTTTGTTTTGGCTCTAACTTTTGCATGTAATCTCCAAATCATTTGATTTTTGTTGCTAAATTCATTTAAAAACATGCTCTTCCTTCTATAAATTTTTCATGATCTTTGGATGACTTTGAATTGTTGAGTATTTTCGGCGTTATTCGTTCTTATTGTTTCTTCTCGATCTTTCGATAGGTTCCGACAAATTCGTTGAATACAAGAGTGATCCTCTGCAGGAAGAAAGTTATCACTAGCAAGGCAAGCAGTTTTCCTTTGATGCACGTTGATTCTATTATTTGCGCATGCTAATATTTCAAATGTTTCAACTGTATGTATGCATGCTATTTGACAAGTTATTTCTCAGTTGCGATAGCTAACCTGGTTAGTTAAATGAAATGTAGGCATTCATCCATTCTCTACTACTAAGCCTAGGATTATATCCATTGTGATTTAGAGCTCGATGGATGGGCTCTAGTCACTTTGCTTATAGTATACGAGTTGATGTCGCTTAGTAATGCTTAGAACGGTATAATGGGAATCATCGCTTCAGAAATGGTTATTATATCATCACTTTAAATTACTTGGGTCAGGGTACCCATGTATGTATTGTACTTGAAAAACTAAAACTGAAAATAAAATGTTTTAGACTTGGGCACATTGGTTGGATGGTGTGCTTTTGGGTGTGTGCTTGGTGCCCGAGTCAATAAGGACCGAATTACTTGCGCCATTGATCTAAGCACTTTTGCGTGCAGCCACATGAGGGGATATGGGACCTCTCTTGACTTAGTACTTTAGCGTGTGTTCGCTCCAAGTCGCAAGAGGTTGTATGTGTGTTGTGTGTTGTGTGGAAAAAAAAATGTGTTGTTGTTGTTGGGCGTGACGGAGTGGGTTCCTGTCTAAGTTCTCCACCTTGAGGGTCATCTATAAGTTCTCTCTCTGCCGATGACTCCGACACAACGTATGGTTTCCATCATACGGGCGACTCGTAGTTAATACACAATATTGAAAAACATCTCGTAGGACTTAGCAGTGCCGGCATACCTAAGGAAGTGTGCTTAATAGCTTGGCAAAAAGGTGGTTTAGCGTGTGGGTAAAGTTGTACACCCCTGCAGGGTATAAACTATTCGAATAGTCTCATCCTAGGTTATAGACATGCTTGGTTATTTCCCGCAAGAATTAGACTTTAACCTTTTTGATAAAACTTGACTTTGGTGCTACGAAGGGGTAATTCATGCTATGTTGTGGTGGCTGTGTGGTAAGTCACCTTTAGGATATTATTTATGTTATAAATGTTGTCTCGCTGTTATTTAATCAAATAAAAACAGATTTGTCAAACTGCCTTCAATCTATTATCTATTGCAAATAAAAAATTGCTTTATGCGTTGAAATGAACCCTATGACTCCTTTGAATCAGCTTGCATGTAGCTATGTATAGGTTTGTTATGTGTAAGTTTTGCGAATATATTTTTGTACTCAGTTGCATTGCTTAATTGTTGCAGAGGAGGTTGACCCCTAAGGGATTGATTATTGTGAGACTGACTTCGTTCAGAATGACTAGCTTGGCGGCCCGGTAGGTTGCCTTGTGGGTAAGGGCAAACCGGTTGGCTTTTGTTTATCGCCATCTTATGGCTTTTGTTTCCGCTACTACTTTGGTTAATTATCTTGTCATTTTGGCCGGTCGACCCTACTGTTGTTCTCTGAACTAGTAAGACTTGTGTTGTAAGTTTAATTATCTTGTCATTTTGGCCGGTCGGCCCTACTGTTGTTCTCTGAACTTGTAAGCCTTGTGTTGTAAGTTTAAAGACTCGGTAATGCAATGACTTATGTATGGATGTGATGCATAATTTTTGTATGGGGTATGTCTACTACAATTCTGGGAAGTACATATACGCCGAGGCACGGGATATTTGGTTTGTGATGCTAGGACCAATTGGATGGTTAACTGTTACAAGCTATATACCCCGGCGGCTCTCACAATCATCGAAAATGCATCCTACGTCGAGAAGTACATAATGAGGGGATTGCTTACTCACCTCGACAAGGACTACATACTGATGCCCTACAACCAAGGGTAAGTGCTTCACTACTTGCTATACAAATTTCATTTTTTCTTTATACGCAACACGAACTTATGTTCAATGACTATAGCGATATACTCATAGCTACCACTGGATCCTTTTAGTCATTGTCCCAAAGTGGAACAAGGTAATATACCTTGATTCCCTAGTCGACAAAACACACGACTTCACCATTGTGCAAAAATTAGTCGACAGGTATGCTCATTTCCTCCATACTTAACTCTATTGTAGTCTTCCTTCGTTTGAAATGTCCGAGGATAAATTTTTAGAATCACGTAGGTCGTTTAGTGCCTATGTTGCCGAGGGAGGGACACATAAGGAACAGAGCGATACACTACGACACAGGACTAAATTTCTGGTACCCACTACAGCATAATAATCCTATATCACACTTCGTAACCTGGTCTCTCGAACTGACTATACATATATCCTATATCACACTTCTATTTTTGCAGTGCCACCAACAGGAACTACAAGGCAACGTATGCGCATTCTACGTTTGCCATCATATGCTGGAAATCATGAGTGCTAAGACGAAGGATCCAGAGGTTTGTCAGTCAATCCTATATAATTATGAATTTAAATATATATATATATATATATATATATATATATATATATATATATATATATATATGCTTACTACATTATCATTTATATGATGTGGCATGACAATGGAAGAAAGTGCCTACCATCGGACATACTCATGACATTCAAGGATAGCTTGCCATCTTCATCATGGGGAAGATCATTAACTAGAATGCGAGTTCCACCCAGCGACACCAATTTATTGCAATTCATTTTGAGTTGTAATTCAAATCACTTTGTAATTGATATTGAGTTTTAAATCACTTTGAGTTGTTCTATATCAAATCAATTGTGATATATATGTTTTCGCTTGCTTGTTTTCAGAGAGCATGGCTAGCATTACGAGGCTAGCGAAAACCCTACAAACCGCTCGTGAATGCATACTATCATAGACAGCACCACAAAAACAGCCCGTGAATGCATAATATCACAGACGGCTACCGCCAACAAAACCGTATGTGATACGTATCCAATCACACATGGCTACCACCAAAAAACCGTCTGTGATATATATACAATCACATATGGCTACTACTAACAACCGTCTGTGATACGTATCCAATCACAGACGGATACCACCAAAAATCATATGTGATATTCAGATATCATAGACGGCTACTACCAAAAACCGTCTGTGATATTTCAGATATCACAGATGGCTACTACTAAAAATCGTCTGTGATATGTCAGATATCACAGACGGCTACTACTAAAAATCGTTTGTGTTATTTATCTAATCACAGATGGTTGGTACATATAACCGTCTATGATAGTTGACCATGACAGACGATTGGTACATATAACCGTTTGTGATAGTTGGTCTTCACAGATGGTTTTACCATAAAACCGTCTGTGTTGTTCATATCACAGACGGCTCAACCGCCTATTATCACAAACACATAAAGTCAGACGGTTTCATTCAGAAACAGTTTGTGATGATGATTTAGAACCGTCTATGATGACCCTTTCTGTAGTTAGACGGTTTAGAAGCTACCATAAAGGGTTACCACAAAAAACCGACATGCTGCCTTTTTCCAAGCGAGGGACTTGCGCGAGGAGGCGCACAAATAAAATCAAAGGCCCTTGTTTGGGAAGATGGCTCTAGACATGAAAATCAAGATAGCATTAAAGGTATGGTTCAAAGCTTTATGAAAATCTCTTTTCCTCTGAACCGTGTGATTCGTTGGATGCAATTCTTGAGGATATCCCTCGTAAAGTGGATGATGTGGTCAATGCTGAGTTCTGTAAACCTTATACAGATGATGATATCAAGGCTGCTCTATTCCAGATGGGGCCTAGGAAAGCGTCCGGCCTAGACGGATTCCTGACACTTTTCTATCAGACGCATTGGGATTTCTTTCATGAGGAAATTTGTCATGCTATAAGAAGCTTTCTGGAGGGTGTGGATATTCCAAAGGGTCTTTGTGATTTAGTTATTGAGCTATCCCTAAGGTTTCGAGGCCTGAACATCTAAAGAATTTCTGCCTCATCAGTTTGTGCAACGTGCTCTATAAGATTGCTAATAGATTGATAGTTTTTCTGTATGTGATTGTGTTCGAGTATCAGAGTGCATTTGTCCTTAGAAGGCTTATCACTGACAATGCACTTTTCGCCTACGAGTGTTTACACACCATATGAAGACAACAATTGAAGAGGCCATATTTTGCTTTAAAGATTGATATGATGAAGGCATATGATCTTGTAGAGTGGAATTATCTACATGGATGTCTGAATAAGCTGGGTTTTGCTCCTACTTGGATCAGCTCTGTTGTCGGTGTGTTACGTTTATTCGCTATGCTGTTCGGGTTAGTGGTGAGCTAACTATGCCTGTTGTCTCATCCAGGGGTATTAAGCAAGGGGACCCTATTAGTCCCTATTTTTTTCTACTGTGCACTGAAGGTCTATCATATCTCATGCAACATAAGGAGGGTCGTGGTGAGCTATACGGTATTCGGAACGGTCAGCTCGGCCCCTCCCCCATATCACATCTTTTAATTGCATACAACGGTATTTTCTTTGCTCGAAGTGATGCAAAAAGTGTTGATGCATTGAAAGCCATGCTTCATTTTGTATTGTGAAGGTTCTGGGTAGAAAATTAATTCAAAGAAGTTCTCTATTTTCTTTGGCTCGCATTGCAACGATGGTGTCAAGCAAGGAGTCATCGCTCGGTTGGATGTTCTTAATGAAGCCCTCTAGGATTCCTACCTTGGGATGTCGTATGAGGTGAGTCAATCACTGACGAGTACTTTTCATTTCTTGCCTGATAGAGTGTGGAAGCGGATCAATGGATGGACTGACCGGCCGTTGTCACGGGCAGGGAAAGAAGTCATGTTAAAATCGGTGATCCAGGCTATTTCAACTTATGTTATGAGCTACTGCAGCTGCTTGTCTCGATGTGTGAGAAATTGAAAACCTTCATCGCTAATCACTAGTGTGGTTTTGAGAACGGCAAGAAGAAAATGCATTGGTGCTCATGAGACTGGCTTGCACCTAAAGCTTTAGGCAGCATGGGTTTTTGTGATCTTGTGCTCTTCAATCAAGCAATGCTAGGTCATCAGGGCTAGCGGCTAATGACAAAGCCTAGGTCACTTTGCACTCAGGCGTTGAAGGGTCGTTACTTTTCTAGCTGTGATTTTTGGGATGCCCCTAGTCCAAGATAATCTTCGTATACTTGGAGGAGTATCTGCTATGGGAAGGAATTGCTGCGGAAGGGTGTGCGGTAGGGAGTCGACAATGGAAAAAGTATTAAAATCTTATCTGATAATTGGATATTCGGCATTACACCCAGTCTTGTTCAGCCGCTGGTGCCCCTACCGGTGGATCAAACAGTTGATTTTTTTAATGAGAGGAGCATGGTTCTTGGGATGTTGACCTGGTTCGTTCTATCTTCCCTGAGGAGGTTGCTAATTAGATTATCTGGGTGCCCGTAAGTATGCAAGACGGTGAGGATTTTGCTTCATAGCCTTATACAAGACATGGGTCTTACACGGTACGTTCTGCATATTTTTTGGCTTGGTCAGAGGGCTTTTATTCCTCTCAACGCAGCTTTGGGTGTGGCCTCTCAACAGACGTCTGGTGATTTAAAACGTTGGAAGTCACTCTAGGCTTTAAAGCCACCGAACAAGATAAAAATTCTATTGTGGCGTTTCGTACATGACTATCTCCCATGTGTTTTTCAGCTGAAACGGAGGCATATCCCAGCGAATGATAAGTGTGTCTTCTGTGGGAGGGATGAGTGTATCGAACACTCTTTCCTATTCTGCCAATTTGCTCGTGAAGTTTGGCATGAAGTGAAATTGGAGTACGGTTTCCATCTCTGCCGCAAGATGTTGACTTGTGCTAAGCAGTGGTTATTCGATTTCCTGGGAGGTTCCTCTGATCAAGTGGCAACGGTTCTTGCTGTTACTCTGTGACATATTTGGGAGGCCCGTAATGATGCACGAAACGATGAAGGTTTGTTGCATCCTCGAAGGGTGTCTGAGAAATTTAAAACTTATGTTAAGTTGATAGTGTTGCATATCTTCAATCTGGATCCAGGTCATAGGCGTGAGTTCTTGAATTCAGTCCCTAAATGGACTCCGCTGTCAGCAGGTATAGTCTTTTTTTAATATCGATGCAGTACTTTTTGCTTCTTCTCATCGGATAGGGGTTAGCGTGGTAGTCCGAAACCACATTGGTGAATACTTGGCTGCCTGCAGCGAGCACCTTGAATAGATCACTACGCCAGAATAAGCAGAAGCATGGGCATTTCGTCGTGCAATAGCCCTAGCCAGTGATGAAGGATATCAAAATGTCATCCTTGCTTCTGACTGTTTGTCGTGCAACGGTTGAATTCGTTGATGCGGGATCAGTCCTCTATTGGTGCGGTTACCTCTAATATCAAGTCCATGGCGAAGGGCTTTTCCTCGGTTGTTTTTCGTCATATTAGTTAGGTGGTGAATATGGTGGCACAAACTCTAGCTAGATCTTGTGAGCACCTTGTTAGCTCTTTTATTCGTAATGGTGTACCGGAGTATATCCGGAAGACTCTTTATAACGATTTTTGTGATCAATAGAGTGCCGGCAGTTTCTAAAAGAAAGTACTCCCTAGAGTAAAAAAAGTCATTTTATCGTTATGTTTTGGAGTTAAGTTCTAAAAGTGTAATGGTACATAAGTATTTTCCACGACAATTTTACTATCCATATCATTTTTGTATATCCAAGCTACCTATTTTCGAAAATATATTTGATCAAAATTAGAATAGTTTGGCTGCACGTATTTCAAAACGACTTCATTACGTGAGCACAGTGAGTAATCAATTTCGCCGTATCATAGAGAAGGCCTAGGGGCCAATTGACTGAAGTAATTGTAGTTAATGGCCAATCTTCGATGAATCAACAGTAGTACTCTGACCGGAGTTAATCGCCGAGGCCAAGCTGCGCTTTCAATTTGTAGAGCAAGTGCGGTTGCGCGACCAGAAAAAACCGGGATGGAGCGGCTGCGCGCGACGCGGACGGATGGAGGAATACAACCGCCAACTACTAGAGAAGGCTACTTGTTCTAGCTTAATTTCCTTCTATAAATACCAAGAAGCCTCTTCTCCCTGCAGGCTAACAACTTCTAACTTCTAAGCCGACTATTCTACCATCACCACTCTCTGCTGCTGCTGCTGCTGCTATCATCGAGGAGATTAATTAGCGAATGGTGAATACTATGGCGGGAAAGAAGCAAGCGGGAGGGGAGAAGAGGGAGGAGATGAGCTGGATCGGCAGGAAGCTGTTCCTGTACAACGTCACCATTGGGCTCTACGCTATGGATTGGTGGGAGCGCTACCTCTTCAGTATCCTTCAAATTCGCTGCTACCTACCTCTATCTTATCAGTCTTCACGATGTGTGTTCTTTCTCTCCAAGTAGAATTCTGCATTTGAAAGACCGAGAGGATCGGTGCTGAAATTGCCGTTGCTCACATGAATTTTCCATCTGAAAGATCAAAGTAATCTTTTCTATCACAATTCACCAAGTTCACATGGGTTTTCATGCCTGCATACGTATATATATATATACCAGTATATTCTTCACGGTTTCTTTCCAGATTATTGGAATAATATTCTCTTCTAGCATTTTCGTCTAGCTAGCTAGGATCGACGAATGCATGGATCAAGACCATTTGCCAATCAACAGATAATGGATCATCTGTACCTTCACCATGCCCACATCTTATAATAGCAGTTCAAGTTGAAGAGGTTAAGGTCATCTTGCTGATGTGTCCATTTAGGAAGCTCCAAATCAGCTAGCCAGGTAGGTAGGATTCACAGATTTGACCAAATTGAACCGCCACACCCACTACCAGGGAAAACGATTTCGTTTTGAAAAAAAAAATCGGAGGGGAACAAAACGAATGAAATTACCGAAATTTTGGTGGGTTTTCAAATGGGACGAAATTTGGACTTGAAATTTGACCAACATTTGGACGAAATTTGTCCCAAATCAAATTTATGATGTAATTTGTCCAAATTCAAATATTTCCGAATTTTTTTGAACGAATTGTAAAAATTTCGGAGGGGACGAAATCCCCGAAATTTCGTGACATTTCAGCGAAATACATTTCCCTGCCCACGACACGCCCAATCCTGCCCTGAGACAGGTTAGGTGCATGTGAATGTGCTAATCAGCAAACAAGAATTAGCATTCGATGACTGAATATTCTATATTTCTGCTATTGAATTAATTTCTGTGCATAGAAATTAGAAACATCTTTAATATTTTAAAAATGAAGGGGAAGTGTTTACTTAATCAAAATTGCAACCAAACCATATAAAAGTTAGCTCTCTCCAAATGAAAGTTTGACCTCAGGGTTTGTAACCAAACCAATAGCAATAACATACACGTAATCCTAAAGAACAAGTTGTCGTCACGTGATTCTTTGAAAAAAAAATCAATATATATATTCTAGTATGTTAATTAAACTACAAAAATCCGAAGTTCATTTTTGACCAAAAATATGCATCAGATTTTGATTTGCAATAACATTAACATCAAAGTCAGTTTGTTCATCTGTTCCCGATGATGACCGATTATAATCAAGTTGTGGTTAATGTTATCCCAGTTCTATGTGCTAGTATTATTTTAACCCACCATGTGATGACCAATTAATGGCGGGTCAATGATGCCATCCTGTGGCTCATCTGCCAACAGGATGAGATTTGTCTTGCAGCGTCGGCAGTCGGCAGTTCAATTGGCACAGTTAAATATTTTGCCTTAACTCACAGTCAGAGGAGTGAACGCAACCTAATTTTGCCGACTGCCAACTGCATGACAATAAGAGGAGTGAACATATTAAGTCAAATTATTATTTAGGCAGCAATAAGAGAAGTAAACATAGATAGATGCATGCCATATATTAGATTACAACTTAAATTAGGTTGCATTTTTTGCGATAAAAACTAACTTAAGCTATTTTTTCCAAGAACTGTTTCTGAATTATATTTGAATAAATCAGTTCCGATGACGATGTTTCAGTCATTTTCCAATTTATTCCATCATTATTGTGTATATTGAACTATTCATCTTGGGTTATCTTTCGATTGGTACATGGCCTTCCATGTTGGACCCTTTCCATGCATCATGATAAGATCATTATGAATTATGTGCTCTTTTGTTTCTCTGAAAGACTGAAACTACCACGAATGGTGGCGTTGATTAAGCTTATTATTACTTGGAGAAATGTGACCTCGGTTTGGCTTAACTCACAGTAGACACCATTGTCCTGATTCTCCTGTGGCTCATCTGCTACAATGCTACCCGGTCTATGTGGCTGGCATTTGACACAGGGGCGGAGGGAGAGTAGATACATGGGGATACAGTCGTACTCCCAAAATTTTTGCATAAAAATCTGATATATACTCCCCTTAATACATAAAGTATACACTACACATACTAACAACATACTCCTCAACTCCTAGCAGCCCATTTAGCATTAGGTCCAACAGAATATAAGAATCAAGCCCAAGTTAACTAATCAAGGAAGCATCAGGCCTAAGTGCCATCTGCCCATCCAGACACTCTGGCAGAAGCGTAGAGGCGCAGCGCCGCAGCCAGTAGCTCATCGCGGTATCGGCGTATCGCGGCTCTCTAGCGTCGCTTCTGGCTTCTGCGCTGACGATCTCGTCCTTGACGCGCCGGTGGTCGGTCACCCCTCGATTCTCGACCCCGAGGACCGCCCGTCCCCGCACCCGCCCGCCCGCTCCCCTTCTTGGCTCCTTCAAGGTCTAGTGTTGGCTTGATCTCCCCTGTAGTGATTTTTTTTATTGTAATATTGCTTTCATAGCATGAAGGAACACCGTATCTAAGTTGTAATTTTCTAAAATATTTTGTGATGTTGGTTATAGTGCAAATATGTAATTTGACGCATTTGAACTTATGTACTATGTCATTTGAACTTATATTGGAATAGATACGTCTTAAGTTCGCACTCTCATCGTCAAAATCCTGACTCCGCCACTGATTTGACAAGTAAATTTATTTTGATGTGTTGCTCTTTGGCGCATTGATTTCCTTGCCTAGAGCAGAGGTGATATATCATGACACAACACTTCTTATCCATGTTTCAGCCATCTCAAGAGTAGCATGCACCTTGGCAGCGGAAACTATTCCATGGTGGCGCTGTCCTAAACTGTAGTACCGTGAAAGTCGCAAATGTGAAGAACATGCTTGTAAAGAAGTTAGATAATGCAATCTTTTGTGCCAAGTTACTTAAGGTTGCTTTGCTATGGCATGCTTTCTCCCGTGTACGTATACATAGCGCCTGATCGATCAAAAAGATCTGTAAATTACAGTTTGCACTGTCTGAATATAGAGTGAAAGAGAAGTGCATTTTTATTTTATTTTCCTTTTTTTAAAGTAAAATATATTACTATCACTAGTCATATACTAGTTGTGGTTGAGGATCTGTTGCCAATCCAGGTATATACTTTTATTTACTCACTCAGGACCATGCATATGCATATGCTCTGAATTTTCGTAATTTTCTAATCAACATATTTGTAGTATTGTTTAGAGCCTGGAAAATGTCTATTTTACCACCTAAACTTTGGGAGTGCGTCTAATCTACTCCTAAACTACAAAACCGTCTAAATAGCCCCCTAAATTGTAGTGGAGTAGTTGGTGTAAGACTCTACTCACTAGAGTTCAAATCCTGAATCACACCTACTATGCACATGCGAGTGCGTTTCAGTAGAAATTTTATGAGATCACGGATTTATCTTGGCCAGTGGTGGACCTGAAAGAGATTCATGGTGTTGAAGTGAACCCCAAAATTTTTTTCAAAACAAGCTAGTATTTACATATATTAATACACAAGCTATACGGTGTACATGCTTCCCTCTCGGTAGCCCAACAGCAATCATTCCGACAGGCCCAACAAGGCAACACCCGAACAGCCTAAGTACCCACCAACGCAACCCAACCAACCCAGCATACCC
This sequence comes from Phyllostachys edulis, assembly GCA_036346405.1. NCBI lineage: Eukaryota > Viridiplantae > Streptophyta > Magnoliopsida > Poales > Poaceae > Phyllostachys > Phyllostachys edulis. Next base: position 9,046,878 of record CM070557.1, read on the forward strand.
TCTGGTGTTGATCCTTGTCGTAATACACGAACTATAAACTTGCTCATTTGCTGCTTAAATTGGTGTTTATTTAGCGCTCAAATTGGTATTGATTGTTCTTTGTGGCTACTGTAAGTATAGAGATGGTATTTTGGCAATGGACCATTTGAAGAATAAGCTAAGAGAAGGGCATAAGTGATCAATAGTTGAATGATTGATTTGTTACATTCATTGAGCGTGTGTTTTTCTACAAGTAAGTGACGATGATGTAATCAATTTCTATTAAAGCATAAAATATCTTCGTGTTAAGTCGTAATTTTTAAAAATCATCTTGTGATGTCGGTTGTAGTACAAATATGTAATTTATTCCATTTGAACTTCTATACTATATCACTTGAACTTTTATGTTGGTGCAGATGTGTCACTTAAGTTTGCATCCCCATTGTCAAAATTCTAGTTCCGCCACTGTGACCTGTTCATGAGTAGCCCGGCCCAAAAGCCCGAAAAAGCCCGCTGAATGCAATAAAAATAATAAAACTATTTTTTATTCTTGAAATGAATTAAATATTAATTTTTATTCAAAAAAGAATTAAAAATATTGTTTTTTTATGGAAAAAACATTTTTTCCGGCCGGGCTCAGGTCTGCCCGTTCAAGACTGAGCTTTTCATGCCCAGTCCGGCTTTTGAACAGATCTACCCCAGACCTCGTCTGTCTAGATGTGTGCTAAAGGAACGTACTCGCGTGTGTGTATGCGTTTTTCTTGTAATCACAAAGAAAATAAAAAATAGGAAGGACCGAATGGTGATGAGAGAGAACCATAAGGCAGAGAGCAAATGAAGCAGACGCATGAGAAAATATCCCATGCTTCCACCCCTAGGTGCTTCCTACGTATAAAAGTTTTTAAAATACTCAAAAAAAAAAATTGGAGAGGTAAGGAAGGGCAAATTATATGACTCTGTAAAATTTCAAAATCAAACTCAATGTATGTTTTGATCTTGAAATTTGATATGGCTATAAAATATGTTATCCCTTACATTTAAAAAAAATAGAAACTTTTGTGGACTTTTACATGTACCAAGTACCGAGGAAGCACAGTAAAGGTGGAAGTACACGATATTCCACGAGCCGAGTGATGAGGACATCGACCCTTCATATACGACCACTATGCCACGTCATGGTACAAGGAAAGTCCCTAAGTCACTTTTGGTCCAAGACAAGCAAGAGTTCGAGCTGGACCTGCTTTAAAATCCAATTCGGCCTTCGGAGTCAGCCTGATAGTACCATCTTAAATCATGCATAACTTTCACATACGGAGTCCGTTTGAGGTCCACGAGTACTTGATAAAAAGCTTATCTCGTCCTCTTTCTAACGGATCTGGCCTCACCTCTAAATTCCTTCTATGTGCATTGCAATCATCAAAATAAAGTGTTACGTCACATGTTTGGGCCAAATTAGGCCTTGTAATGCTTGGGCCCAAGGGAAGGCGCCACCCTAAGCGGCCCATACTGTTCACAAGGCACTATTCACATGTGAACAGCACTGTGAATAGTACCAACCCCTATTTTCTTAGCTATGTGCGGCTCTCCTTCCCCTATTTAAGGAAGCTGTACCCCTCTAGTTTTCTTGGATTTCGTTTATGTTTAGTTTGCCTTCGTTACAACTTGTATCTTCTGCGTGTGTCGAGTAGACCACCCAGTCAAGATCCTTATTCGGAATCCCAACTTAAATCAGATATTTTAATCCTATTTGCAATTTCAGATTGCTATTTATCTCGTTCTTGCGTGCTTCTTCGGTGTATGCATGAATTGATCTTCGTTATCAGGTCATCCGGGTATTTGTGCACGGTTGATAACGACTTGTCGAGTAGTTCAGCGATTCTGTGGTTTCGGGCCTTGTGAGTTCATAGTCAGGATCATGAGAGTTGAGCGACTACTACCGAATTTATCTTCTCATTGAAAGATCGAGCCAGATCAAGACCTCTGAGTGGTATCAAAGCTACAATTCATCGATGAGAAATTCCAGTATTCTAGTAATAGATTCATTTTTTATACCTAGAGTCCAGAAAATTGCCCAAAAATTTTTGCATCTATCATCCATACTGAGCCCTTTGAGCCCTTGCAATTTTTCTTTTCGGTTTTGCTTGTTGAATCATTGGTTGCATCGTCGTGTCTAGTTGCTCATCTTTAGTTCTAGTTATTGTCTAGATTGCTTCTCGTGTTTTTCATTCGCGTTGCTTGATCGTTCTTTTAGGGTTCTTAGTTTTTGTATCTAAAACAGAAAATTCATGGGTTAGAACTCCTCTAATTCGCACCAAAAACAGAAATTTCGTGTTGTTGTTAATTCGAAAGAAAAACCCGAGAGAATTACTATGATATTTTGGGAGAGTTGATATTATTTGCAACTTGCAGCAAAGCCTAGGGCAGGCCTGATAGTAGAAGGAGAAAGAGGCAACCGCAAGAACAAAAGCCACGGTAGAGAAAAAAAAAAGAACAAAAGGAAAGAAAACAAAAGCGCATCATACTTTTGCCAAAACCAGTGAAAATTGGTGGAGCCCTTCTACCTATATCCACAAGCTTCCAAAAAATATTTTAGCAAGTTTGCCCCACGGAATCAAAAGATATAGCAGTTTCAAGATTGAACCCAAGTTAGTTTCGAGTCCAAGTAGGATTCTGTTTCCGAGACACCTTCAGTAAAACGGGCATAACTTTTGCATATGGTGTCCGTTTTGGGCGTTCTTGTGCTCGTTGAAAAGCTAATTATGAGGCGCATCCTTTCCACCTAAGAAACTATTCACCCTCATGGTGCCCCAAAATCGGCTATCTTCGGCTCCGAATTCGCGTCGCAAGTTTTCGATTTTTGTCTTTACCAATTCTTTCGGTCTTCCCTTCAGAATTTGGGGTTTGCCTCAACTACAAAGTTGTAGATTTCATCGAAAACTTTCAAACGAGTATATATAAACCATATAAAACTGTGTTTTTCATCTCTCGAGACTAACTGTTGTTTTTTGCTTAAACTAAAGGGCTGTTTATACTGCACGTTATGTTGTTTTTGTGCTCTACATCACATGAACAATCTTGTGCCCCTACAAAGAAGTTTGAGTAGTTGGTTAGCATCTCTCCTAGCACTTGTTGTGAGGTTTCCCATTGCTTACATCAAGTCACATTTATCTTTACGTATGTGTACATACACATCTCTTAGTAGGGCTTTGATTAGGTTAGGATCAACAACATTGACTAGTACTTTAAAAAAAATTAACTTGCATTAACTGATTTGATTATTGTTGATCCTTGCTACCATATTGAGCCTTCCAAGCTCCACTTCCTACTAACTCAGCAGGTTTCGTTCCTTGCAATCGTTAGGCTAATCACAAGTGAGAGTATCACGAACCAGCTACCGGTTGTACCACTTCTTTGCTGCATTGGTAAGAAGTTGAAATAACTTGGTAAGACGTTGTGAAAGAGTGAGTTGATTTGAGCCTCCAGATCCTAATAGTTGATAGGAACATATACCTGTTATTTGTTTCCTTGTTTTCTACTAACTATGGCAGGTTCACAGGATGATTACGAGATAGATCCACGTCTTCTTCAAGCCATTGAACCGGAGCGCAACAAAGTCCACGAGAAAGATCCAAGCTTGAGACGAGATCGTCCAACACGGGAGGTATATGATCGTGATAGTACGTCTGATAAAACTAAACTCACTGTGCCTTCTTTTGCTGGGAATTATGATCCTGATGCTTATATCACATGGGAATTTGCTGTACAACAATTATTTGCATCATCTGAGTCGAGCCTACAAGGTAGTACGATTTGAACACTCAACCTGACAACAACAACCATGATTTCATGCCTAGTACCATTGAACAAAGGGAAAATCAGACTGTAGTAGAAACCATTGCATCACATGAGGTAGAGGAACCTAGTGCTGAGAAGGTAGAAATTAATTTCCTAACTACAGAATCTGATATTATTAAGAATTTGCATGAATCTTGTGATAATTTGATTGATTTACCAACTGAGTTGAGTCCACCATGTGATAAACTTGTTGATTTACCTGCTGACATAAGTGCACCATGTGATGAAATAATTGAATTGCCTGCTGTTGTGAGTGATTCGTATGATGAATTAATCGTATACAACGATAATGTGAAATTGGTTAGACATAAAGAAGTTTTGACTAGAATTTCTCCTGTTGACTCTTTATGTTACATTAGGTTGGATCCATCTATGAAATTGTCACATGCTATGGAAAAAGTTTCTGTAATTGCATGTTCGAAATCCTTGTTTAGTGCCTACACCCCTGAATATAATTTTAATTTGATTGGAGATTATGGTGTAGATAATCAATTTCTTATATATCGAATATGCATAACTTGTGATAACATGGATGAATTAAAGCTTGCTGTTTTGAACAACAAGCCTTGTGTGATGAATCTTGTTCATTATGGGAGGAACATAAAATTTACTAATCATTCAATGCCTCTTTGTTCATCTCTTATTGCACTATCTAGTACTGATAATTTGTATAATATTGTTGTAGTATGGACGAACTTACAAATCTTTTCATCGTTGCTAGATGAATTTGCTCTTGCTTGTTTGAAATATCATTATATGAATGACTTGTGCACTTTTGTAACATCCTAATTTTCTGTGCTTTAAAAATCTTTTAAATAGTTAGTAGGGAGACAATTCACCATTTGGATTTATTTGAATTTAATTCAAAAGCTTAATATTAAACCTTGTTCATCAAAATAATTTAATATGATTAAAGTCAACATCAACAATGGTCAAAACTATTTTATTTGGATTTTATGTGCTTGGATATATATTTTTTAGATTTTTCTAGAATTTTTCCAAGTTCATTTGCTATTTTCTAATTGCCATTTGGATTTTCTGCTATTTTATAAAATAGAAAAGCTAATTAAAATCTCAGTAATCTCTTTGGGCCTAAACCCAAACCCTTTTCCCTTTCGGCCCAGCTCCTGTGCGGCCCAGTGCCTCGCGCGCGCGCCCACCTCCTCTGACGTGTGGGTCCTACATGTCAGTCTCTGCCTTCCTCTTTCCTTTGCGTGCGCTCAATCAGCCCAAGCCATTCGATCGTGTTTGGACGGTCAAGATTTGATGGCTGTTCGGACAGTCCGAATGTTCCACTCGGTTTGAGCCGTCCGATCAAGGAGGGACGATCAAGATCGGATGGGTTGTTCGGACTATCCGAACGTCACACGCGATTTGGATCATTCGATTAAAATCGGACGGTCAGGACAAGTGGTCCGAACGTCTCAGTTCGCTCGCATTTGCTCAGCTTCACTGCCAGGTGGGCCCGTCTTCTTCGTCTTCTCTGACTCGGTTTCTTCTTCGCCGAGTTGCCACCGCTACCACCATTGAAGAGCTTCAAAGCCCGTTCGATACCGGGACTTTCCTAACTAAAACCTTCTAGATTTCTTTGCCAAACTCAATCTCCTATCTTTTCGCTTCCGTATCCACTCTCAATCATTCCCAATTCGAACTCTATCTCTAAAATCAAACGAACCCGAGGAATTTCCAAATTGGGGGTTTCCTACCTCGAGCCGCCCGGGTCCTATAAATAGTACCCCCGGGATCGCAAGAGTGCCCACACCAAGAACCCTAGCTCAATTTCAGCCTGAGAGCCTTAGCGCCGCCGCAATTGGAGATTTAGGTTTTGGTCATCGAAACCCTAAAGCTTCAATTCCGTCGCCGTTAGTGTCGCATTGCTTCCGTGGAGTGCACCATTGTGTTCCTCGTCACCAGCGCCACCTCTTGGACCTTTTCGTTGCCGTCGGAGCATCACCGGAGCCTTCATCCGACAAAACCCGAAGCATCCCTCTGCTTCAAGCTCGCCGTCGGCCACCACCGTCCACCTCTGTAGAATCAAGGATAACCGACTAGAGGGGGTGAATAGGAGTTTTTTAAACTTTTTGACAATTTAACAATTTTAGCCAATTAACAACTTAGTCTAAGCAAGATATAATTCTAGCTAAGCAATTTAACACAATAGACAAGCTAAAAATATAAATACGGAAATGTAAAGACTAGAAATAACTACAAAAACACAAGGATGTTTTTCCCATGGTATTGAAGACTTGCCGGTCTTCACTAGTCCACGTAGAGGAAGCTTGATCAACTCAAGCTGGCTCCACGAATTAAGCCTTCCCTCGATCACTAGTGGTAGCTCTTCTCCTCTCCGGATAGGCGAGCTCTAACCTTCACAAATGCCCGGGTCTCCTCACAATCTCCTTTGAGAAGATCACCGAACCAAACTCCAAGCCGTCTAGGAGACGGCAATCTCCAAGAGTAATAGAGCAAGAAATCTTCACTTGAAAGTGCTCTAATGCCACAATGATCAAACCCTACCAAATGCTCTTGGAAAAACCTCAACTACCTTTGCAAATGGAATTGAATGCTCTCAATGAGTTGGAAACAAGGCAAAGGGCTCAAGTGTGTTAAATGAGGTTCATCAAGACCTTCTAGCTGCAGTGGGTAAGATATTTCTAGCCTCCACCCACCCCACTAGCCATTGGAGCACGAAATCCCCAAAAACTCAGAAAGTCCGGTCTGACCGCAAGCATGAGTGCGGTCAATCCGGCTCAAGGCAACGGCCGATCAGAACGCATTAAATGCACTGAGAAAATAGCCGTTACAGAGGGGTCCGGTCAGACCGCAGTGCAATGCACGGTTAGTCCGGCCTTCAACCAAAAACACGAGAAAACTTGATTCTGTAAAAAAGCTGAACGGGCCAAAATCCGGACCGGTCGGTCATGACATGACTCAAGGTCGATCCAACTGATGGAAATGCAAAGCAATTCTCAAAAAAACACCTCTCTGGAAAATGCTGACCGCGTCCATGACCCGTGATCCCGGTCAGTCCAGCCTTTTGCCGTCGGTTAGTCCGGCCCAGAGGATTTCCAGTAAAACCAAAAACAGCAACTTTCTGGAAAAAGCTGACCGTGTCTTTTGGTCCGGGACACCGGTTAGTCCGGACAAATAGCGTCGGTCAGTCCGGCCTCAAGGATTTTTCAGCAAATTCAAATCAAGGCCAAAACAATTCAAATCAAATCCAAGATTAAACCAAGTATGATTTGAGCATTTGTGGCATCATTCATTTTCAAGGTACTAGATTCTTGAACCCTCTTTATAGTACGGCTATCTAACCTATAACCCGGTCTTCCAACCAATTCACCTAAGACCGGTAAAATAAAAAGAGTCCTAAACTATTGTACCTTGTCTTTGAGCCAAAAAATCTTCATGTAGTTCATTTGCATGGAACTCCAAGTCATCAAAACCACCAATGGGACTTAACCTTGTAAATACTCAATAAACACGTTAATCCCATATTCACATATTATCATTAATTACCAAAACCATTTTTAGGGGCCTAGATGCTTTCAATCTCCCCCCTTTTTGGTAATTGATGACAACACAATTAAAGTGAGAGAGATTGATTTGAATATATTAGTTGTTGTGAAACGAGTATATATTCTTTTGATGACTTAACAACAAAATAATTCTTGCAATGAGCTCAAAGGAGTGTAGAGAATTATTTTCTTGTTAAAGCCGAAATAAAGAAAGCTCCCCCTAAACATGTGCATATAAAAGGTAGAGAATTTTTGCACTCACATGTAGAGATTTTTAGAGAATTTTGGCGGAGTTTCCTTTATATGATGGAACTTGAGGAAATGCAACAATATATGAACATGAAAAACATACAATTTCAAGAGAGTATCATAAGCTTAAGGATATCCAACAAGTTCATCAAGATAAAAACCATAACAATGTTTTAAACCGATTACAAGCACATAAGTACATAACCATTCAACCATGCTCATAAGAGGTAGAACATTAAGAGTACATATAAGAGGTTCAATAAGCTTACATAGATGACAAAAGAGAGCAATAAGCTTATCCTCTAGCTATTACACACAAAAGTCCAACAAGCATTCAACAACCATAATAGATATCTAATATATATAGAGTATATAGGACTTCTCCCCCTTTGGCATCAAGTACCAAAAGCTACGAAGTAGGGGGAGGAGGAGCGTCAGTCGTCGTGGAAGGGGCTGCAGGAGGAGAATCAATGCGCCGACGCTGAGAATAAGTGACAGTCTGCTCGATCGACGAGACGCGAGTGGTCATCTCAGCAATGTCGGACTGAATCCCCGAAACCAAACTAGCCATCTGATATAGGCGCTGAAGCACAACTGAGTTGGACTGGTCCACAGCTGCCTAGCGAGAGTCCAAAGACTGAGTGGTATGCTCTAAGGCATCCATGCGATGATCCAGAACCTCTAAGCGACGATCCACTGCATCGAAGCGATATACTATCGTGTTGATGCCAGTGTGTAGAACCTCCAACAACAGAGGATCAAGTCTGCCCTGCTGCTGAGGGGCGGGTTGAGGAGACACTGGAGCATCAACAACGGGGTGAAGAGGCTTGTTCCTCAAATCTCTCTAGTGGTCGCCTTCTGGCTTGTACTGCTTGTGAGGAAAAGGAGTGGCACCATCAAAGTTAGTTGTTCTAATAATGAGTTGCATGATGTAAGGTGCATAATACATTCTCTTTCCCAAATCACCTTGGTAAGATTGCAACTCAGACAAGATTAGATGCATAATGTCAAATTTCTTCCCATGCATCACATAATCTATGACATTCCAGGCATGACCTCTAATAGCGTCATTGTTGCCACTCCTGGGCAAGATGGTGGCCCTGATAATCCTGTTAATGACACTAGGAAGAGGTCTCAGACCGGCAAACCTTACTAGGGACAGCTCCAACATAAGTCTGTTCTGGAGTCTGTAAAGCGGGCTCAAGGTGAATCTTGACATATTCACGTGCTGGCAGATTGAGGGCCACCTCAAAATGACGCTTGGTGGCCGTGTAGCGCACTGAGCCTGTCATCCATGTCACAGTGGCCAAATTAGATGGAATGTACACTGTAGCATAAAACTGACGGATTACCTCCTCATTGAAGTTACACTTGATGCTAACAATTCCATCCAAGCCAGCATTGCGAAAGCGAGAATACAAACTTGCATACCGAGTTTGCTCATTGAGATAAGACCAATTAATGTATTTCTGAATAGCAAACTGCTTGTGAAGCACCACATGATTATAGCAATCTTCTTGAAACAAGGAGTGAAACCGCTCATCTGTGGCTGTCCTGGGCTGCTCATATGGAGATTGCTTCCTTAGCTGTTTAAAATCATCATTTCTGATAGACCGAAGATCAACACGTGGTTCAGGAGGAAACTCCTGCTTAGCATCATCCTTCTCAAGCATGGGGTCACTGGCACTGGGCACAGAGGATAATGACGGCGAAGACTCCGCTTTGTCATTGTCGGAGTGCTCAACAGGAGGACGACGAGTAGCCCTCCGGGAAGCACGAGACGAAGATGCTTCGGGGTCGTTGACAGTCTTGGTCCTAGCCATGAGATCTGGAGAAGGAATCAAGACCAACAAGGAGTGAGAGGAATGGAATGATGAATCAAAACTTGAAGTTTTTCTCGTCGGTGGCCAAAATCAAGAAGTGTTGGCGGTTAGTCCGCAGTAGCTCAGACTAACCGACGCATAGCAAAGCCGGTCATCCGCCTTGACCGAAAAACCTAGGTTTTGCCCTTCCAATTTGAATCTACACAATGCGGGGCAAAAGCAGACATTCAATCGAGGAATACAACAATGTGGGCATACACAAGGATGATTATTGATCTAGGAACAGATTTAGAGAAGAAACATGAAGGATTGATCGATTTGGGGAGAGAAAAGGGGACAACCTTGCGGTGGCTACGGAGATGAAGACGATCGGTGTTGGTGAGGAGAACCAGCGGCGGAGCGGCGGAGAGGATGCACACCGGGGGCGGCGACGAGAGTGTGCTCCGAGGGCGGCGACGTGATTGAGAGGAGAAGGAACCGTCGGGTGAGATGAGAAAGAAAATGGCGAACCGATGGGTCGGTGGAGAAATAAAGAGAGAAACTGACGCGCATTAACTGTTGGGTGCGGTTAGACCGCAGGAGAAGGTCCGGCCAATCCGGGGAATAGCCTGTGGGTTGACCGGGGTTATACCGGCGGGTTGACCGCGACTGGAGAAGTTTGAGTTGATTAGCGGATAATTTGTGTTGTCCTTGCTCCATAGAGTTAGCACACAACATAAAACCATCTTGGAGCAATTTCAACGAGATTAGATCAACAAAAGAGCCTTGAACATAGATTTTTAAGAAAATAGAGCAATTTTTGAAGAAATCTATTTTGAAAGGATTAAAAGAAGCAAACAACGAAGTTTGTTTCTTGTGAAGATATGTATGAGTATGAAATACTATTTTGAGGCAATATATGAGTGAAATCATTGCCTAAATAGCAATACTCATTTTATGCTAGAATGACACATGTGAATTTTTCGGGTTTTGGGCTAAACTTGAGCGAGATTGAAACACAAATAACTTTGATTTGGTTGAGAGTTTGAAAAGCTTATGAATACGAAAAAGGTCAAGAATAGCCTTCTTTAGGTTTTTCCTTTTGGGAGCACTATCAAATTCCTTTTGAAATAGATTTTGGATGAAATCCGTTTTTGGTCAAAAACAAGATACAAAAGAAACTAGTTTTGGGCAAAACTTGACTTTTTATTTAAAATAGATAATTTTGAGATCTTGTCAACCAAAAACCTTTGAAATACAATATATTATAGGAATAGCTTAGTTTTCAAGAGGTTTGATTGATAAAAACCAAAGTTTGACATTTTGACCAAAAAGGGTTGATTTTTGAAAACACATTCTAGCATGTTTGTTAATATGTGCACAATTAGAGATGTGGTATACATAGTGATTGTATAACACTCCCCCTAAATGTGTTTCCCATTTTAGCTCTTGAAACAAGAGAATTATGAGAGAAAATCAAATTCAACTAAGATTTCAAAACATAATGTAATCAAATGACATTAGAAAAATCTATGACATTTAATTCATTCCTCAATTTGCAAAAGCGGCCTTTATCTAATGGTTTGGTGAAAATATCTGCTAATTAGTCTTCGGTTCTTATGTGGCTAATTTTAATATCTCCCTTGCTCACATGATCTCTCAAGAAATGGTGGTGAATATCTATATGCTTGGTTCTTGAGTGTTGAACAGGGTTATTAGCAATTTTTACGGCACTATCATTGTCACACAAAAGAGGCATTTTATCAAATTTAATTCCATAATCCATCAACATTTGCCTCATCCACAGCAATTGAGCACAACAACTTCCCGCGGAAACATATTCGGCTTCGGCGGTGGATAATGCTACGGAGTTTTGTTTCTTGGATGACCATGATACTAGAGATCTTCCTAAGAATTGATAACTAATCGAGGTGCTCTTTCTATCTACTTTACAACCCGCATAATCAGAATTCGAATATCTAATTAAATCTAATTTAGCACCTTTGGGGAACCATAGGCCAACACTAGAGGAATGCTTTAAATATCTAAGAATTCTCTTAACGGCCATAAGATGACATTCTTTAGGAGAGGCTTGAAAACGAGCACACATACAAACACTAAACATGATATCGGGCCTAGATACGGTAAGATAAAGCAAGCTACCAATCATAGATCTATAAAGCTTTAAATCTACCGGTTTACCTCTCTCATTTAGATCAAGATGACCATTTGTAGTCATGGGAGTCTTGATGGGCTTTGCATCTTCCATGCTAAATCTTTTAAGTAAATCCTTCACGTACTTGGTTTGACTTATGAAAGTTCAATCTTTGAGTTGCTTGATTTGAAGTCCAACGAAATAGCTTAATTCTCCAATCATTGACATTTCAAATTCCCTAGACATCATATCACCAAATTCTTCGCAAAAGTCTTGATTAGTAGACCCAAAAATGATATCATCAACATAAATTTGATAAACAAATAAATCATCATTTAAAACTTTAGTAAATAAAGTTGAATCAATTTTCTCGATTTTGAATCCTTTTGAGATTAGAAAATCTCTAAGGCATTCATACCATGCTCTAGGAGCTTGTTTAAGACCATAGAGCGCCTTGGAGAGTTTATAAACATGATTTGGATTCTTTGGATCTTCAAAACCGGGAGGTTGTTCAACAAAAATAAGTTCGGATATTTTACCATTTAGAAATGCACTTTTAACATCCATTTGAAATAATTTAATATCACAGCATGATGCAAAGGCAAGTAATATCCGAATTGACTCAAGCCTAGCTACGGGAGTAAAGGTTTCACCAAAATCTAAACCTTCGACTTGAGAATAACCTTGAGCGACTAATCTTACTTTGTTTCGAACAACCAAACCATTCTCATCTTGCTTGTTCCTAAAGACCCATTTTGTACTAATAACATTGTGTTCTTTGGGTTGATCCACTAATGTCCAAACTTCATTCCGGGTGAAATTATTGAGTTCTTCATGCATCGCATTCACCCAATCCAGGTCGTCAAGTGCTTCTTCTACATGTTTTGGCTCAATAGAAGAGACAAAAGAGTAACCTTCACAAGAAGACACAACACGAGAGCGAGTTTGGACACCCTTACTTACGTCACCCAATATTTGATCTATTGGATGATCCTTTGCAATTACGTTGTGGATTCTTGGTGGTAGGTTGCATGGTTGATCATCTTCCTTGTTATCCTCTTCATTAATTTGTACTTGACTTCTGGAAGATGTGGGTGATTCAACTTGAGTGGAAGATGATGAATTGTCTTCGGGCTTGATGTCGCCTATTTGCATATATTCCATTGCTTTTCTTAAGGCTTCATCACCTACATCATCCAAATTCTCATGCTCTTCTTGAGAGCCGTTAGTTTCATCAAATTGCACATCGTGTCTTTCTTCAACTAAACCGGAGTTTTTGTTAAAGACACGATAAACCTTGCTATTTGACGAGTAACCAAGCAAGAAACCGACATCACAACGACTATCGAATTTTGAAAGACGAACACCCTTCTTCAAAATATAACACTTGCAACCAAAAACTCGAAAATAAGAGATGTTCGGTTTTCTTCCTACAAGAAGCTCATAGGAAGTCTTTTTCAAAAGCCGATGCAAATAAAGACGATTTATGGCATGACAAGCGGTGTTAATAGCTTCCGCCCAAAAAATAGCGGAAGTATTATATTCATCAAGCATTGTCCTAGCCATTTCAATTAATGTACGATTTTTCCTTTCTACTACCTCATTTTGCTCCGGAGTGTAGGTTGTGGAAAGTTCGTGCTTTATTCCAAGTTCATCACAAAAGTCTTCAACTTTAGTATTCTTGAACTCGGAACCATTATCACTACGGATTTTCTTTATTTTAAAATTAAATTCATTTTGGGCCCTTTTTGCAAATCTTTTGAAAATTTCGGAGGTTTTACCTTTGTCATCTAGGAAGAATACCCATGTGTATCTAGAGTAATCATCCACAATGACTAAACAATAGCTATTACCCCCGATACTCTTATAGGTTGTTGGCCCAAACAAATCCATATGTAAGAGTTCCAATAGTCTAGAAGTTGACATGATACTCTTGGAAGGATGAGAATTAGCGACTTGTTTACCGGCTTGACAAGCACTACAAAGTCTATTTTTCTCAAACTTCACATCTTTCAAGCCAACAACTAAATCATGTCTGAAAAGCTTTTTGAGTTGAGTCATTCCAACATGAGCTAACCTTCTATGCCAAAGCCAACCCAATGAGGTTTTTGCCATTAAACAAGTTTTTAAACATGATTCACTTGAACTAAAATCAACTAAGTAAAGATTTCCAAATCTAAAGCCTTTGAAAACTAAAGAGCTATCTTTTGCATTAGATATGGTTACACCTTCACTAGAGAATGAGCAAATTAGTCCAAGATCACATATTTGAGCAACGGATAGCAAGTTAAAGTTTAATGATTCTACTAGAGAAACATTAGAAATGAAAAGGTCATTTGAGATAGCAATTTTACCCAATCCTAATACCTTTCCTTTGCTATTATCGCCAAAAGTGATCTTGTCTACTCCTTTTCCATTCTCGAATGTAGTGAACATTTTTCTATCACCAGTCAAGTGTTGAGTGCATCCACTATCAAGCACCCAATGTTTTCCATCGGTTTTATAGTTCACCTACAAAACAAGAATCAAGTTCTTTTAGTTACCCAAATTTGTTTAGGTCCTTGGAGGTTAGTAACCAAGGATTTAGGCACCCAAATAGCATTCTTTTTAGCACCTAAAATTGAAGTGCCAACAAAACGAGCAACTACTTTACCATCCTTAGTCTTTCTAAGCACATAGCATGAATCATATATACCAAGCGATGGAACATTACCCTTAGGACAATTTTGTTACACATGTCCTATTTCCCAGCACTTATGGCAATAGATACCATTTTGCCTTACAAATCTTGTGGGCTTGTTTACCGGCTTCTTACCTTTCTTAGGCACATACCCAAAACCTTCTTTGTTGAATGAGCACCTTTGCTCACTCAAGAGCTTGTCAAGAGTGACCTTACCTTTTAAACACATTTCCAAGCTTTTGCTTAGCTTAGTCACTTGCTCTTTTAGCTCATTGTTCTCATCAATAAGCTTTGCATCATTTTGCTCAACAATATCATGATTAGCATTAATACTAAAGCAACATGGCATAGCAAGTAGGTCATTACATGAAGTAGATGCACTAGTCTTACCAATTACTATGCTAGGCATTTCATCAATAATATCACATGTAATTCCTATACTAGAATAAGATTTGTTTGAATATTCTTGGATAAGCAAGTCATGAGCTTCCTTTAGCCCCTCATAAGAATCTTTTAGAGAAATATGCTCCCTATTTAAGATCTTATATTTTGACTTTTCTTTTCCAAGATATTCACTTAATTCATCAAGCATATCCATTAATTCATCATAAGTTGGTTCATCACTATTAATGGATTTTACCTTATCTCTTTTTGCCATAAGGCAAGTAGGAGTGGAGAATAGCGACGGAGCTTCCTTGATGGCGATGCCGACTAGTCCCTTCTTCTAGGGGGACTCTTTCTCATGGGAATCGGTGTCGCTTGACTCATCATTTGAATCCCACTCTCCAATGTGGGCTTCATGCTTGCCATCTTTGTGAAGCTTCTTGAAGAGCTTTTTCTTACCGTTGTACTTCTTTTTCTTGAATGGCTTGCTCTTGTCTTCCTTCTTTTCGGGGCAACGAGAAGCAATGTGCCCCTTCTCTTCACAATTATAGTACCGAATGTTGCTATAACGCTTCTTGTCACTTGAGGATTGCCCCTTCTTGTACTTGTCGAAGTTATTGCTTCTATTGGGCCGTCTCTTCATGACTCTCTTCATTCTTCTCACAAGGAGTGCATACTCCTCGTCGGAGTCATCTTCTTCATCCTCATCATCACTTGATTCCTCTTTAGCTTTGAAAGCGGTAATCTTCTTCTTTGAGGATGATGTCTCCAAGAGCTCTTCCTTGTCCTTCTTGAACAACTCATTTGTGATGAGGTTGCCCAAGAGCCCCGTTGGTGTCATCTTTGGCAACTCGAGTGAGTTGAGAAAGAGCATCACCAACGTCTCATACTTGTCCGGGAGAGCCCTAAGCATCTTGCGCACAATATCAACATCAAGAAGGTTAGTTCCAAAGCCTTTGAACTCATTCACAATGTTGTTGAGTCTTGAATACATCTCATTGATATTTTTATAAGGCAACATTACGAATGTCTCATACTTAATCCAAAGCCTATGCAATTTGGCTTCTTTAACCGTGGATTTACCCTCATGGATTTTCGAGAGGGTGGTCCAAATATCATGAGCGGTTTCCAAACTGCTCACTCTATTGAACTCATCCACATTCAAAGCGCCAAAGAGAGCGTTCATAGCTTGGGCATCTAAATAAGCATTACGCGTTTCTTGATCCATGGGATTTAGTGGATCAAGAGGCATGACATAACCCTCATTTACAATTTTTCGAATGCTTGGACTCATGGCCTTTAAATAAATTGACATTCTAATTTTCCAATAAGCATAATTTGAGCCATCAAATAAAGAAGCCTTTTCTATAGCAATTCGCTCACTAGCTATCCTTTTCTCTCTTAGACGGTTAAGTCTAAATCAATGAGAGACCAAGCTCTGATACCACTTGTAGGATCAAGGATAACCGACTAGAGGGGGGTGAATAGGAGTTTTTTAAACTTTTTGACAATTTAACAATTTTAGCCAATTAACAACTTAGTCTAAGCAAGATATAATTCTAGCTAAGCAATTTAACACAATAGACAAGCTAGAAATATAAATGCAGAAATGTAAAGACTAGAAATAACCACAAAGACACAAGGATGTTTTTCCTGTGGTATCGAAGACTTGCCAGTCTTCACTAGTCTACGTAGAGGAAGCTTGATCAACTCAAGCCGGCTCCACGAATTAAGTCTTCCCTCGATCACTAGTGGTAGCTCTTCTCCTCTCCGGATAGGCGAGCTCCAACCTTCACAAATGCCCAGGTCTTCTCACAATCTCCTTTGAGAGGATCACCGAACCAAACTCCAAGCCGTGTAGGAGATGGCAATCTCCAAGAGTAATAGAGCAAGAAATCTTCACTTGAAAGTGCTCTAATACCATAATGATCAAACACTATCAAATGCTCTTGGAAAAACCTCAACTACCTTTGTAAATGGAATTGAATTCTCTCAATGAGTTGGAAACAAGGCAAAGGGCTCAAGTGTGTTAAATGAAGTTCATCAAGACCTTCTAGCTGCAGTGGGTGAGGTATTTATAGCCTCCACCCACTCCACTAGCCGTTGGAGCACGAAATCCCCAAAACTCAGAAGCCTTGGTCGACCGCAGCATGAGTCGGTCATCCTACTGTGGCAACGGCCGATCAGAACGTATTAAATGCACCGAGAAAATAGCCGTGTGAGGGTGCTGGTCGATCAAGATGCAATGCACTGTTAGTCCGCCTTCAACCAAAAACACGAAAAACTTGCTTCAGAAAAAGTCGACCGCCAAAAATCCAGACCGGTGGCCACCATGACATGACTGCGGATAGTCCGGCCTGATGGAAATGCGAAGCAATTCTCAGAAAAAAAAAACACCTCTCTGGAAAATGCTGACCGCGTCCATGACCCGTGATCCCGGTCAGTCCGGCCTTTTGCCGTCGGTTAGTCCGGCCCAGAGGATTTCCAGTAAAACCAAAAACAGCAACTTTCTGGAAAAAGCTGACCGTGTCTTTTGGTCCGAGACACCGGTTAGTCCGGACAAATAGCGTCGGTCAGTCCGGCCTCAAGGATTTTTCAGCAAATTCAAATCAAGGCCAAAACAATTCAAATCAAATCCAAGATT
Organism: Phyllostachys edulis; assembly: GCA_036346405.1. Taxonomy (NCBI): domain Eukaryota; kingdom Viridiplantae; phylum Streptophyta; class Magnoliopsida; order Poales; family Poaceae; genus Phyllostachys; species Phyllostachys edulis. The sequence continues at coordinate 9,064,144 of CM070557.1, forward strand.
AAACCAAGTATGATTTGAGCATTTATGGCATCATTCATTTTCAAGGTACTAGATTCTTGAACCCTCTTTATAGTACGGCTATCTAACCTATAACCCGGTCTTCCAACCAATTCATCTAAGACTGGTAAAATAAAAAGAGTCCCAAACTATTGTACCTTGTCTTTGAGCCAAAAGATCTTCATGTAGTTCATTTGCATGGAACTCTAAGTCATCAAAACCACCAATGGGACTTAACCTTGTAAATACTCAATAAACACGTTAATCCCATATTCAGATATTATCATTAATTATCAAAACCATTTTTAGGGGCCTAGATGCTTTCAACCTCGACCTCCCGGAGTTGGTTCTCTAGGTGCGCAATAACCTCAGCTACCCGTTGCGACCATCCGCCATCAACGAGGGGCCGCCGTTTGCTGTTGTCGTTGGATTCCGAAAAGCCACTTTGCCTTTGTCGCTCAAGCCATGTTCGAGCCACCTCGGCCCACCAAATTTCGTCGTCGTCGTGTCATCCGACATGGCGTTGAGTCAATATTGATCAAGACCAGACACCACCTCGCTTCAGATCGGTTCGGTGCACATGGTCTACCGTGAATCAGGTCACTGACGTGTGGACCCCACACGTCAGTGATTTCTTTTTCTTTCTTAATCCGAGATTTTCAATTGGAAAATAATTCGGATTATTCTGAAAATAGGATTTCTTTTAGATTCAAACTCCAAAGCTCATATCTTTTGCATCCAAACTCCGATTGAGCCCATTCAAATTTATAAATTCATCTAAATTCAAGATCTATCTATCTGAGATTTTTATTTAATTTTTGAAGTTTGTTTTGCCTGTGTTATTTGTTTTCTTTGCTTCGTTTGCGAGTAGACGTCGATACTTCTAGAAGATTTGAAGAAAAAGGAATACCTCAAGAGTAAGAGCAGTACCTAGACCTATTTCAAGGCAAGTCATACCTTTGATCATATTGAATCCTAGTTTTCAAAAGTTATATTGATTCAAATTATTGCATCTACTTTAAGTATTTATTTAAATGTTTTTAGGTTTAGTTATTAATCTAACTTGTTATATCCACCTTGTCTATTTGTTATGTCTTAATCTTTTGTCACCCCAGATTGGTTTATTTAGTGGTATTATCGTAGCACCAACGTGGGTTGGTTAGATATGATTAGTCTACTTAGCCGTGCCACGAGTCATCATTTCATGTAAGTTGCAATTATGAACTTGACTAAGTGATTATGGAACTATGTGATAAAACGGTGTGTACTATGTGCTATTACTCGTTGATGGCATATGTTGCACTTAACCAACAGGGTGGGAAAGGATTTAGACGGAGGCAAGTGGTGTTGTGCATTGTTTTGGTGGATCTGTGTGCATAGGCTTAAAAATCTATGTGCATAGGGATTTATAGTAAATTGGAAGTCTTGCCTTGGTCAATTAAGGACTTAACTTTGTGCGTCATTGAACTGAGCCTTACTGTACGACCACATGCCTGGTATGGGACGGGCCTAACTTAGTAAGTTATGGAATCTTGACATTGCTACTTAGGTTGTAGGTTAGACTGTGTTGATTGGGTGGAGGTGTGCTACCAAGTAGTTACATTGCGGGACGTTTCGCCGCTTCCCTGTCCAACGGTGTGTGTCGTACCAATCATTGTGTTTCCATTCTGCTGCTGTTTCCATTCCGCTGCTGTTTAATTCTATGTTAGCCTTGCGCGGCTTAATAAGTGTAAACTCGACCATAAGGTCAAAACCCTTATTTGTTAATCAAATTACTCGTTTATGCTATTAATCGCCTTGTGTGGATCGATATTCATCTATGTTGACACTGTGTGCACTAGCGTGATCCTAGACTAGTGCATTATACACAGAGGGTTCAGAATTGCATTTTTTTTGTCCCGACAACTTTGAAATCAATTGATGTGCTGTCCATTAACTTCTAAACATTGAGGACCACGTTTCGACATGACAGAGCGATGAATAACTCCACTATATACTTCACGTATACTTGCAAATTGAGTTGCACACTGAATGCTATGATAAAATGTATCTTTGCTGATTTGATGCATGCACACTCACCTTTAATTTGCAAAGTGTCTGCTATTGCTAACATTTTGCAGAAAGATAAGCATGCTGTGCTACAAGTTTTCAAGCTTTTCTTGGAACTGGACGAAGAGCTTGAGTCGAGGACGACTCAAATGCAAGAAGGGGAGGATGATGAGGACATCAACCCTTCAGATATGACCACTACGCCACGTCATGGTACAAGGAAGATCCCTAAGTCACTTTTGGCCCAAGACAAGCAAGAGTTCGAGCTGGACCTGTTTTGTAATCTAATTCGGCCTCCGGAGTCAGCCTGACAACACCAACTTAAATCATGCATAACTTTCACATACGGGGTCCGTTTGAGGTCCACGAGTACTTGATGAAAAGCTTATCTCGTCCTCTTTCTAACGGATTCAGCCTTACCTCCAAATTCCTTCTGTGCGCACCACAATCATCAAAATAAGATGTTGTGTCACTTGTTTGGGCCAAATTGGGGCTTATAATGCTTGGGCCCAAGGGAAGGCAGCCCATACTGTTCGTGAGGCACTATTCATGCATAAACAGTGCCATAAATAGTACCAACCTCTATTTTCTTAGCTATGTACGGCTCCTCCTCCCCTATTTAAAGAGGCTGCACCCCTCTAGTTTTCTTAGATTTCATTTATGTTTAGTTTGCCTTCATTGCAACTTGTATTTTCTGCGTGTGTTGACTAGACCACCCAGTCAAGATCCTTATTCAGAATCCCAACTTAAATCAAATATTTCAATCCTATTTGCAATTTCAGATTGCTATTTATCTCGTTTTTGCGTGCTTCTTCGGTGTATGTAGAGATTGATCTTCGTGATCGGGTCATCCGGGTATTGGTGCACGGTTGATAATGACTTGTCGAGCAGTTCAGCGATTGTGTGGTTTCGGGCCTTGCGAGTTCGTAGTCAAGATCGTAAGAGTTGAGCGACTACTACCGAATTTATCTTCTCATCGAAAGATCGGGCCAGATCAGGACCTCCGAGGTTCATCACCGAGTGTGAATTGTGAACTCTATAAACTTGAGTAGATAGCATGTTGTACCTGCCCCTGCCCTTCACAATCCTACTGGAGTCTGGCCGGCCTTTGGTTTTCATCGGGATTAACTTGAAACACATGATCTGATGTAACTATCTAAGAGCATGTAGAATGATATAGACAGCCGCTGTCTATACCAACTCTCCGTGTCACCTGTAGACAACACTAAAGTCAACTCATACAATGAAATTTGTAGTATACAATACCATGAGATTGTAGACAACACACAATCTTTTAATGCTTTTCTTGGTTACAGTGCTACATATTTCCATGCGATTGTAGACAAAGACATTTCTATTTTTATTTTCTTTCATCCATATCAACTTATATCCTATATGGCAGATACTATAGACAGCTGATGTAAACTCATTGTACATGACCTAAACTTGTTTGATCAAACAATCAACTCATAAAGATCCGAAATGGTTTCAGCAGAGACGAATCCAAACTGGTTAATCTAGTTCTTCATAAGACGAGAGAGACGAACAAAACTGACCGGCTTCCACTAGGAATAATTTCTGCCTTGTTTGAATAGAAGATTCTAAAGCAGAGTGTGGGGCCAGGTTTCAGTCTCAGTTTGCTTCAAGCGGGCCCCATGAAGACAGGTCCATCGATTTCAGCTGCACGGCTGCACCCGACGGCCAAACTGGACCGGACCCGGCTAGCGTTGACTTGAAACTCGAGTGGCTGCCTGAAAGAGAAGAAAAGAATACGGGCAACTTCCCGTGCCTTTTGCTAGGAGGATTGCTCATTTCTGGTATTTGCATATATGCCCTCGCAAGTCACATATTTGCTCTTTTTTTTAGAAACACCCAGTACAACGTATAGACGTCCATATACACGCACGCACTCACACACGACACCTACAGAAGACGGGACGAGCGGAGCTTAATGAAAAATGACAAGGTCACTCCTTTTTCTTTCACTTGGAGAAGCCAAAATAGTACATTGTAGCTCTACTAAGGACAAATACAATGGTATAGACAGCTACTGTGTATAGCCATTCTTTATGTCACCTATAGACAGCACTAAAGACAGCTCATACAATGGTACAGACGGCTGCTGTCTTTTTAGTTGTCTTTATAGAACACACAATCTTTTAATACTTTTCTTATTTTTTGTGCTATAGTCGACTACAGGATTATAAACAATATTTTTCTCTCTTCATTCTCTTTAATCCATGTCAGCAAAAATCCTACGTGGCGATAACTATAGACGGCTGACAAAAGCTCATTGTACATGCTCTAAGCTCTTTCACGCAGGTTACGGCTCCAAAAAAATATTGAGAGGATTGCAAGAATTAAAAAATGAATCAATATCGGTAAAAGTTGTAGAAATACCATACCACAAGGATGTTAGCGTAAAACTGCAAATCACCCTTGTGTGGTGCGTCCTATATAAACAGCCCAGGGAGCCCTGATTCTGAATGCCATCACCGTCGATTCAGATTTCAGAGTTTAGAAATTCAAATAGATTCAGAGAAGACGCTCGTGCACCAAAAAACAGAGATCCCCAATTTTGAAAGGCGATTTGTTCCGCGAGGAGGAAGAGCAGAGGAGATGGGAGAGATGAACTGGGTGAGCAAGAAGATCCACCTCTACAACGTCACCATGGGCCTCTACATGCTCGATTGGTGGGAGCGATGCATCTTCAGTATCCTTCGGTTTTATTTACCTCCAACTCGCCGATTGCTTCTTGATCTAGTTCAGTTTGTTATCACTGCCCTTGCTAATTTAGTTATTGTTTTGAGCAAAACCATCTCATTATCTCGGATTTTGGTTAGATCCGCTTTTGGGTATTTCCGTTCCTCCAAAGCAATAATATTTAGGTTTGGGTACGACTAGCCCAATTGGTTCTGGGGGATTACCATAATATATCTCTGATTGGCCCCGCGGGGTTATTGATTTGGCAAATCGCATCAAATTTCTTTGAAGTAAATGTTGTTAATTTGTTTGCAACAATTACGTCATTTCTTCGGCTAGCTCGTGGAATGTTTTTTTTTTGTTCCCCTTCAACTCGACTAGACATATTGGTGCTGATCCTGCTCTGGTTCATCTGCTTCAATGGCTCTCGCTTCGCCACCGACGCCTATGAGAGGTACCCATCCCACTCTCTCTTCTCCCATGTCTACTCTGGAATTTCCCAATCCAATTCCTAGACCTGTTGAGATCAGATTTTAGTGTAGTGTGGATCTAAATGTTTTCAAATAAAAATCGACAGAAAAATTGTTGGCCCCAATTAGTTGGAAATTTGCATATAAAGCCCAAGCATGTAATAACTATGTATGTATTCTCTAGCAAGTAGCAAGTAGGTGGATGGATACATGTATCACGATTGATAAAGTTCAATGTGGATGATGCGTTTAAACATCCTTTGCCACCACAGTTCTACTGAGAGAATATCGGTTCCTTGCCTGTTCAATCCTGTTTTTAAAGCAAAAAACAGTAGGGGGAGTCCTACTTTAAATTCTATAACTAAAAGTAAGGTGAAATTATGTTCAGTGAGAAAAAAAATAGAGAACTGCAACACAAAAGAAGGAAGAAAACAAATGGTTAAAGATAAAACCACCGATTACAAATGAACATTCTCTTACCAGGCCACCATTTTAGCATGTTTGGGTCCTCTTGCCCTATGAGAATGAAATTTAGCAGTGTAGCTAGATAACCATGTTCTGAGATCAATGCCATCATTGTCAAAGACAGCCCTGCTGCAATGCTTGTTTGTTGGAACCTGAATCGATTATGTTCCAGGTGTGTCCATTTATATCTGTTCTAGGTCAGTTTAATGGTTGATTTTTAATGCTAAGGGTGGGCATTCGTTATCCAGTACAGTAGTCTTAGTTGGCAACCTACTTAGTACCTTATGAGATGCGACTGTCCTGCACTCTTTTTTTAAGCGTTTTGTCAAGCACATGGTGATGCCAACTAATTGTATAAAACACATGGTATTGCTTACAGATGGGGTGTTGGATGGACTCAGATAGAAGTTCACATTGCTAATCATAGACAGCTTTGAGTTAAGCTTCGGCTGGACAATTATTCTGGTTGAAGCAAACTTTCTTCTTGGTTGCCCATCTCCCAAGAACATATTGCTAGCATTTCATCTCCTCCACTTCCATCAGCAACTCAATTGTTTCCTCGAAGAAAACTCATCCTCTTTTTTGGGGCTGAATGACTTAAATCAACCACTCATCTGTTTTCTCTATAGGCCTGTCTAAAATTCCATATTTTGTGTACCATATTACCAGTTCTGCATCTAAAGTAGCCGATTAATGGTTAAAACTGCATCTTATTGTGAGTCGTTCTTGTTGACCTCAGTGGTTTCATTCTAATGGTTTTTCTATTCATGCAAGGAACTCCTAAACCTGTAGTGCTTATTAGTTTCTAATGCACCTCTTTCAATAGTATCGTTGGTTCCTAATTGCTTTCTAATCTCTTTCAGCCATGTGAAAGCTCGGATCATGCATGGTGAAAATTACAACATGGGGATTGGCATGCCCTCGTCCTAAGACTGCAATAGCAAGCACAGAAGAAGCGAAGTATGCTTGTTCAGACATATTCTGAAATCCGGTTCAAGTAACACAGTGTTGTAGTTTTGTGTACGAAATACTTCCAATATTGTAATCTGCTTAAAGTTATGATTGTTTTGTAATTATTGCACTATGTGCAGTCATAGATTTGATTGTACGATGTCTCATTCTGAGTTTACACTGTAAATCATTCTCTCAGTATATCATTATGAGCTCAGTGGTCACTTCTTGTCTTCCTCCCATCCTTCACTGTTCCTGGGTTAAAACTGAGTGATCTCCCACGAGTGCGTTCAGGGAAACAATTTTCAAATCTCTAGCAATTTTGCGGCGCTGGGGGCATTCAAGCATCACAAAGGGTTCGCACCAAAATAAATCAACATATTTAACCATTAGCCAGTACAACAGCCAAGAAGAATATACCTCACAGTTGGCAAATTGTCACAAAGGAAGTAAACTAAATAAAACAGAACTTGATATGATCTACTAAAAGCACAGAGATTTCCTCCAAACCATCATACCTCTAGTCATTTCAGATATTAAAATAGACAAATTACAGTAAGGAAAATATACAAGGTATCATACCAAGTACTGGTGGCTGCCTGCCAAATGCAAAAATATGTGAAATTATTCTGAATAATGCCATACCCCTTAATCAGAAAGGCAACTTCTTGACTGAAACATGGGTGTCCAGTGCATTTGGATGTAACTTTACCCAAGGGAAATTGTACAAAAGAATGGTCTCAACACCCAGGCCAGTGGTCTGGGTAAATTGATTGAACAACTGATGAAAAGGTCTTACTTTTCAGGTCCCATCAGGATGTGGCCATGCGTTTTCCTAAGCTGTCTAGATGATTTTCCATGTCGGATCAAGATAACACAGGCTCTAAATTCAGCCTCGGAAAGTGCAGTAATAAGAGATACAGTTAGGACTGCATCAACCACCCACACGCACTAGTCACACTCCAACACAAAACATTCAGGAAACATCAAGCTACTGCCCAAGTTCCAGCAAATAAATTTCATTCAGATGTGAAATTTATTACAGCAAGAAATCCATAATCCAGGACTCCAATATTACATTTAGCACTCCATGACTAGCTAGCCTAAATGCCTCACCGGACATAAATGAGTGCTTTCATCCATGCTCCTAGGAAACTGCAGACTCGACTCAAGAAAATACCAATGCCTGTGAACCAAAGTCAATCAAAAACAATTTTACACGGGCAGTAGCAGAGTCGTCTACAAACCTAAGGCAGGTCACACAATTAAGGCCCAAAACTCAATTAATTTCCATTTCTTTTGACTGCTACAAACTTGGTAGCAAACGGGCTTTTGATTTTTGCAATGAGTGCGTTTTCGCGCTTTCTTTTTCTCATGCTTTAACTTTGGCAACAGGTGCGTTTTTACACTCCCTTTTTTATGCTTTAGTTACTCAAAAGTCCCTTTATTTACTTAAACCTCGTTTAGGACCAGCAAAAGAAATGGTGAACTTCATTTCGGACATTCCTTAATAGCATTCGCTACCTAGGTTGGAGACTCTGCTGTTGGGTTGATCTGGGCTAACAAACCCCGAGATTCAAGGGGCCACGCCCCACTCGCGCCCTGATCAGGGGCGCAACCAACCTTTGGTTTCGGTCATATTCACCTAGCGCTACAAAGATTAGGGGACTCGGCAAGCCTATCTGCCCGAGCGGTTCTAGGCTACGAACACCCCCAACAAATCCGATCTCTCACGGGCGCTGCGGTGAGCAAAGACTGAAGGCCGACGTCGTCACCGCAACACCGCCGTCCTCGCCCACGCCACCTCTGCAGCTGCCGACCACCTCTACATCAACGGATCTACAAGTCTAATGGCATCTCCAAGTTCGGGTAAGAAGATTATCGCTTCCGCTCTAAGGATTAGGTTAGGTGTTCTTCACTGAGCTAGGATTAATGCCATCTAAATCATGTTTAGCCTTAGTCAATATTCAACATTTGGTATCAGAGCAACCCTAGTCTCGTGTTGAACCCATAATTAGTCCCAACCGAACTTCTTGTGCCCGGATTACATGATTAGTCTTTCGGTTTTAGCACTTTAGAAGGAGAGAAATCAAGAACTTTTGCAAAATCCGGAGAATCCCGAAGCAATCAAACCCAAATCGGCGGATACTTACGTTTTTTTGGAGATCATTGGAGCCTCTCCGGTCTCAAAGCCACCAGAGTCTTTTTCGCCCGGCGCCACGAGCGACTTAAGGATCATGGGCGGCAGCCGCCATGCATGCGCCGCCACCGAGGTAGATCCGCTGCCGCTCAAGGCCTCATGTATTGTCGCCGACAACTTCCCTACGCGTCTTGCCACACCGAGGTAGCATCTCGCCACTCATGGCCACCAGAATATCCCAATTTTTGGCCTTTTTAAAATTTTCAAAATAAAAATAACCATTTGAATTTTCCTAAGTTGTTAAAGCTTAATTTGTATTTTTATAAATTTAAAACAAATTAATGTGAGTAAATCAAACTTCAATTAAATGAAAATCTTCTTATTTGATTTTCTGGTTTTATCTTGGAATTCCTTTTTCCAAGATCCGGTTGTTTTTCCGTGGAGTCCTTTTTATTTCTTTTCAGCTTGCCCTTATTCTGGAGTTCTTTTAAAGTTTTTTAAAATAAAGTAAACTATTTGCATTTCATTGAATAAATGTAAAGCTTAAATTAAATTTCAAAGTGAAAAATATTTAAATTATTAAATCAAACTTTAATTAAATCCTAAAATGAGTTTAGTAGATTTTCTGGGATTTTTAGATTTTTTTCGAATTTCTTTCTTTTCCCTTTTTTTTTCATTTCCCTCTCCTCCCATTTGCCGTTTTTCTCTCTGAAGCATCGTCCCTGCATCATGCGAGCTCTGCCATCTTTGCTTGCCCCATGCGAGCCCTGCCAAGGCCTTGTCCCATGCCTTGCCATCGTTCAATGCCTATTTTCACGCCGGATTCCTCTTTGCCTTTGACCCCTTTGCCACACCCCATGCCCTCAGATCAGACATTGTCACACAAGACGGCTGTCCTCCTGTCTTTGTCTGGCACCAGGCTTCCTGTCCCAACCTCATTCCTCCCGAAGCGCTTCTTTCTTTCTTTTATTCTGTCTTCTCCCGAAGACTTCCCAAGCCCATGCCGTTTGCCCACCGTGCGCCCCATGCCCTGAGCACGGGATTCTTGCCGCTACCCCCATGCCCCGCAGCCCTCCTCCATGCCAGCCTCCTGCCATCCCCATGCCTCCCCATCGCCCCATCTTTCTTCTTTGCATGCCGACTCCCTCTCCCCTTGCTTCCCTCATATAAACCAAGCACCAAAGAAGACAAGCCTCTCCTTTCTCCCCATCTCTATCTTCTCAATCAAAGCCCCGAGCAAAGAAGCTCTCTCCTCCTCTTCTCTGCCATGTCGCCGCAAAGATCCCACCTTGAGCTCATTTTCTTTCTTCTTCAAACCATGCTTCTCCCAAAGGTACTCGCTTCTCCTTCCTTCGCAAAACCGGCAGTCTCTTTCTTTCCTAGCTTCTCTCCTCCTGCATGTCTCAGCTGAAGACTGTGCACGACGCTCCATGTCACTGGTCGGAGCACCATGCCGTCGGCCATGCCGCCCCTCACTGCCTCTCCGCCACCATGCCTCAAGAAGCAGCTCCCCATGCCGCCCACCGCATGCCGACTCCTATCCCCTTGTCTGTCCAAATCTCCTCCATTTCTTCTTCCAAATAGCAAAGAAGCTCCTCATTTCTTTTCCCCAGCCGAAGCCACTTGTGAGCTCATTTCTTGTTTTATTTCTCCAACCGAAGCACTCCTCCGTGACTCAAGTCCAGCCTGTTGGACTTAAATCTTGACAGCTTGTGAGCTCATTTCTTGTTTTATTTCTCCAACCGAAGCACTCCTCCGTGACTCAAGTCCAGCCTGTTGGACTTAAATCTTGACAGTAGTTTTGTTTGCATGTAGCTTGACTTGTGTATGTATGCATGTACAAGAGAGAGTGCATGCAGGCCAATACAACCGCTAGCTAATGCATGGCCGTGGCTTTAGGAGTGCATGGCTTGCATGAGTTGCGGCAGCAAGCTTCAGCTCTCCTCCACATCTTGTGCCCACCACTAGCTTGCATACTTAGCTGCATGCAAGCACTACCAACGTGTATACACTAGTGTTTAGTAATTCTTCTACATACAAACACAAAGCAAGCTTCACCACCTCCCTTCTCCCTCCTCAGTGACTCTTTTCCCGAGCCGACCACGTCGCGGCGTGCCCCTCGGCTTCCTCTTCATATCCCTAGAATTCGCTCCTCTATCTTGCCGCAAGCAAAAATTTTCCGTTGACGACCGAACCACCTTCTGTTATCGTTTTCGATGCCGTCTTTGATCCCCCGACGACATCATCACCACCGTTGGATTCTCCTCGCGATGTTCTACGTCGTGCTCCCTTTCTTTTCTCCGAAGCATCGCCGGTTCATCGGCGCTACTATTCCTCTAACACTATTTTGCGCGTCGCCGCCGCACCGGAACTTCGCCGGCGACGCGACCACCACCATTGGGTCCGTCTCGCTCTCGGGATTCTATTTTTCTAGATCGCCGGCCGCCCCTCCCTTTCCCTCGCTTGCACCATCATTTTTTTGCCGAAGCTGGCACTATTCATGTCTAATTGATTTTCTATATTTCATGTGAAGGCAAACTTCCGGATACTCGTTCTCCTCCATACGAAGTCTAATTCCATCGATTCTCATTCATAAATTCATCTAAAGGCGGTATCTTCCTTTTTGTATTTATTTGATAATTTTTGGATTTTATTTAAAGTTGTTTTATTTATTTGGCTTTATTCGCACATATAGATCCCGGCATTTCGGAAGAATTTGTAGACCCGACGACCGGGGCATTTCAACTCTTCAACGAAGGCAAGTCATAGACCTTTGATCATATTGAACTCATTTTTATAAAAAGTATATTGTTTGATATAAACATGCATTGCTAATTTTATAATAAATGGTTTCGGGAATTAGTTAATTTCCTAATTGTCTTTATACCTCCTTGTATAATTGCTATTGACATGTATCCTTGAATGACATAAATCCTTGGACACCTTAGGATGGAGAATTATTAGTTGAATATTATTGTACTACCAACTTGGGTGTCGTATTATGCTTAGCCATGCTTTAGTTATACGATGGATTCATAATCACTTATACTCAAAGAATGATTGAATTTGACTAAAAGAAATATGGAATTGTGGTGCGAAGCCACTATTGATAAATTTTGTTGTGCCATGACTAGAGTGGTCATTTGGCCGGTTTGAACCGAAAATGATTTATGCTCGGACGAGTGGGTGGTGGTAAAGGTGGGTGCGGGAAGCACATTTGGAATGTGGAAACGTCTCGTCTGAGCAGCCAACTTAGGACTTAACCTTGAACCATTGATCTGGGTCATTATCGTACAACCACATGTCTAGACTGGGATAGACCTGGCCAACTAATTAGCAATGTTTTGGCTCGGATCTGTCAAGGGTTGATAAGCGGCGTAAGAGGGGGCCCAGAATGGCGAAACCTCAGCGGGCAGATCCGAGTCAAAAACAGATCTTTGTAAAGGCCTTGTCACGTGCTCTAGACTGCTTACCTAAGGTAGTGAGCAGTGGTATCGACGGATGCCAAACCAACTAGAGAATTCGTGTCTTGTGGGTAAAGTTGTACAACCTTTGCAGAGTGTAAAACTATTCGAATAGCCGTGTCCCCGGTTATGGACATACCTGGTGATATCATGCAAGGGGTAGATTTTCATGAAAAGTTGGAATGGTTTGGATGGATCTGAGTAGTTGATGTTGGTTGTTGGTTGGGAAGTGAACAGAGTGTTCACTAGTTGTTTTAAAGAAAATTGAATACTTATGTATTAATCTTTTCTTAAATTATGATTTTCAATCTAATTACTGTATTTACTATTAATATTGCTTTCTGCAAAATAACCCTAAAACTATCCTTGTCAAATCTTGCATAAATACTATTTGCATGCATTTCCCTATGACTTGCAGAGTACATTCAAAGTGCTCACGGCTTTATGCCCTCTGATTGATCAGTCTCAGAAGAAGAACCAAGAAATACAGAGATTTTGATGGATACTTTGAAGGCCATGCGAACTAGGATGCATTCTCCACTCGATTGCCTGTGGGCATGTCGGATGGCTTCCACGAGTTTGTTTATTTTCCGCTGCATGTTTACTCTGTTATCTTTAGCCCTGGGTGGCACCCTTTGTAAAAATTGACCATAAGGTCCTTTTTGCTATTAAATATTAATTTGTCTACTTCATATTTAGTTTGGTGTACGGTTTTGATTACGCCAATGTTGCAAGTGTGTGCACTAGCTATTGATCCAGGGAATAGTGCAGATATACACAGAGGGTTCTGGATCCGGAGATCCGGGGTCCCGACACCGCCGCTGACGCCGCATCCTCAAGAAGCCGCCCGTTTTTTTCGGAGTGTAGAAGGGGGAGAAGGAATTAGGGTTAGGTTTTGTGACCTTTTATGTTTCTTGGATCCATTTTCGGCCATCCGATGAGATGAGATCCAATGGCCATCGTGGCATTCAGAAGCCAACGCAAGGAAAGGGCCGACCGGTGCAAGAGTTTTTGGGCTGGCGCAAGAGTTTTTAGGTCGACTGAGTTTTTGGGCCGGCTAAGGGTTTAGAAATGGGCTGGCTGATTAATGTTTTGTGATTAATGTTTGTTTTGTATACTGTTTTAATTAATGTTTAGTTGCCCAATAACAGTGTGTTATACATAATGTTTGGTCTCTAATTAAAATTGAACCAACGAGATATTTTGATTAGAGATTTTTATGCTTTATTTTGGCATTATGTATGCACATGATTACATTCTGACCAACGTTGATTGTAGTCGTGTGTCGCCATATTAAATTGTTAAGTTCTTTTCCATTTTCTGCCCAACGGTGATATGGATTAGAACTATAGTTTTGCATGCCCAAGTCGTAGGGTTAATTGCATGCAATACATCTTTATGATTTCTAATTTTGTAGCAATAAATGCTTCAAATGTTGCTGCCACAATTGACAATATTGAGCAGCTTACGGGAAGCAACTTCCCCACTTGGAAAGAAAGAATTCATGTTGTCCTTGGAGTTTTGGACCTTGACTATGCATTAAGGGTGACCACTCACATTCCCCCCACCGACGGTGAGGATAATTATGATGAGAAAAAGAAAACTTACGATGCTAATGCTGAAAAATGGGAGCGGTCCAACTGCCTGTCACTAATGATCATGAAGACATCTATCTTAGTTGGGATTAGGGGAGCAATTCCTGATTCTGAAAATGCTAAGCAATACTTGGCTTCAGTTGAGGAGAAATTGAAAGGCTCCACTAAAGTTTATGCCAGTACTTTAATCCAAAGGCTCTTATCTGCTAAATATGACGGGTCCAGCAGCATAAGAGAGCATATCATGATGATGACCGATATGGCTGGAAAGCTCAAGGGCATGGACATGGAGATATCCGATGGTTTCCTAGTCCACTTTATTATGACTTCTCTTCCTTCTGATTACACTGCATTTAAGATAAATTACAATACTCAGAAAGATAAATAGAGCATGAGCGATTTAATGGCCATGTGTGTTCAGGAGGAAGAAAGAATAAGGGCCAAAAAGAAAGATTATGTGCATCAAGTTGGCGGCCCTAACAAAAGGAAGTTCTCAGGGGACTTCAAATCCAAGAAAAGGAAGCAATTCTCCCCCAATTCAGATAAGTCAGGGCCTAAGGTGCACAATGCACCTAAGCCCCATGTTGCTCCCGCTGGAGCACTTAATGGGGATGAATGTCACTTCTGCAAGCAGCGAGGGCATTTTCAGCAGGATTGTGTCGGTTTTCTGAAGTGGCTCACAAACAAGGGGATTCCATACCGCGAGAACACTAAGAAAGGGGGAGCGAAGTCTTAGAGTCACATATGGAAAAGAAGCTGAAGTGGAATCAGTTGGATTGTTTCATTAATTTTAGATAGCGGCTTCATACTTCGTCTTAATAATGTAGTCTATGTTCCTTCCATAAGGAGGAATTTGATTTTGGTTTCTTTATTGGACGATGATGGTTTTAAATGTAATTTTAGTAACAATAAATGCATTATTACATTTAATTCAAATGATGTTGGTCTTGCCTTTAGACAAGACAAGCTCTATATGCTTTCCCTTAATGAATCTCATGTATCCTTGAATGTGTGTGATGCTAAGCGTAAAAAGAATGATGAGACTTCTTCGAAACTGTGGCACTGTCGTTTAGGCCACATTTCGAAGGGGAGAATGGAGCGTCTCATTAAGGGAGAAATTCTCCACCCATTAGATTTCTTTGACTCAGACCACTGTATTGATTGCATTAAAGGAAAATATGTAAAGCAAATAAAGAAGGGAGTCACTCACAGCACAGGACTCTTAGAATTAATTCATACTGATATTTGTGGTCCTTTTCCTGTGACATCAATGGATGGTTTTTATTCCTTCATCACATTCACTGATGATTTCTCCCGTTATGGTTATTTCTTTCCCATTAAAGACCGATCTGAGTCACTTGACAAATTCAAGGTATTTAAGGCTGAAGTTGAAAATCAGCACAACCTAAGAATTAAAGTGGTAAGATCGGACCATGGGGGAGAATATTATGGGACATGCCTCTTATGGGCAAATTCCTGGCCCTTTCGCTAAGTTCCTTCAAGAAAATGGCATTGTTGCCTAGTATTTGTGAGGACCCCGGCTTATTTGGCTTGTAATGCTTAGTCATCCATTGACCCTAGCATCACAAACAAAATAACCCGCGTCTTTGAGATATGTATACTTCCCAGAAATACAGTATACACACCCCTTTACAAAATTATGCATCAATCTCATACAAGACATAGAACCAAAGCACGAACAAGATTAAACAAAAGACATACATAATATAGAAAGTTATTACAAAAGGGGCCGACTGGCCAAATAACAACTAAGAAAGATAACTAACAGCGGAAGCAAAAGCCATAAGATGGCGATAAACAAAAGAAGGTCATATGGTTTGCCTTAAGCCCACAAGGCAACCGACCGGACCACCAAGCTAGTCGTCCCAACCACCGCACGTCTCACAAAAGTAGGGCCCTTGGGGCTCTACCTCCTCTGCAACAAAGTTATTAAGCAAAGCAAATGAGTACAAAAATATACTCGCAAGACTGACATGTAAAGGTAACAGACCTATACATATGCTACATGCACGCTTTATTTAAGTGGAAGGCTTTAGGCTCATTTTAGCATAAAGCAAGTTTTCATTTGCAATATTTAAATAGATTCAAAGCAGTTTTGCAATTCATTTTTTATTTGCAAATAACAACGAGACAACAACATAATAACAATAGATAGATGACAATAACAATCCTGGAAGTGACTAACCCAATAGTCACCACAACAATAGCATGAATCACCCAATTCATACCACCCAACAAGTTTTAATTAAATGTTTAGTCTAGTTTCTTGCACGACCTTACCAAGCATGTTCATAACCTAGGACGAGGCTATTCGAATAGTTTCAACCCTGCAGGGGTGTACCAATGTACCCACACGCCAGACCGCCTTTTCGCCAAGCTATTTAGCACACTTCCTTTGGTATGCCGGCACGGCTAAGTCCTACGAGGCATTTTCAATGAATGATGCTAATTAAGAGTCGCGATAACACGAAGGATAGGAGACACCTACCAAAGATAAGCAATCATGCGGGTGCTCTTCCCTTATAAAACAGTTTTAACCACTGCGACCCACAATTAACACCTCCCAAAGTACTTAGCCAAGAGGGTTCCCAATACCCTCGTGTGGTTAGCACGCAAAAGCGCTTGGCTTAGTGACACAAGTAACTCGGTCCTTGGGGATCTAGGCACCATTCCATTCACACCCAACATATCACACCAACATCCATTGTGCCCAAGTCATGAAACAATTTTGTTTTCATTTTTATTTCTTTACAAAGTAACAAAGCACAAGTTGGACATAATGGAATAATAATTTTTGTGTGATCAAGGTCATCGACATAAGTCGGCAACCGCCCATTTCTACCGTTATCTAAGCATTTCTAAGCATCATCACGTAAACTACTAAGTGATAAGAGTCCATCCATCGAACTCTAAATCACAGCAAGATAATCCTAGGCTTAGTAATAGAGAATGAACATTTACCTACAGAGTATGCATCTATAGGCTCAACTAATCGATATCCTTTAACAACAAAATAGCAATGCATACATACAAGTTAAACAATATATTAGACTTTAAAGTAATGGGACATAATAGATATGATCAAATTGCTTGCCTTGCTGGAGATGCTCACTATGCTGCAAAGGATCACTCACGAGATCAACACACTCATCGGCACCTAACGAAAAAGCGCAAAAGAACCGATAAGAACGACGAAAACCGAAAAGGCTCAACAGCAAACTTGCTCCAAATGCTCTGAAATTTTTACAGCAGCAAAAACATGATTTTTAAATAATTTATCAACAAGAACCAATTGATTTGGATTCTCAATGCAAAAGTTATGGCCAAAACAAATCTGCTCAGCCTGGAAAATGCTGGAAAATTCAAATCGGTTACTGTTCATCCGAATTAAATTCCCTAGCACAATTTTTCAAAGAGGTGCTGCACTTGGGATTTTTATGGTAAGTCAAGCACCTCATGAGATGAATAACACAATTGAGTTCACCTCATTTGGAGCTATGATGCATGTTTTATGATTTTTCAAAGACATACAAAAGAGCACAAATAAAATACACCCACAATTCTTTTGAAAATAGTGACATGCCTAAATCCTATTCTACCATTTAGTGCACTAACAGAGGAAGCCAACACAATTGGATTCACTCAAAAAGGATCTATAAAGAATTACTTATGCATTTTACAAGTTAAATGTCATTTTTAGAGCAACATTAAAAGTTAATTTTGAAACCAATTTACCAATTCATTTTCTGGAGCCGAACTCAACTTACAACCATTTTTAGATTAAATTTTAGTTCAAACCAGAGCTACCAAAATTTGAATCAACCCAAAAGGAGCTAAGATGAAATAGTTATGCATTTTTGAAGTTTATTACCTTTTTCAGTTTACAAATAAATCCATCGAAAAATCATAAATCCAGAACGACGAGGAAAAATGTGGATCGTCGATCTTGCATCGGACGGCCCAAGCCCACGGGACGGACGCGCACTCGCGCCCGCGCGGAACCAACGACATGGACCGTTGATCTTGGATCCAACGGCCCAGGTCAATTCGCGCGTGGCGCATTTGGAGCTCACGCGCGCGAACGGAGGCGGAGGTCGCGGACTGCAGATTTCCAAGATGGACGGCCCGCGATGAGCCACGTCGCGCACGCGCTAACACTGTGCCGGCGCGTCCGACAACGTGCTCGCCGGCTTCAACGGCGAAACGCCGGCGACCTAAGGCATGGCGGCGCCATCTAAAGCCACTCTGGTGCGCAATAGCGATAGCGACCCATCGGTACCACCCACACCTGCGGTGGTGGACCAGAGCGGCGGCTAGTCGGAGAGGGGCGGCGCGGCAACGCACGGCAAAACGCGAAAATGAAAAAGAGCTCCGCAGCGGTTCATTCAAGCTAGTGCCAAGCTCCTAGGGACTACCAGGAGGTCGCGGAGGTGCCGGGGAGGACAGGGGAGCTCTGGCGGCAGAGGAGCTTGCTGGCGCCGAGGAGGACAACGCGGAGGAGAGGACCTGGGCATAATTAACCGCACCGGGTCATCAAGATGCATTCCATAGGCTAGGAGGTGCTCCCAGAACAAGGAATTTAAAGGAGGAGATCCTTACCGGCGAAGGGGAAGAAGGGGGGTGCTCACGGCCGCAAGGAGACCAACTCCAAATTAGCCCGCTCCTGTGGGGACAAGCTAAAATCAAGTTAGGGGAAAGCACCAGGGTGATGAGGGGCTCAAGAGGAAGCACAGAGAGCTGAGGAAGGACCCCTGGAACCCAGTCGGCACTGAGGAGCTCCGAGGTGCAACAATGACGGCCAAGGGGCTCACAGGTGCTTGAGTTCCTTATAGCAGAGGAGAAGCTAAGTGGTGTTTAAAGAGTGCCAAGGAGGAACAAGGGGACCTCTTATAGCCGGGGAGCAGAGGCATAAGAGCTAGGGTTAAGTTCCATGGTGAGCTTAGCCCATGGCTCGGTCCATGGCTCCGCAAGGACGTGGAGGTGACGGGGGCAGGTCTGCGCGCGACTTTGGGGGAGAAAAGCATCGACAAGATTTAATGCTTGCAAAGAAAGAGTCATTGTGAGGTGACCAGCGCCGCTCTCCCCTGCCATGGCTGTGTAGCTTGCCCGAGGAAGGAGAAGAAAGGCCGCCTCGACCGTTGGATAAGAACAAGGAGAAGGTCGTGACCCTTAGATCCGAAACGGTATGGTCTGCAAAGGAAAGGGGGAGGTCGCAGCCGCACGATCTTCATCGCACGGTTCCGACAAGGAAGGGGAGGTCACAGCCGTAGGATTCACATCGGCGGTTGCGAAACGAGAAGGGAGGTCGCGCGCGGTAAGGGGATAGGAGGTCACGGCCGTTGGATTTGCATCCAATGGCGCGGAACAGAGGTGGGGAGGTCTTGCCCGATGCATGCGACACTGACAAGGGATGGGAGGTCGTGGCCGTTGGATTTACATCCAAGGGCGCACAATAGCGAGGGGAGGTCGTGGCTGTTGGATTTCAATCCAAGGGCACACAACAGAGGTGGGAGGTCGTGGGCTTTGCGCGCGACGCAAAGGGAGGTCGTGGCTGTTGGATTTACATCCAACGGCGATGAAAGAAGAGGGGAGGTCGTCACGGTTGGATTTTGATCCAACGGCGCACAACAACGAGGGGAGGTCGTGGTGGTTGCGCACGACGCGATGGGAGGTCGTGGCGGTTGGATTTTGATCCAACGGCAACGAACAGAGAGGGGAGGTCGTGACGGTTGGATTCTGATCCAACGGCGCACAACAACAAGGGGAGGTCGTGGCGGTTGCGCACGACGCGATGGGAGGTCGTGGCGGTTGGATTTTGATCCAACGGCAACGAACAGAGGTAGGAGGTCGTGGCTGTTGGATCTTGATCCAACAGCGCACAACAACGAGGGGAGGTCGTGGTGGTTGCACACGACACGATGGGAGGTCGTGGCGGTTGGATTTTGATCCAACGGCAATGAATAGAGGTAGGAGGTCGTGGCTGTTGGATCTTGATCCAACGGCGCAATGTAGAGGTAGGAGGTCCGGCTAGTCGCGCATTTACAAAGAAGGAGGTCGTGGCTGTTGGATTTTGATCCAACAGCACACAACAACGATGGGAGGTCGTGCTGGTGCACGCGACACTGACAGGGGAGGGGAGGTCATGGCCGTGAGATCTTGATCTGACGGCGATGAGATGAGAGGGGAGGTCGTGGCCATTAGATCTCGATCCAACGGCGCATTTAATCGGGGCGGGAGGTCCGGGCGTTAGGCAAGACACTCAAAAGGGAGGGAGGTCGTGGCCGTGAGATCTCCATCTGACGGCGACGACATGGAGAGGGGAGGTCGTGGGCGTTGGATGCGGATCCAACGGACACGACCTCGCATGGGGGAGGAGCTGGGCTGCGGGGGGTTGTCGCGGAGGTCGTGGCCGTTGATTTTGATCCAACGGGCACGATCTCGCGCGGGAGGAGGAGCTCGTGGTGAGCTGGGGCGCGGTTGGGTTCGACCCGCTTGGAAAGCGGCTCGGACCCAAGGAACAGTGCCAGATTTGAATTTAAATTTGAAGGCTGAGGTTGGAGGAATTTTTAGAGGTAGCAAACTAACTCCAAAAATTCTGAAATTTTAACTGGAGCTTCCTCACTCCAGGATTAACCTTACATAAAATTTTCAGAGGTTTTTATGCACTGCAGTTTTCTCAAGAAATTCATCAAGGCTGTTCTAGGGTTTGACTTACCTCCAAAATTTATCAAATAATTTCTAAAAATTATGAAATTTTCCAGAGGGGTCCCACATCATCCCTAGAACCAAGGAAAAATATTTCCAAGGGTTGAATACCAGATTCTTGCCAAAGTTGATTAAGGGGTTGACTTTAGTCAACAGGAGGTTTAGGTTTTTGGATTCCACAACTCTTGACAAGAATTAGAGAAGAGTTCAAGAGTTTCAAGATGTGAGAAAAGTTTTAATTTCTACACATTTTCTTACATTTGAAACACACACCCATTTATACATTTGGGATGTTACAGTATTCTTCACCAAGTGAACCTCAGCAGAATGGGGTAGCTGAGAGATGCAACCGTACACTTATGAATATGGTACGGAGCATGCTTAGCTATTCTAGTTTACAAACTGGTTTGTGGATAGAAGCACTAAAGACAGCTGCACATATTCTTAATCGGGTTCCCAGTAAATCAGTGCCTGAGACACCTTATGAATTATGGACTGGGAGGAAACCAAGTTTGAAATATTTACGAGTGTGGGGTTGTCATGCTGAAGCTAAGATATTAATTCCACATATTGGAAAATTAGATCATAAGACAGTAAGTTGTCATTTTATTGGGTAGCTGAAAGATCCAAAGGGTATCGATTTTACTGTCCTGATAGGATAACTAAGTTTGTAGAAACAAGACATGCTGTGTTCTTAGATAATGACAAGGACCTGGAGCCCAGGAAAATAGATCTTGAAGAGAAGCGGGTTTATGTTCTTTCACCGCTTATCCCAGAGACCTTTATTCCTGTACTTCAGGTGGTTGTACCTCTAGTACAGAATAGTGTTGTTACACCCACTGTTGAGATCTCTGAAATTCCTAATGTCGCACCTAATGATGAGCCTTAGCAGTCACCTGCAATGGTTGATGAACCTATTAGAAGATCACAGCGGGAGAGAAGATCTGCCATCCCAAATGATTATGTTGTTTATATGAATGAGGATATTAATGATATAGGGAAGGTAGATGTAACATCCTGTATTTTAGTTTGTGTTTCAAATGTATAAAAGTTTGAGGGTTTCAAAAAATTTTGTTGAAATTCACAAGTTTGTACTTGGTTTCAAATTTTTGTTTCCAAAATTCAAACTTGTGACTTGAAACCAAGGTTCTAGTCTTTTCAGAAAAATTTGTGTATCAAAATCTCTGAAAACAATTTTTGTAAAATACTAGATTATTTATCACTAATTATTATATTTTTTCTAAAATTTTTGGAAGTTATTTTGACCTCCTCAAATTTCTAACCAAATCAAAAAGGCTGTTTTGAAAACGAATTTTTTTTAGCCAAATGGAAAAACCAAAAGTGGCCGTTTTGATTTTTCATAAGCCCTAGATGAACCAGAGAGCACCCACAAAAATTTTCATAATTTTTAGAATTTTATTTCTATTTTAAACAGCCTGGTCAAACTTGTTTGTTTTCAGTCAAAACTAATTTCAACTCTAACCCTAGCGCACCTAGTTCGCGAAACCTTGTGGGCCGTCCGATTTTTGATCAGCGGACTGGATCGATTGGGCCGTTCGGGCCGTCCGAACATCCCTCTCGTTGTGGATCGTCCGATTTGATCTCAACGGCCCGGTTGAACGTAGCGTGGAAGCAATTGGGCCGTCCGATTGAATCTCAACGAACTAGATTGATTGGGCCGTTCGGACCGTCCGAACACGCCTCTTCATATGAGCCGTCTGATTGAAATTGAACGGACTAGATCAATTGGGCCGTTCAGACCGTCCGAACGTTCACCTCATCTGGACCGTCCATTTTGATCAAAGTAATCTGGACCGTCCATATAAACTTGACTCGCCACACCTTGTGTTCTTGGGTCGCTGATGGGCGGACCCCACTGGTCAACACCGCCATCGTCTCCATCGTCGCTCAAGCCCGTGCGCTGGCGCTGTGCATGGCGGCCACGAAGCCCTTTCGCGCCACCTAGAGCATGCGTGTCCGCGTGGGAAGCATCGCTGGGCACTATTTAACCTTTAGAGCCTGTCAATTTGCTCCCTTTTGCCCTCTCTCGCACTCAATCGCCATTTTTCTCAAAACCCGGTCCTCCGCCGCCGCCGTCACTTCGGTCGCGTCCGACCTCCATTGGCGACGAAGCTTGGGGCGTTTTGCTCCTGGAGCCGAGGCGCACCCGAGGCGCGCCTTCCCGAAGCTTCTAGGCGTCTGTGGCGCCTTATCCGTGAAGACCCCGCCTTCGTCTCCGCCTCCGGCCGCCGCCAGCTCGCTGTCGTCCTCCTCGAGCACCCGGGCCAGCGTCACCAGCTTCACCGAGTCTTTGCGCACCCGTGCATGCCTTCCTCAAGCTCGGAGACCCTCTCAATCGCCAGATCCTCTACCTCGCTGTCGTCAAGTCGCCGGCGCCTTTAAGGTTGAAGTCATTATGGTTAAATGGTGATTAGTTATTTGTATGACAGGTGGGCCCCGTCGAGGTTAAGGGTAAATTAGAAATCTAATTGAGATCTTTTGAATCCCAAAATCGTTGACATGTGGGCCCTCGGCCAGTTAAGTGTCTGTGCTTAATTTGAAGATTACGTTTTTGAAAGTTGAAGACGTATTCTTGGAATGCGCCGACATTGCGATCAATCGCACTGGGTCAAGACCCGACCCAACGCCTTTCGCCGGACGGGACCTGGCTGATGATCGTGGGTTTTGCATATCTGTGTAAAAAAGTAATTAAGGATTTTAGAACTTCCGAAGTGGTTAGTTCTGTTTTGGAAATTCCTTTTAAATTATAAAATTCATAAGTATTTCATACTAACTCCAAATAGAGTAAAATTAATTTTGTTAATTCTTATTTTTCCTATACTTTAACTTGGTTTAGGTTTGAATCTTGTTGTTGTTCCAGAAAAATCTTGTTAACTAATTATTTTGTGTAGTTATGCCTTTAACTTGTTAAATACTTAGAAAAACTTTTAAATTTTATCTTTGGCCTGAACCTTAGATCTTTGTTACTCAAACTCTACCTGCTGTGAGTGCTTGCTGTTGGTTTTGATTTCTGTTTATCTTTGTTGTTATTTGTTTGTATTTGTTCTTATTCGCTCTTTTGTTCGATTGATAGGTACCGACAATTCTATTGAATACGAGAGTGATCATCAGCAGCAAGTGGAATATCTCTAGCAAGGCAAGCAGTTTTCCATTGATGCACGTTGATCCATTTATATTCACATGTTAATATTTTAAATGTTTCAACTGTATGTATGCATGCTATGTTGTCATGTATTTTATTAGTTGCGATAGTTCACCTGAATAGAAATTAAACTGTAGGCAAAATATCCATCTTTTACTACTGAGCCTAGGCTATACTCGCTGTGATTTAGGGCTCAATGGTTGGGCTCTAGTCACTCTATATTGTAGTATTCGAGTGGTTATCGCTTAGCCATGCTTAGAACAGTAGTCTGGGGATCATCGCTTCGGCGATGGTCATTACAACATCACTTTATCTATCTGAGTCAGGGTACTCATGTTATATCTTATTTGGAAAAACTAAAACTGAAAATGAAAAGGATTTAGTTTCGGGCACATGGTTGTTGGTGTGATTGTGGGGTGTGTGGTTGTGTGCCTGAATCAACAAGGGCCAAACATCTCGTCCCACTAAACCAAACATTATTGCGTGCATCCACATGAGGGCATATGGAAACCCTTTTGACTTAGTACTCTAGAAAGTGTTAATTAATGAGTCGCTGGTGGTAGGTTTAGGTGAATAAAAGAAAACTGTTATTATTGTGTCGGGTATGTGACGGGGGGGGAGGGGAGAGGTTTCAGGTCGGTTCCCTTGCCCGAGGAGCATTGACAGTTGCTACGGCTGGGCCAATGTCTCCGACACAACGTATGGGTCCTCTGTGGGAGCTCGGTAATGGGCGGTTCACAGAGGATTAACCCCCATACGTGCGACTCTTGATTAACTCGTTCCATTGAAAAAGTCTCGTAGAACTTAGCCATACCGGCATACCTAAGGAAGTGTGCTTAATAGCTTGGCAAAAAGGCGGTCTGATATGTGGGTAAAGTTGTACACCCCTACAAGGTTTAATCTTTTCGAAAAGCCAAGTCCTTAGTTATGGACACGCTTGGAGAGGTCTTTTGAGAGTTAGACTTTAACATTTTGATAAAACTTGTAATAGGGTGGTACGAATAGGTAATTCGTGCTATTGTTGTGGTGGCTGTGGAAAGTCACTTCTAGGTTGATATTTATATTTATTTTTGTTGTCACTTTGTTATTTGAATCATTAAAAACTGATTTGCTGACATTGCTTTCAATCTATTAGCTATTGCAAATAAATGTTGCTTTGTGCTGAACCGAACCCTAAACGTTTCTCCTTTGAATTAAGCTTGCATGTAGCTATGCATAGGTTTGTTAGCGTAAGTCTTGCGAGTACAATTTTTGTACTCAACTGCATTGTTTATTTGCTGCAGAGGAGGTTGACCCCCAAGGGGTCGACGAGTGTAAGACCGACTACACTTTGGACAACTAGCTTGGACGTATCCTGTCAGTTGCCATGTGGATAAGGGCAAATTGATCAGTGTTGTTTTAGCCATCTTATGGCAGTGTTCCGCTGCAAAACTCTCTTTTGTATGATGTAAATGTTGTAAATTATGAAGACTTTAATAATGTAATATGTTGTGTATGGAGTTGATACTTAAATTTTGTACGGTGTATGTGTATCTGGGAAGTACATATACACAGAGAGCGGGGAAATTTGGTTTGTAATGCCGGAACCAAGGAAATGGTTAAGTATTACAAATTAAATCGCCCGGCAACTCTCACAGTAGATGATCCCACCTCTTATAAGGAGGCCATGATGAGTGAACATTCTCCTAAGTGGCTTGATGCCATGAAGGATGAACTAAAGTCTATAAGCACTAATGATGTATGGGACTTAGTAGAAATTCCTGACGGAGTCAAAACAGTAGGCTGTAAATGGGTCTACAAAACCAAGCATGACTCTAAAGGAAATGTCGAAAGGTTCAAAGCAAGGCTTGTAGCAAAAGACTTCTCACAAAGAGAGGGGATTGACTATAATGACACTTTTCCTCCTGTCTCAACTAAAGATTCGTTCATAATTATTATGGCACTTGTAGCTCATTATGATTTAGAGCTACATCAGATGGATGTTAAGATGACATTCCTTAATGGCGATTTGCAAGAAAACGTTTTCATGGCTCAACCGGAAGGTTTTGTCGTGGAAGGCAAGGAGCATATGGGATGTCGACTTAAGAAATCAATTTATGGCTTAAAGCAAGTGTCAAGGCAATGGTACCTTAAATTCGATAAGGTCATAAGGAATTTTGGATTTAAGGAAATTGAAGTTGATAACTGCATATATGTTAAGTTCAAGGGGGGTAAATTCACCATCTTAGTTCTTTATGTAGATGACATCTTATTGGCTAACAGTGATAAGGATATGATGTTTGAGACCAAGAGATTCCTTTCATCTAATTTTGATATGAAGGGTCTTGGTGATGCCTCTTACGTTCTTGGCATTGAGATTCACCGAGATAGGTCCAAAGGAGTATTAGATTTATCTCAAAAGACATACATTGACAGAGTACTGAAGAGATATAATATGCATAAGTGCTCTGGCTCGCCTGCTCCTATTGTTAAGGGCGATAAGTTTGGGACATTTCAATGTCCAAGGAACCAATATGAAACTAATCAGATGAAGTCGGTTCCTTATGCTTTAGCTGTCGGAAGCATTATGTATGCTCAAGTATGCACGCGCCCTGATTTAGCTTTTGTAACTGGGATGCTTGGCAGATATCAGTCAAATCTAGGACCGGACCACTGGAAGGCCGTTAAGAAAGTATTGCGCTATATGCAAGCTACTAAACATGTCATGCTCACATATAAGAATTTTGACAACCTTGAGGTTGTTGGTTATTCAAATTCAGATTTTGCGGGATGTGTTGATACTAAGAAATCCACGTTATGTTATATCTTCACATTCGCTGAGGGAGCTATTTAGATTTTGCGGGATGTGTTGATACTAATAAATCCACGTCAGGTTATATCTTCACACTCGTTGAGGGAGCTATCTCGTGGAAAAGCTCAAAACAAACCCTTACGGCATATTTAGCGATGCAAGCTGAGTTTGTGGCATGTTATGAGGCTACCGGGCAGGCTGTATGGCTTAAGAACTTTATCCCGAGACTTAGAGTGGTAGACAGCATCTCTAAACCACTCACCTTATCTTTGCGATAACGAATCCACAGTCTTTTATGCGAGTAACAACAAGTCAAGTGGTCTTTGCCAAACACATTGACATTAAGTACCATGTTGTGAAAGATGAATCCGAGATCAAACCATTAGTATCAAGCATATTAGTACTAAGTCAATGCTTGCGGATCCTCTTACTAAAGGCTTACCACCCAATATCTTTCGTGATCATGTTGCCAGTATGGGTCTATTGGAAAGCCTCTGATTCTGGATAAAAGGACCTTAAAGCAAACCAACTCCCATCAAGTATAATGAATATCCATTTCAACATGGCATAGTACACTATAGGTACTAGGGTTGAATAGCACTTCATTGGCTATGCGACGCATTACCTTGGTATGCTCTTTTATTAAGAATGGGCTTGATGTTAGCCTTACGATCAAAGGAGAGAATGTTGGGTTGATCTCGGCTAACAAACCCTGAGATTTAAGGGGCCATGCCCCACTCGCGCCCTGATCGGGGGCGCAACCAACCTTTGGTTTCGGTCCATTCACCTAGCGCTATAAAGATTAGGGGACTCGGTAGGCCTATCTACCCGAGCAGTTCTAGGCTACGAACACCCCCAACAAATCCGATCTCTCACAGGCGCTGCGGTGAGCGAAGACCGAAGGCCGACGTCGTCACCGCAACACCGTCGTCCTCGCCCACGCCACCTCTGCAGCCGCCGGCCACCTCTACATCAACGGATCTACAAGTCTAATGGCATCTCTAAATTCGGGTAAGAAGATTATCGCTTCCGCTCTAAGGATTAGGTTAGGTGTTTTTCACTGAGCTAGGATTAATACCATCTAAATCATGTTTAGCCTTAGTCAATATTCAACATCTGCTACCAATCATGTAAAATTGTAAATGCCTGACAGAGGTTCACAGAGCACTAGAACCTTCCTAAGTAAGCGCAGAACCTAAAGAAACACGAATTAAGCACTGAATGTACGGTTTAGAAAGCGTAAAGACTAGCAAGGACGTACTGAGTACTAAGCAGGAAGCCTCCTTGATCCAGCAAGAAGAAGACTTTGCTTTGGACATTTGCCCTCCGGTAGTCCCCTCCGAGCGCGCAGAGAAGAAGCTGCAGGTTTGGATGGGTGCAGCTGCGCTGGTGCAGTCACCTTCAGGAGCGCAGCAGCTCCAGGGACAGGCAGGCGTGGTGCAGCTGCAGGTAGAGTCACGGCCATCGGCCGCTTGCGGTGGTGGCAAGCGGACTCCTCCTCCTCCTCTGCCTGCTGGTGTCCACGGGCACGCGACGCAGCTGCGTGATCAGGCGAGGCCGCTGGACCAACACGGGCATGGGCGGCGCACCAGGCACGGACGGGATCAGAACGGGCCGCACGCACGGCGGTGGCATGATCAGCGCCTGCCGCGCACCAGGCGACTGCAAGATCAGCACGGGCGGCGGCTGCGACATCAGCGCGGGTGGCGGCGCGGGCGTGGGAGGCGGTGGACACCGGCGAGCGACCAACCAGGGCGAAGTCGGAGAGCATCTCTGCGAGGTCGTCGTTGAGGCGGAGCTGCCGGGCGGCGGTTGCGATCTCCATGGTGAGGTCGTCGTGGTGGAGGCGGCGCAGGAAGTTGGCGTCCCAGGGCGAGGGACTCGAGGGGCTCGCCGCTCACCTCCGCCAGGGCGTGCTTCGTCCAGAACTGGACGACCCTCTCGAGGGCGCGCGATGGTACCCCCGTCTGCAGCGGCCGGGCCAGGGCGGTCCGGCGCTTGTCCCACGTCGGCGCGACGAGCACCTTCCCCACGGAGCTCCGGAGGAGGAGCACCTTCGCCATGGGAGCGAACTCGAAGGAGATCTCGATCCTGGGGAAGAGTTGTTGATCTGGAGCTGGAGGCGAGTGGGATCTTCGGGCAGAGAGAGAGACGAACTGGAGGCGAATTGGCTGCTTCGTCTGCGGCTTCTATTTATTGATCGGAATTCCAATCGGAATTGGAGTCGGATTCGGATTCCGCTTCGGAGGCGGATTGGCCGCGACGAACAGCGTGTTTCGTAGAGAGCACGTGTGGTAGGCGGAGGCAGGAAGGCAATGGGGTGAGAGGTAGAGGCTGCGGAACTGGGAGGGAGGAGGCCGGCGGCTGCGGGCGGTGGCGGCGGTGGCACGCCGGCGAGGTGGCGTGGAGGCGCGCGCGAGGAGTAGAGGAGAGGGGTGGCCCGGATCTGGAGGCGATCCGACGGTTCAGAATTTGGATGGTTTTTTCGGGGAAAAAAGCATAGCACATCACTTGAGTTGGTCATAGCCCTGTAGCCGAATGGGCGGCACGCCCGTTCCGACCCGTCCGATCCGTGAAAGTTTCGTGCTGTGGCCCAGCTTATGTGTCTAGAGGCGGTTCAAACACGGTACAAAGGGCTTTCGTGCCATGATGTGCTAGCACGAGCCCGCTTGGCCTGTTGATCGTTTTTGGCCCACTTAGTTTGAAAATAAAAAAAAAAATCAGAAAAATGCAAGAAAAATTAGGAAAATTTCAAAAAAAAAACATGAAAAATGTATAGAATTCATAAATATATATGAAAGTTGCAAAAAATGAGACAACCATATTGAAAATATAATAAATAACTTTAAAAATATTGAAATGACTGCTTCGTTAAAATATTTGCCAAGTAAAAACTCAACATTAGAAAACCTTGGTAAAGAAAAAAAGAGTACAACCTATAGTTCTACGTACATCGTTGTTCTAAGTGTCATTATCAAGGTACAGATTTTCGAACACGTCCGACAACTCTATATTTTTCACAGAGTGTTATGTTCGCGAATCAACTTGTTCTCAGTCCTTCACAGTTAGAAGTATCTCTGTCATCTCACTCGTGAAACTTGTTCTTCTCTCCTCCAATATTCTTTTAGAAAGACTGAAAACAGACTCGGAGAAATCCGTCGAGACAGGAACAGTTAACACATCACGTGCAAGTATGGATAGCACGTGATATGTTAACTTATGGGCATGCCACCATTGTAAGATTTCAAGGCCTTTTAAGTTGAAATCCACCGTATTACTGTCTAGATAGGTGGATTGTTCCCCATTCCTTGGGGTTGTTCTTGGTTGAGCAGGCAACGCTGTAGAAGAAGAAGACCTGAACTTAGAGGAAGAGCCATCAAAGATCGTGCCCCGCATATTTGTCTTGCTACTTGAGGTGGAGGCTACTGGAGGTCGTTGCAAGCGGACTCTTGGGAACTTATTTTCATATCTTTGGTAAATCTCGTGTAATCGAGAACGAACTTCTGCAAAATAGTTAGAATAGTCTAGCCCTGTAACATCACGAAGAAGATCAAGAATATTAGCAAATACTTCAATTTTACCTCTAGGATCTAAAATAAATGCAAATGCATATAGGAAAGGGATTTCTCTCTAATATTTAAGGTATTTAGTTTTCATAGCAACAATAGCCTCGCGTAAAACTGAGTCATTTTCATACATTTTTAATTGAGTAACAATCTGTAAAATACTATGCACAATAATAGAAGATGTTGGATAGTAAACAGTGGACAAAGCAACAGTGGCCTTATAGAAAATTTCTAAAAACTGTAGTATCTTCTCGAAGAATCGAACTAATCTTTGCTTTCGGTCAAGAGTAGTATACTCTGATCGATTACTCGATAAGCGTTTGAATAAAAACAGAAAAATACTCTTATATGGTCAAAGACTCTTAAGGATCAAGTAAGTATAGTTCCATCTTACTGGCATGTCCAAACTGAACTTTCTTGGATATACACCCATTGCGCTACAGAAGTTCTTATATGCTGCTATTCTTACGTTAGAATTATTCAAGAAATATATCGCACCACGAAAAGATTTAAGATACACATCCAATCTCTTCAAATCGGATTTGACTATAAGGTTAATAATATGACAAGCGCATCGCTGATATAGCAAGAAGGAATCGGTGTATGTACTAAAGACTGGAGTAAGAATATCTATGGCCTTAGAGTTCGCAGTGGCATTGTCAAGAGTAATTGAGAATATTTTGTTTGTAGACCAAAGTCTTCCACGACTTTGATAATGCAGTCCGCAATGCTCCCAGTCATGTGTGCTACATCAATTAATTTGAAACCTATAATTCTTTTCTCAATTACCTAGTCATCATTAACGTAATAAGCAACTACACTAAGATAATCCTCCCTAGCGCGGTCACTCCATATGTCCGAGGTCAAGGCCACCAAAAATGTGCACGTAGCAAATTTATCCTTTAATTTATCACAGCGTTCATTATAGTATTTATGATGCGGCTAGATTATCTATAACAAATGTTCCTAATTTTTCTCGTTTAACACTTGATCAAAACAATGGGCATGACATTCTCAAGGCTGCTGCAGTGCATGAGGACGTCACGCCTGTTGTTCAAAGCCAAGGAAATAAAACTTCATGTGTGCATGTAGTACTTGAGCGGTGCATGGAGTCAAGCCGTGCATATACATATGCACGCATGCTGTTGGGTGTGTTTGATCCAGGAGGAGACCATGTAGTGCACATCAAAGAGTTTGAGTTCCTTGAGTTCGACATTGGTACATTCAAGGAAGGCCACTCGGATTTGTTTCACAAAAAGGAGATCGTTTCGGCCAGAAGATTAAGTCTACGTTTTATCTTTTCTCTGTGCAATCTTGGATGGGGGCCACCAAGTCAGCCAAAGCTAGTTCAATAAGGAAAGATAGCGTACTAGAAGTTAATTTTATAATTACTTGTAATATGATAGTTTAATCTATTTTCAGCAATTAGAGTAGCTTAAATATCTAATTAAAGTAGGAGTTTTTTTGGCTCGGATTACTGTTCTTGTGAATAGTAACTGACTCAGATTACTGTTCGTCCACGGCCACTGTTCATCGGGACTATATATTTAGGGGTAGACCTCCATTGTAAGCAAGTTAGAATTGAAGAAAATACAAAAAAAAAAGTCACAGGTTTATGTGGCACATAATGAATACATGCGTTTCATAAATTCCCATTTAGGGTTTTGTGATTGCATGAATATTGGAGGGAAGTTGTTCTTCCAAGATCCGTGATTCCTTGTGGATCATCTCACCAATTCGTAGCATCCTCAATTGCTCACGGTTTGGTGTTGTCTTCGGGTTTAATTTTGTTTCTCTCTTCGGATTGATTCAACATCAACAAAGTATTACTTGCTTTAGAGATACATTTGTTCTTCCTTTTTGCTGAACCAAGAAGGAGGAAAGCTAGGGCTTTGGTTCGATCAAGATTGAAATACAAGTACCGTAAAAGATTGGGCCACATTACGCATCAACTACACGTTGATCCATATCATCTTGGTATTAGAGCAATGGTTGCTTACGGTGGAGATGGTGCTGCTATGACGTCTTCGGAGGAGAGCTTTAGGAAGTTGAGTGCCAACGTCCTGTATGAAGAGGAAGGCTACGACGTAGATTGGACTTTTCACTCTCGCTGCAAAAGTGAGGGAGAAAGTTTATGCCATGTCGATCGACCGCGAGAGTTTGATTAATGCTGCAAGTATAGAACTCGTTGGGAAGTTGGAGTTGCCAATGATGCGGCATCCACAACCTTATGTCCTGAAGTGGTATTCCGGTGTGCTCAAGATCACGAATCAAGTTAAAGTATTGGTTTCATTGGGTAAATTCTCATATGAGGTTTTGTGTGATGTTAAACCCGTCACTATGGTATCATGTCATCTAATGTTGGGCGGACCATAGTGCGAAGAACAAGGAGCATCAACACAGAATTGGCGCACCTAGGGGTGTATGCCTCATGGAATGTGTGCACGGCGGAAAGCCTGCACGAACCCGTCCCAAGTAATAGTCTGAGCATCAGCGTGAGATTGGGTGAAATTGTCCTACCACTCTGACGCTGGTCCATTCAGCTGGTGAGAGGCGAACAAAACCCTCTCGCGATCAGTGCACTGGACCATATCCAGTTTCTTGTTGATTGCCCTAAGCTAGTCATTAGCCTCCATTGGCTCGGTGCTGCTGGAGAAGGTTGGAGGACACATCCTCATGAACTCTGATATGCTGGCCCTTAGAGGAGGCGGAGCATGAGCTTGAGGTTGAGCTGCTGCTGTTGCTTGCAAGTTCTGCGTGTTGTTGATCGATTGTGCGAGCAGATTAATCAGTTGGGCTTGGTTGGCCATCATTTGGTGTCAATCGGGTCCTTCATCTAGAGGGGGTGGTGGCGGTGCAATTGGGTTCTCTTGATCACCTATATTCTCTCTGTCCTGACTGCTGGTGCTACCACTGCCATTGCGAGTAGTCACCATCTACTAGATCTCCAAAGACTTTAAGAAAGAGAGGAGAAACTAGGGGCGGGGGGGGGATAGAGCGAAACAAACAACACAAACAAAACGACCAACTCAAAAGCTTTTCCAAATAGCTTTAATAGATTCACACAACGTTCTACTTGATGCTCACGGTTTTCGGTGATTCTTGTATGATGATGTTCTCTTGACAGCTTCAGGTCTTGTTGTCTCGAACACAATGGTTAATAATCGTGAGACCATTTATGAAAATTTTGAAGGGAAAGATGATCCTTTTGACATTGTAAAATGGTGAAGAGAGAATTAGGTAAAAAAAAAGAATTGCTTAAAAATGCTAAGGATAGATAGATGACCAAGATGAAGAGAGAACAAATTATTTTTCTTGTTATATAAAATAGGTTTTGAAGTGTTCTAATTATCGGCCTTTCTAACTAGGTTACGACCTAAAGTCCATATGGCTCTGATACCACTTCTGTCGAACCCAGGAGTGAAGGATCCCAGATTCTCTGCGTTTTATACACTAGTCCGGGAACAGCCAGTGTGCACAGTCAAATAAAAGTGGATAGCATAACCATACGACGTCGTTCATTGATAATAATTAAAGTTTGTTACAAAAGGGGCATAAAACCAATAAGCAAAATACAGTAGAAGCCAAAGCAGTAAGGTAGACCACACGATTCGCTACAGGCAATCGTCTAGGGACATAGTGATGAGGACATGACTCCTATGGATACAACCATATTTGCTATGCTTGCTGTTCCAAGTACAAGAGCTCGTACGCTTCACTTAACTTATCAGGTGAGCTCGTTTTTAGGAGTGTCTTTATATTATATGAACTATATGATGCTACCTAATGATGGAATATCTATATGTGCAGCACCATGTCACTTTTGGTCCAAGACAAACAAGCAGTTTGAGCGGGACCCGTTTTGGAATCCAGTTCGGCCTCCGGAATCAGCCTGATAACACTGACTTCAAACGCCCATAACTTTCACATACGACGTCCGTTGGAGGTACACGAGTACTTGATGGAAAGATAATTTCGTCCTCTTTCCAACGGATCTGGCCTCACCTCCAAACTCCTTCTGGACTGATCGCAATCATCAAAAGAAGACGTCATATCACTTGTTTGGGCCAAACTGGGCTTTGTAATCATACTGAACTTGGCCCATCTGCCGGCGGCCCACCCAGGGGTGTGGTTACTGTTCACGTGAACAGTAATCCGCGACCGTTAGTACCACCTCGCTAGTTCATTAGTTTTGTGGTTCCTCGTTCCCTATTTAAGGAGGCCGCACCCCTTTAATTTTCCTTGGATTTTGTTTATGTTAAAAGTTAGCCTTCGTTGCAACTTGTATCTTTTGCGTGTGTCGACTAGACCACCCAATTAAGATCCTTATTCAGAATCCCAATTTATCAAGTGTTTCAATCTTTATTCGCAATTTCAGATTGCTTTACCTTGTTCTTGCGTGCTTCTTCGGGGTATGCAGGAATCGACCTTCGTGGTCAGGTCAACTGGGTATTCGTGCACGGTTGATAACGACTAGTTAATCAGTTCAGCGATTGCGTGGTTTTGAGCCTTGCGTGTTCGTAGCCAGGATCGTCAGAGTTGAGCGACGCCTACCGGACTTATCGTTCTCATCGAAAGATCGGGCCAACAAATAGAACCTTAGGGTTCATCACATAGCCTAGTCGTCCAAGTTCTCATTCTCCTCGTAGTACTCCTCTCCTGCTCAACAATTGTATTAAGCAAGAGTAAGCACAAACAACCGTGCTTCGTAAGTTACACCCAATAACATATTATAATGCATACAAGGATTTAACAACGGGAGGCTTATATGGCTCAATTTGTATAAAGCGATATTTTTCAATTAAATATTCATAATAAGTTCTAAAGTAGTATACTCTATAACTAAAATTCATTTTCTAAATCTCAAGTTTTATGGTAAGATAACATTCATCAACAAGTGGTGAATCATACATTCCTATCACATGGCAAACCGCCTAATTTCCCAATTGAATAAAGTATCCAACAACAATTGATAAAGTCTTTTGAAATCAAAACAAGATTCTAACTTTGAGTGATTTTTCTTAGCATGTCCTTGACCGTGGACACGGCTATTCGAATAGTTCTTAACACTCTGCAAAGGTTGTACAACTTTAGCTACAAGAGATAATTAACTTATAATGTTCGTCTGACACACTACCAAAGGTGTGCGACTAAGTCATTATCACAAAGCCTTTACAATGCATCATCCCACCGTAGTCCCACCTCGCTAAGGTTTCGCTTCCTTTAGATAGAAACCCGCTGGATTTAAGCCTCCTCTTGCGCCATGTGGGAATGCATAAAAGTAGGTCATAAAGACACCCACGCAACCGGATGGCACAACCACGGTGACATGATTCAAATTATTTCGCCAAGTCCCACCCACACAGGACACGTGGTAGTACGATGGGGCTTAGCAAGATGCGACTCAAAGACCGGTCCTTAACTGACTTGGATAACTTTTCAAAATAGCCCCTAGGCCTCGATCATAGAGATGACCTTGTAACAACCCAGCCTAGGGCACCCCCGGGAGGTCCCTCAGGACCTCCTGGGAGGTCCAGAGAGGAGCCCCCAAGACGTCCCGAGAGGTCCCTCAGGACCTCCTGCGAGGTCCGCGAAGGACTTCCCAGGACGTCCCGAGAGGACATCCCGGTGGATCACACAGACCTCCCGAGAGGTCCGAGAGGACCACTCAGAGATCTGGGAGGTCCTGACCCGCAGAGGTCGCTGGACCTCAGACCTCCCAAAACTCCACGTCTCCACCCGAGGGAGGTCCGAGGGAACCACCCCGATGAGGTCGTGGGGCTTAGGGCAAGCCTGAAGTCCTTTGTGATCCAAACCAGCCCCAAGAGATCATCGACTGGTTCTCACAGCAACAAGTGATAACATAAACATCCACAAGATTTTATTAACAGCAAAAGAAGGTTCGTTTACAAGGGTTGCTTACAACTCCAGCAACAGGGAGCACACAAACGCAGCGGAGAACAAAACCCAAAAGACAAGGTCCACCCATTACACCACAGGTGACTGGCTGGAGGGCGCGGCCTAATTGAGCTGGTCATCTTCATCATCATAGGAATCTTCATCTGCTCAATATATGAATCAAGCAAGAGTGAGCACAACAACCGTGCTCGCAAGTTACACCCGTCAATTAACAGAATGACATGCATAGGGATATATCAAAGGACAGCATACTAGGGTTGATTTGCATAAAGCCAATTTTATTTCAAATACAAGTATTAAGTTTCAAGGCAGGCTACCATAATTAAAATTCATTCTTGTGAAAACCATTTTCAGTTGGATAGCATTCAACATAGCAATGGTGAAGGATACCTCTGCACAAGGCTTCGACCCACACCCATTTTGGTTAAACCACCAAAACCATTTTCATAACCTTTTGAAAACCAAAACCAAAGCTAACTTTGAGTGACATTGCCAAGATGTCCATGACCGTGGACACGGCTATTCAATAGATTTACACTCTCTGAGAGGTTGCACACTTTACCCACATGACATGAATTCTCTAGTTTGCTTGACATCCGCCGATGCCACCTCACACTTCCTTTGGTGAGAGGTCTAGAGCACATGACAAGGCCTTTACAATGCATTGCTCCACCGCATGACCCACCCTCATTAAGGTTTATAATTCCCCCTTTGGGTAGAAACACCGAGGTTAGTGGGGTGCCCCTCTTATGCCAAGTGGGACTACAACTAGTCATAACATGACAAACCCACCGCGTCCGCGGGACGAACCACGATAGAGCTTTGCAAATTAGTTAGCCAGGTCCCATGCCCCACACTGGAGACATGTGGTTGCACAATTTTGGCATAGCCTATTATAGGCTTAGCAAGTGGTGTCTCAAAGACCGGTCCTTAACCGACTTGGGCGACAAACCTCAACCCTGGGGCATCGGATCACACGACCCCCGTGCATAGACATGCACCAACCATACAACCAACTTCGCCCAAGTCAAAACCATTTTTCATTTGTTTTGCTTTACAATCCTCCATGGCACACCAATGCCATGGCCATGAGTAAAACATTCATGACACACCAATGTCATGGCCAAAATCTCCATGGCACACCAATGCCATGGCTCAAATCATTTGATTATTTGGTATTTTTGGTCAAAACTCCCCCAAATCAAGATTTTGGTCTAAGCATTACTGAGCATGTCATTTTTCAAGAGCTTGGGTCCTCACTATTGCAAGAACCAGTTTTTATCTAAGGTTACAAGGAGGTTGATTCAATCATGGATAGAGGTCATACCAAGCAAAGAGGCAACTATGGATTAAAAGATAGACATTGAAATACTTAGTAAAGTAAGCATGCATACATCTTTGAAAACAGCATAAATAATTTGAAGTATTGGGTGCAACATGTTCAAGAGTGTAACTTGCCTTGCTCAAGATCTGGAGCTGCTTCCTCTCCCTCACTGAACTCAGGCTCCCCATGGTCTTGACAATCTACACGTGAAGAACCAAATATTCAAACAAAGCTCAAACAAGAATCCAAAGAACTCCAAATGAACTTAAAGAAAAAACCAACAGAGAAACTGGGAGGTCAAGAGGAGGTCCAAGGAGCTTGGTGGAGAGGTCCTGGAGCTCTAGAGAGAATGTCCAAGCTCG
The DNA here is from genome assembly GCA_036346405.1 of Phyllostachys edulis. Taxonomy (NCBI): domain Eukaryota; kingdom Viridiplantae; phylum Streptophyta; class Magnoliopsida; order Poales; family Poaceae; genus Phyllostachys; species Phyllostachys edulis. The sequence continues at coordinate 9,101,829 of CM070557.1, forward strand.
AGTTGGAGGAGGTCCAGAGACTTGAGAGAGGAGGGCTATGGTGGCTCGGTTGAGACAGAGAGCAGAAATGAGGAAGAAAGTGATAAAGGAAGGCTCTCCCAAAATATATATAGGGAAAGCTATGCACATGACCCAGGATGAGTCAACAAGAGTTGGTAAATAGGACAAGAGAGTAGGCAAGGAATGTGACAATCAGTGTGACATGCGTACTGCAAAGGTGGGGGCATTTAATGTGATACAACATGCATTAAATGCTGCGAAGACTTCCTTGCCCAAGGTCTTAGTCAAAGGTAAAGAAAACTGGGTGCTTGACTGCCAAGTGGGGCAGCCAAGACCATGAGGAGGTCTGCAATGACTGAGGAGGTCTTCTGCAAGGAATCAAGGAAGATCCTCACCCACCGGAGGTCCTAACTGATTGGATCTCCAAGAGGGAGGTCCAAACGGCCAAGATCAAGCGCTCCAGAGGAGGTCCGCAAGGGCAAGGAGGAGGTCCTTACCCGCAAGGGAGGTCCTAACGGTTGGATCTCCAAAGGGGGAGGTCCAACGATCAAGATTAAACGCAAACGGGGAGGTCCACAAAAGTAAAAGGAGAACCTCACCCGCAAGGGAGGTCTAAAACCATAAGATCAAGTCCAAGGGAGGTCTGAATGATTAGGATTTCCAAAGAGATGTCCTAACGATCAGTGCGCCAAAAGGGAGGTCCGACGGCCAAGATTTCCAAAGGGAGGTGTTGACGGTTCAGATCCACAGGAGGAGAATGCAGACGGTTAAGATCTCCAAGGGGGAGGTCTTAACGGTCCAGATTTACAAGGAGGAGGTCTGGACGGTTAAGATTCTCCAAGGGGGAGGTCTTAACGGTCCAGATCTACAAGGAGGAGGTTCGAACCGCTGGATTTCAATCGGACCGCTCACAAAGGTTGGGACGTTCGGACCACCCGAACGCCACAGCAAATCGGACCATCCAATGAAGATCTAAGGGCTCAGAGGAGGTGGGACGTTCGGACCATCCGAACATCTCACCAGGATCAAGCCGTCCAATGCAAATCGGACGACTCACAATCAATAAAGATGCAAATAGGTAAGGAGGAGGTCCAGGGGGACCCGGGGAGGTCCAATAAATGTAAGGGGAGGTCCTAGAGGACATGGAGAGGTACACAGGATTCCAAAGGAGCACAGATGCACGCAAGGGTGGCGCAGACTTGGGGAGGTTGCAAGTCAGAGAGAGGACTCGAGAGGGAGAAATGGGACTCAGGGAGGTCTAAGCGTTTGGGAGGTCTAGACCTAAGGAGGTCGGGACCAGGGGTGGACATCACCAAGGAGGTCCGGACCTTTGGACCCAACGAAGGAGAGGTCTGGGCCAATAGATCTCAGACAAAGGGAGGTCTAGACCATAGAAGGACAAGAACATGGACAGAGAAGGGAAAGCCTCCAAAACTCCCATAACTCATCAACCAACAAGGAACTTTTAGTTGTAGTTTGAGTTAGTCAACTTAAATCCATTATGAAACTTCAAGTTAAGCTTTGAATTCTCATCAAAACAAAATGGTTCTTTTTATTTTGAAAATTCCAAAAAGATTCTAAAATTAAATCAGGGTGTCACAACTCAATCCCGTGCATCAACGTGCACCATCCAAACATCCATTTCACCCAAGTCCAAACCAAATTTTATTTTATTTGCCAAGTTAAATCATTTAATAAACTTCTATGGTAAAGATATTACCATAGTATCATTTTAAATCATAATTGAACTTTTGGCTAAATTCTCCAAATTAAATACTTTCGATCTAAGCTTTGTCTAAGCATACTGTTTTTCAATATGTTCTAGCTCATACTAATGTATCAACTAGATTTTAACTAAAGTATCAAGGAATGACTAATTTAATAGCAAAGTTTGGCTATACAAAGGAATTGGGAATAACTATAAAGCTTAAAACAAGAATTTAAATTACTTGAATTTAAATATACATGCAATAATAATTTAAAACAGAATTTAAATAATTTAAAATAATGGGATTCAATATGATCAAAAGTGTAACTTGCCTTGCTCAAATGCTTGAGGATCTACTTCTTCAAAATATTTGGTTTCCCCGGAGTCGTCGAAATCTACACGCGAAAAACGAGCTTTTTTAAAAAAAAAAATGCGACCGCCAGTTTCTATTAACAGAAACCAAAGTTACAAGAATTCACTTGACAAACTAAAAAAGTCAAAAAAAGGAAGTAACTAGCCGGACCAATCCAAAACAACAAAAGGAGCTTGGAAACTGCGATTACAACCAATGAAGCACACTGCCAGCAAATAAGCAAAAACGAGCTGAATTCAAATAAATTCAAATGAACTCCAAATTAAATAATTTTGGTGTAGAAAGCTAGATATTGATTTTAGATGAATTTAGAAATCTGAATCGATGAGATTGGAGTTCGAACGGAGGAGAATGGGCACTCAGAAGTTTGAGAATACATGAAATGATGAAAAGGGAATTTTCGGGATTTTTGGAATTAATTTTCTAAAGGAAAATCAATTTATTGCATCATGCTGACGTCAGCAACTGGATTTTGATTTTTGACCGAAATTATTTTCCTCGAGAAAATGTTTGTGCGGCTGCCATGTGGGCCCCACGTTGGTGGACTGGGTCCACGGGAAGGCCCAGGTTCGTGGTGGACTGGGAACACGGGAACAGGTCTTGCCACGCGTGCGTGACACGTGCGCATGCCACGCAAGCAAGTGATGCAGATGTGGCACTAGGTGGCCAAGACGTGGTGGCCACATCGGCGCGGTGGACGGCGGTGGCTCGAGCGTGTAGGCTTGCCGGCTCTACGCACCACGGCGAGCCAAACGGGTACACACAAAGGAGGGGTGAGGCTTTGCTGGACCTGGTGCGCTGGGTAGCGGCAACGGAGGACCACGAGGCGGTCGGCGGCGCGAAGAACAAAAGGCGGCTGCAATGGTTGAAGGCAGCTCTAGGGCTCTGATGGCTCTCGGAGGGAGTTGGTGCGAGCATGGGGTCGAGCCCGACCATGTGAAGCCGTCGGTGGGGACGGAGGCGGTAGAGGACCTTCAACGGCGGGGCAATCACCGGTGGCGCAAGCTCTGGCTGGAGTACTTGGAGCTCGAAATCCCAGGGAACAAAGGAGAGAGAGGGTGGGAATGGGGGAAAAGGGTGAGGAAGGTGAGGGGCTTCGGGTGCTTCCCTTTAAAGGGGCCGAGGAGAAGAAAGGGAGGAGGTGGACTAGCGTGGGCGCGTGGGTAAGATCTGGCCAGCGCAGGGCGTGGGGCGGCCGGCGGGATTCACAGCAAGAGAGAGGGAGCCGGTGCGGGGGTGGACAGTGAAGGGATGGGCACATTGCGCATTGACGCGGTGGCTCGACGAGCGGCGAGGCGATGAGATGGGAGATGCACGCTGACGCGACGTAGACGCAGCTTAGCATGGGCTCCCAATGGGAGGAAGACGAAGGCGGTGACGCCGACAGTGAAGACACTTTGTCGGCGAGGCGAAGGAGAGATGCGAGTGGGCTTGCAGTAGGCGAAGCTGGCCGGGAGAGCTAGGCCACGGGAGGAAAGAAATGGGTTGGGAGCAAAGCTTTTGGCCCAAAGCGATTTTCTGGATTTTTGAGGTTTTATCAATTATAGAAATGGAGATAAGGGAAATAAGTTTTTAGAAAATAGCAAAAGGAGTTAAAAAATTAAGGAAAAATTCACAGAAATTTCCTGACTTATTTTGAACTTAATAAAATTATGTATAACTTAAATTTAGCTTTTGATTTTGCACATAAATCATTTTTAAATTTCAGGAAAATGGAGAAAGCCTTTAAACAAATCCAGAAAATTCAAGAAAATAGTTAAAATACTTTTTTTGACTTTAGATCCAATAAAACACAAGAAAATTCAAATAAGCCAAATTTTGAATTAACTAAAGTTTGATTAACTTATATTAAATTATTTTTATTTTCTAAAATTTCAAGTTTAAGCTTTATCAATCCAATATAATCGAATGATTAATTTTAATTTAAAAATGTAAAAAAATCCTGAAAATTGGAATGTTACGTGGTTCGGCTCGACGCTTAGCCACGAAAGCATAGTGCTACGCTCGACACTGTGTTTCTTGTCCGGTTGAAATAGAGGAGGGCAAGGGGAGGCGCGGCAGTGAGCTAGGGCGACCGGACTCCGGCGAAGAAGCACGGCACATTTTCGGTTTCATGATATCCATTTTTTGAGGTAGATGATGAGGACGACGGTGGTGGCTGCAATGGGTCGGCAAAGACGATGGCCATAGAGAAGACGAATCCACTGGTGGTGAACTCTGGTAGGAAACTGGCGGTGGTAGGCGAACAGGAAAAATCCATTTGTGTCACTTGATTGCACTATGGAGTCTGATAGCACGACGGCAATGGACCGCATCTCGAGAAGAAGAGCTCGCTGGTGGTGGTCCTCTGGCGGCAATGAAGCAGGATTGGATCATTTATGAGTATCAGTGGGTTGAGGGAACTGTGATGCACACCTTTAATAGAGAGGATGTGGTGTGGATTTTTTTGGCAGCGTGGGCCGTGCGCGCACGATGGCGGTAGTCCGAGGGTAGAGGAGCTTGCTGGCGGTGGCTCCGACGGTCTTCCGATGGAGTACGTGTGAGAAATAGCATCAGTGGAGCGTCACAAACCCACCGAATGGAGGCGGCCGGTGGTGTTCTCGCGGTGTGGAGGACAAGCATTTTGTCAGGGCTCGCAGGCGGCACAAACTGGCGATGGAGGCATGAATGGGGTAGCAAGTGAATTCAAGGGAGTATCGAGACGTTACTAAACTCAATTTTGGCTAGAAGGGATCAGAGACGACTAATCGCACTAGCAGCCAAAAGTTTAAATATTTGGGGATTTCGGGGGTGATGAAGGCATGAAGCTCACCGTGGCCAATGGCGATGATGGCGAGGTTGCAGGATGGGTTGAGTGGTCACGAAAAATAATGATGGACGGAGTGCGGCGACGGCGTCGCATGGCAGTGCAGGTGTGCGGGCGAGATAGAGTGGCTCACAGAAGAGCGGTTGGTGGAGGCTCTCCAGCGAGGCATGGGCAGCCACGCGTCCGTTCACCGGCGGGAAGAGGCAAGATGGACTGGTGCTCTCACGGAGACGACACAAAGTAAGGGCGGGCAGAGCAAAGCAGTGTGAGAGAGCCGCCAGTGTGTAGCGAGTGGTGGTCAATTTGGCCATGAAGAGGCTGGGATAGCAAGTCGAGGCGGGCCAAGGAGGAGATGAGGTAGGGTGAGAGGGAAAGGATTTTTGGCTGGATCAGACAAAATGAAGAGACTTAGAGGCGGCCCAAGAACGTTTCTACGATTTTAGAAATAAGAAAAAGGGTTTTCAAAAGAGGAAAACTCTCCCTTAACGTGCAACTCTTCTCTCTCTCTCTCATGTCGCTCACTTCGGGCGACCCGGGAGACGACGCCGCATCCTCCTAGAGTCCTCGCCACCAGCCCCCCGTCGGCCGTCGCAGCCGTTACTCGGCACACGACGGCTGCCCCCCTCTCGAACCTTCCCTCCTCCTTCCTCCCCTCCCTCCCCCTCCCCCCCTCCCCCCTCCCCCTCTCTTCGTGCTCCCACTGAGGGAGCGGCGGCATTTGCCGTCTCGGAGGTGGCGAGCCCCCGGCGGACCTCCAGAGTCATGGAGAGGCCCTTCCCCCTCGGCCAAAGCTCTCGGATCGCCGGCGTCCCCCAGGCTGGCCAGATCTAGATCTAGCCCCCAGCTGGACGAGAGCAAGACTTCGGGGAGGAGCTCATGAGGGAGCTCCTCGACAAGACCGCGGCAGCGCCGTCGGTGGATGCGGATTCCAAGGACGAGGAGGCGGAGGGGCCTCGTCGGCGGGACTCCTTGGTGAACAAGCTCACCCCCCACGGTCGCCGTGGCTCTCGGGTCGCTAGTGCCCCCCACCGACTGGCGGCGGCCGCGCCACCCAAGGGCGACCAACACCCGTCGCTGCAGCCTCTGGATGTGGGAGCAGGGTGCCGACGCCGAGGAGGGAGGTCACCGACTTCTCTCGCGCCGGGAGGCCCCTGTCGCGCAGGGAGCTGCCGCCTCTGCATCTCCGGGGCTCGTTGTCGTCTTCGCACACGCCCGGAGCCCCCCCCCAGCATGGAGCCGCCGCCACCTACGCTTCCCTGGGGCTGTCACCGCCTTTGCTTGCCTCGGGTGTTCCTCGGTGCTCCACGCGGGAGAGCTCCCCCTACGAAGTCGGCCGTGGTGGCCGCCGTGGCCGTGGGCCCATCATGGGAGATTGCTGACCGTCTGCGCCGTGGGATACCCCTCGGCTCCAGAACCCCCACCCCCGGAATCTCGTTGTGAGCATGCCAGTCTGCTCGAGGCGGAGAAGAGAAGGTCTGCTATGTCGGAGGCGCCCCGAGTGTTGGTTGTGTCCTGAGGAGTAGCAGGACAGACATTGGGAAGAGCCCGAGGAGGGGGTTGTTGCCAGTGGAAGAGCCCGAGGAGGGGGTTGTTGCCGCTAAAGTGTCGTCTCGACTGTCCCGAAGGCCTCGTTCGTAGCAGTTGGTCCAATCCACCTTTGATTGTGCCACACGGGTGGAAGGGGAGAGGAGTTGAAGTCATTGTCCTTCGGTTCTGCATCGTTCACTGTCACTGCTGAGAGGAAGTACCGCGCCCTCACCAATTCATATGAAGCTCCTCGCTGGTGGCCCTCGCAGCGTGTGGATCAACATGCACCTGCTTCTATTCTTCTCTCTCAAGTTGGTGTTAGGGAGATCCTCTTCACTGTCCGGTTCAACCAGTCCGAAGCTCCTGTGGGTTGGATGGGAGGTGTTGTCATTCCCTTAGCTTTGATGTGTGTGCGACAGAGCTGGATGGTGTTAGGGTGTGGTTAGAGTTGGCTAGCTGGTGTCTTTAGCTCTGGTGATGCTGATAGAGTGTTACATAGCGCGTCTCAGTTGCGTTTTGCCCTCTCGCTGGGGATTTTTTCCCTGTCGAGGTGTATCTTTTTTTTCTTGTTTTCTCCTACTTTATCAATGCAAAGGGCGGCTCTCCTATCTCTTTCCTTCAAAAAAAAGAGGAAAACTCAAATAACTTAAAGAAAAAGCTAGGAAAGACTCGGAAAAAGCCAAGAACACTTTAAGATGCATTCAAATTCTTTTGTGAAATTTTTTTAAATGCAAATTTTAAAAATTTTGGGATATCACAACTGCGAGGCCACGCCAAAGTGGGCAACTTAGCAAAGCTACCTTGCCACGCCAAACAAAACGACATGGCAGAGTGCAACTTCCACGTCGTTTGTCTTGGCGTGGCGGGACTTGGCACCAGTGGAGTCCACCCTAGGTTATTACAGTTGGCCCACCCTCCTATCATTTCACTGCTTCTTCCTCTCACGTCCCCGAATCATCTAAAACATGTCAACATATGTGATCAAGCAAAACATGTGCAACTAACACGATTAAATGTTTGTGAATATCAACATTACCATTTACTACTCACATAACCTTCGCAATTCCATTCACATGTCCAATTTGGGTTCATGCCAACAAAACCTAGTCACCACACCCAAATCCGTCACAAAAATCTTACAAATGTCCCTAATAATTGCAAAGAAGCACAAATACAACTTCCATAACCTACTAATTCTATTTGATTCACTCTGAAGTGCTATGATTGCAACCGAGTCGTGCCCCACATCCTACATGTGCCACACCCTAAATCCCCCCAAATCTACCGAATTAATCCAAAATGAGGGGAGGGAATGGGTGAGATTACCTTGTAGGATGTGTTGGAAATATGCCCTAGAGGCAATCATAGAGATGATTATATTTCATTATGTTCATGACATTGGATAATGTGTTATCTTGTTCCTAGAATAATATTGTTAATATTTATTATCAAGTATGTGACTTGGTAGTGAAACTCTATATTCCTGCGATAATTATTCTTATACGATCCTTGGTCGTAAACATATGAGGACACATATGAATAGACTAGCATATGTGTTGGTTGATGACTATGTTTCACGAGTCATAGATATGGAGATATCAAACCAATAATATGGACACATGTTAGAGAACATGATGTTGGATTAGACCCACCTTGAGACACTATTGAGATTCTTATGATTCTATGTGTCGTTAGTTGGTCTCAAGCAATGATGATGTATAATCCTTAGACCTGAGATTAGCATGGTTTCCTACATGTGTAATAGCACTCTTAGGGGTTGCCAAACGCTACTCTGTAACTAGGTAGTTATAAAGGTAGCTTTCGGGTATACTATGAAACATGCAGAGGAATGTGACTAGTCGGATATGGGATTTGCCCCTCCTAACATAACAGGAGAGATGTCTTTGGGCCCCTCGTTGTGATCGGATAAAGAAAGTGCATGGCCATACCACTAGTAGTCGAAGTGTTCGACCACGTAAAGTTATCTGACACTCGATCGAGAAAGAATTGAACAGTCCATGGATGACACAACATCTCACCTGGAGTTCAACCAGACATCGTGAGGCAAAGGGAGTATACACGAGTAGGTCGCTTAGTTCAAACGATTCTGGTCGGTCGTATACAGATACGAGCTGGTCGAGATCGGGTCGAACGTAGTCACAGAGTGGTCGTAACTCGTCGTAAGCAATTACGAATCGGTCGTGACCAAATACGAATCGTCGTAACTCGATCGTAAGCAATTCGAATCGTCGTAATTGATAGGACCTGGTCGTAAGTGATGAGGACACAGTCGTAGATCATATTGCATTAAGGTTCGTCCGATATAATTTGTGTGTATTCGGAATCGATATGCTCGCTAGGAGCCGCTTTTACTCGTGATCGGAAGCTGCTTCCAGTCACAACCGAACTACACATGAACCTCTGTGGTCACACACTTAACGGGTTGGAACAAACCAAGACGAATACGATTCAGAACGTGTCCGGATAGGATCCGCTATGAGCACTATATAAGGAGATGCATGAGGTCGTTTGGGTATGCGTGAAACACCTCCAAACCCTAGCCGCCATCTTCCCGAGAGTCACGCCGCGACTTGGTGCTAGTACACCGGCGTTCGGTTGTTCCTTCCCTGGACGTGTGGATACCGTAAAGGCGCTACTACGATTGTTGCGCTTGAGGATGATCCGCGATCTTCACAAAGAATACAGAGGTTGCTGGAGAAGACGATTGACTACGACCACTGCATCGACTTGCTGGACGTTGGACGATCGACTACGACCACTACATCGACGTGCTCTTCGTTGAACCAGGCTGCTCCAACCCTTCTTCCGCTGCTCTGCGCGTCTGGTGGTAACGATCTATGATCATCTACTTGCTTGGCATCCTGTTTTGCGTGGTAGAAATTTTTGTTTGTAGCTATCGTAGCCTACACAACGAACCGCCACGTGGCAACAGCCATGCCACACCTCTCTATGTGGCAAGTGTTGACCGCCGCCACACCACATTCCACGATAGCCTCCACGCTAGCTCAGTGACCTAGCGTGGCACATTTGGCCAAGCCGGCCAACGTGGCGTGGTAGTGTGTGGCCAAAAATGTTATATTTGGAAATAAAGTTGAGAAGAGGTTATTAATATAATTTTTTGAAAAAAAAGATTATTTAATAAAATAAATATGAGAGAAGGAGGTGGAGTGGGCTGTCCAGTTATTTGCCTGGAGAGGGCATAGAGGGCAAATAATGATGCACCATTTTGGCATGGAGGCCGTGCCGTGAGATGGGCTAATTCGAATGAGCTTGTGACAAAAATACAGAAGTCGAGACAAAAAACGATGAGACGAGGGATTACATCAGGGAAAACCACCTATGCAGGGTTAATGACAAAATTAAGAGATGCGGGTAATGTGTCCATGTAATTCAATGTAAACTTTTCTAGAGGGACGAGGGAAGCGAATGAGGTTCCCAACTGGTGTGCTAGCATGCTTGCACCCCGGAGGCACCAGGAGGAGTGCCGAGACAGCGTGGAGGTCTCGGCGTCCCCTAAAAAAAGAGTGTATTATATATGCAGTTTTTTTTCTTCAATTACAAGTAAGACGTACACATCATATGCGCACACACGAGTACACCTCTTTAGCGCTTAGAAAGACGGAGATCGAAGATAAATTCGTGACCTCACAAGATTCCTATTTAAGCACACTTACGTATGCGTAAAGATGGACAACATAATTTGAACTCTAGTGGGTGGAGTCATACATCCACAACTCCACCTCTCCACTAAGAGATGTGTTTTATATATTTTTTTAATTTACCATCGATTTTCATATATTTTATATTAGTACGTGAAAATCTAAAAAAACTATAAGTCGTTGCCTTTGTCACTTAATCCACAAGACATTTTGGTTCTTAGCACCCACAAAAGTCATTTTACTGTCCAGAAACCACCTGTAATCTTTCAAAAAAGAAACCCTGTAAGTCAAACCCTGTAAGTCTGTTTCCCCATTATCGTTAGTTTCTTGCGTTTTTTTTTTCAAGATGGAGGTTACCAGTGAGAAAAGGGAAGGAGTTTTTGGCTGAGTTGATACGTTTTTTATTTGTAATAGCAAAAGTAGCCTCTGCTCGTACGCAATTACAAAAAATAGCACAGTGACAGACTAGGCAGGACCTGCAACGCTCCCGGACCGTGACAGGTATGCACTGCAGGTTCCTACCGTGCTCCTAGTCCATAGTGCGAAAAATAGTGCAAACAGTGCACGCGATGCGCTCGGCACCGCGACATGTCTCTAGACCGCAGTAGCAGCGGTCTGGGAGCGCTGTAGGTGACTACCGCAGTCCAAGAGTGCTGTAGGTGACTTACCTATTCTACCGCGATGACATTTTTACAATTGGGTACGAGCGTAAGTTATTTTGCTATTACAAATAAAAAACGTGGCAAATCATCCAGAGGTGGAGACAGAGACTATAATAGGCTGCCTAGTAGATCTGATGCGTTGATGGACGCTTATTTGTCATGATTGCGCGAGAAATCACAAGAAGTTAGCGAAAGATTGGAAAAATGGAGTTATATGGGTGTAATTGGACGATTAAATAACTTGTATTGTCGTGGATGAACCCAAATAACTTCCAGGGGTAAATCAGGAAGGCATGAGTTTTGAATTAGGGGTAAACTGTAGCACGTTGAAATTTCAACCAGGCCAATTGGAGTGCAATCACAATGCGATAGTCAATCCTGACTGGCCAGATGAGTTATGCACTTGTGCTTCCCGGACCTTGATCCAAGAGCATCTACAATAATTTATTTTTTAGTTTGTTACTAAGAGAAGAGAAAATACTCAATCTAATTAAAAAAATAAGTCTTCAATTTTAATAGATTGTTTCTTGAGCTTGTGTCTAAAGCTTTAATTGCTACAAATGTACATGATTCTTGATGATCAATAATAAAGTACAACTTTGTGGTCTACATGTTTTGGTTTATTTATCATATCAATAATAAAGTCGAGCTGCACAAGTGATCCGGTAGATATTTTATTTGGAGACAATGAGATCTACAATACACATTTTTAAGTAACAAGTAAATCTCTTGTATCTTGGTATTAATAATTTGCTGATTTCTTCATCTAAAACCACCTTAGATTTTCTCCAAATAGCCGGACAGTGCCGTCTATTTGGACAGCCACTTCTCCTCCAAACTCTCCGAGTCGCAAGTCCCATGATGCCCTCATTTTGACGGACGGACAAGGGTGATTTCGGTCACATCCCGCGTCGCGGAGCGTTTCCTCTCGCTCTCCCAGTCTACAGCTCCCGATCCCTTCGCCGCGAAGGAAAAAGAGACTAGAAAATAGCTAATTTCGCCTTCATTTCCCACCCATTCTCCGAACCACCACGGGCACCACGCATTAAAAATCCCACCCGAAATCCGGTCCAGTCCAATCCCCACCCGCAGCCCCTCTTGCTCTTGGCCTCCCGCGGTGGGAATCTCCGGGTTTCTGAGCCCCGCGATCTTCCGCCTCAGAAACTCTCGGATTCCACGCCGCAGCAAGTCGAGATTCCCGAGTTTTCGACCTATTTCTTGATTTTTGTTTTCATTGGTTTTTCTGCCTGGGTCCGGCGGAAAGATTCGGTTTTTCCACCTCAGTTGTGCTCCTGGGGCAATTTCTTGATTCGTTTGGGGTTTCTGTCCAATCTTGGAACAATTTCCTGCAGAAATCCCTGATAAATCGGCGAAAGTCCATTTTTTGGGCGAGTGGATTGAGAGGATTGCTCTTCTCTAATTTTGAGCTGTTTGGTGAGTCCAAATGGGGCTGCAGCAATCCAAGGAGGAGCTGCTATACCAGCAGGTGAATTACGGCAACGTCGACGGGATTAGGACCCTCCGGGCGCAGGGCGCAGGCCTGGAGGCAAGGATAAAATTTTCCCGTTTCTAATCTTCAGATAGTATAATTTGTTATATGGTAGGGGATCTGCTGAGTAACTTTCTCATGCTGGGGTGAATGCTGCTTGCAGTGGATTGACAAGGAAGGGAAGAAGCCCCTGATGGTCGCGAGCATGCGGCCTGATCTACTGAATGTGGCCAAAGTACTGATTGAATTGGGCGCAAATGTGAATGCTTACCGGCCTGGTATGGATGTCTTTTCATGTCTCCTTACACTATCTTAGTTGACCTTAGATTACCATTGTTATTCCTACAATACCAAAAAGGGGATTTGCAATTTTGCACAAATGCAGTGGTTAGGAAGTCGTTATTTTTAGTTTGGTTCTACGAATTAGGTGAAGTCAATTTATCGGGCTGCTTTATGCAAAAGTGAGTTAATTTGGATACTGTAGGAGGCGCAAAAATGTGCATACATTACAACATGAAGCGGCACCTTCGAAGTTGAGTAGGACTGAATCCGCTCAATCAAATAGACAAACATGGTAGATTGTGGACAATTAATAAAATATTTATCTTAGGGTTACATTTAAATAGGCTTTAGTATTAGATGTTATGCAATACCGAATCAGGAGAGCCGTAAAATCATAGTATTGACACACATCATGCCAATTCTTCTTGAAAGAAATGTATCGTTTGATGCGAATCTGATCCTTCCAAGTTGCTAACAGACTAATGCACGGTCCTTAAAATCATCCCTGGATGCGTGCTTAATTGAAGATGCTACAGTTTTTTTTAACCACATTTGTAATGCCTCCCTTCTTTTATTTGCAGGATCACATGCTGGGACCGCATTGCATCATGCTGCCAAGAAAGGGCTTGAGCAGACTGTCCATTTACTTCTATCACATGGAGGTGTGTGATAGATTATATATGGCACCATGCTTCATTCTTTTTTGCCTCATTATAGCTCTACGTTAAAACATCTTTTGTTATATTCTTGTAGCTAATCCTTTTATAACAAATGATGATTGCAATACTGCACTTGAATTGGCTAGAGAAAAGGGCCATGTGAACGTTGTACGGGCCATAGAGGTATACTTTATTCTTTAACATCCTATTTTGCATTAGTGTACTCCTGGCAACGTATGCCATTTTTTTCTTTAATTATTTTTAGGGACGGATTTCTCTTTTTGGTGGATGGATGAGGGAGAACTATGGTCCTGGTTTTTTGGAAGCACTTGCTCCACAACTCATGACTAGAAAGATGTAATATTTTCTTTGACTTTCTTTACATAATTGCCTAGTCTATGTTGTTACATCTAGATGTGTATCACAGGGCACATAGATGTGAGAATCGTCAGTATATTTTATGAGTTCTTAATCCTTACATGAATCTTCTCTCCAGTTGGGTGGTGGTTTTACCCCGTGAAGCACAGAATGCAACCAGACCTCTGAAGCTTGAGCTGGCTATATACCCTGAATTGCAGGTACTGATAGAAAGTAAAATCTTGGTTCAATGTTGCTTTGCTTTGGTCTTATGTAGTATGTATAACTGTGGATTTTTTTGACATATTGCCCACAAAGTGAACTCCTCTGTTTTGGAATTCTTCTTATTAACATGAGATAATTAGTAATGGGATTACTGACCTCTCCTGCCTTTCTAGTGTATGCTTTCCCCCATGTCTAGTTCAGTAATTTCTAATCCGTAGCATTTGCCATAAGATTCTTGTTGAAATTTGATCATAATATTTAGTTGCTGCTAGCTGCGACATGTTCATGGCATTCTTTTTGGAAAAAAATTGCACTGGAATTGTCAACTTTTAATTTAAGAAGTGACAACTGCTCTCCTGTTCATTTGATTTATTGTGCATGACTTGAAATTTACCACCTGATCTTTAAATCACACAGGCGGCAAAATATACTAAGCATGCCAAAGATTGAAAGCAAAGGCAGAAAATTGCCAACTTTTGAAGTACATGTGGGAATCTGGAAATAAATAAATAAAGAAAAGTATATGTCTTTTCTCCTTGCTGCAGTATAAACATATATATGCAATTTCAGAAGAGTTAACGGCATTATGCTGTTGGTTGTCTTAGAGTTGTGATCTGCTTACTTCAGCAGCAGATACTGCACTTCCTTTCATTTTGTTGTTGTCTTGAACGGGGATATTTGTGGATGGATCGGAGGGGGTAGTCATGTTGAGTATTTGGGCGTGGTCCTGGACCTTGGTGGTGCAGCGGAGGAGCCGTGGCTACGGCTGCTGCGCGGCAAAGGCCAGGAGAGACGCCAAACACAGAGAGAGAGAGAGAGCTAGATTGGTTTTCTGAATTTTCTTAATCTCAAAGCAAAACACCTCTTCTCTTTAAATAGAGAAAGGTCCTAACAAAACCTGGCTAACAAGCAAACTGAATATAGAAACTAATCTCTAAGGAAATCCTGATTTAAAGAAAGAGTCCTAAAAGGAAACATCAATTAAAATCTAATTCCTAAACCGAAACAGCCGGCAGCAATGCTGATTGCCGGCCGCCGGGTGTCATCTTGCTGGCATGAGTAATGTAGTTCCCACATGAAAGTTGTGTTACATTGGTTATTTTTTGTGCATTTTCTATGGATATATGCTAGTAGAGTCATTATTTGTAACATTTCATTTTTTATGAACAAGCAGGCTTCTAAACCACGTGTTGCAATTAAGCTTTGGAAATCTCAAGTTGACGAACCAAAGTTTAATCAGGCTGATCCTTCCATGACAATTTTGGACAAAGGAACAAGTGTGTACAAAGTTTTAATTTCCAGTTTTTTAATTGTGCAAGTTCTAGAGGCTTGTTTGTGTTGTTGGCTACATGCTTTATCATTCTTTTCCATTTTATTGCAATTTTACATTATGCTCATCCAGTGTCAGATATAATTTGCTAAAAGAACAGAGAATTTAGCCTTCTGTGTTTGTAAGGTCTTATGTTGTCAACCACTCAAGTTCATTCTCCCATTTCATGCAGCCTTGGGCGTGAGGAAAAGAGATACCTGCTCTGGTACCTTCCAGTTAGAGTTAGAACTTAGGAGACCTATTCTGAGTCATGAACTCATGATTGTGTATAATTGTTGCCCTATAGGAGAACATAGACTACTACACCCATGCACATATGCAGACATGTATGCTTGATCATTCTCATTGGTTTCAAATTGAATTAAACTCATCGTGTAAAGCTAGTTTTGTTGCTGGAGTAATGATTCCTTTTGCTCTTTCTACAATGTGCAATTGTACATAATTGTTGTTTCTCGGCAAAAGTTCTCTTGTGAATAGCGATCTGGATACTCTACAAATTTTAGTGATGTTTCATTACGGCTTACTGCATTGTGGTCTGCCAGAAAGTAAATACTTTGGCTTCTGCCAGACCTGCACCAAAAAGTTATATTGGCATATTAAACTAGGGACTGTTACTGCGTGGCCATTCCTTTCTAATTTTATTTGAAATATTCTGCACAGAAAGTCGATACAAGCTTTTATCAGCGTATGAAGGTGACAAACAGCAGCTTCAATGGTTTTATAATGCATGTTGTGGCATAGCACAGGTGACATAACCTGATCTTTCTGAAATGTTTTCATTACTCATTGGTCACTCGTAGTATGTTCTGGTTTTTTTTATTTATTAATTAACCCTTTTTTAATTTTTATTTTAAAGTTATCCCCTGTGCACTTTATTTTCAATTCTGATCCTTTTGGTCACGCCACCATCCGTGGCGTGACAAAACAATGCTGTCACGTGGTAGAATAAGTCCGCTAAATAGCACCTTTTGTCACGCCATTGGTCGTGGCATGACCAAACAATACTGTCACGTCACAGGTGGTGGCGTAACAAGAGATACGAGCGACGTGACAGCGTTGTTTTGTCACGCTATGGATTTTCGTGAAATTTTCATGGAACTCACTTTAGGGTATCTTATAATCATTATTGGAGTATACTAATCTTCATATGATTTAAGTGGTATATGAGAGGTGGGAGTACGTACTCTCAGGAGTACCATACCATTTTCATATATATATATATATATATATATATATATATATATATATATATAAAATCCTTTTCCGTACTCAGGAGTACAAATTCCCATTTCAATGTACCACTTAAACGAACATAATATATTTCTTTATCACTTTCAAGATAATGTAAATATTAATTATAAGATACTCCAATACGACTTCATTGAAAAAAAAATTGAGCCCTTTATTTTTGCTATGTACCCTTTTTTCATATGTAAAAGAATTATATACACAAATTTTGCTATAAAAAGTGGACTTCAATGTTTTTTTTTCATGGAACTCACTTTAGGGTATCTTATAATTATTATCGGAGTATGTTCAAATAGATAAAGAGGTATCATCATACGATTTAAGTGGTATATGAGAGGTGAGAATACGTACTTCCAAGAGTACAAGCATTTTCCATAATCCCGGGAGTACATACTCTCACCTCCAATATACCACTTAAACAAATATATTATACTTCTTTATCATGTTTATTATACTTAAATACCAATTATAAGATACTCCAATACTGACAATTGAAAAAATTTCGTTAGAACCATTTATTTTGCTATATACCTTTTGTCATATATAAAATAGTTATATACACATTTTGAGCTATAAAAGTGGACTTTAATGAAATTTTTCATTGAACTCACCTGGGGTATCTTATAATCATTATTAGAGTATGCTCAAATACATAGAGATATTCTCATATGATTTAAGTAGTATATGAGAAGTGAGAGTACATACTCTAGGAGTATCATACCATTTTCCTATATATATATATATATAAGCACCTGGGTGACACCCACATAATGAACTATCCGATACACGTTTATGATCGATGCAAATTTTAGAGTTTGGGTATGAAAATGTTTTATACCCCTTAAATATTTATGGCAAGTGAGTTTTGAACTCAGTTCAAACTAGTTCGAACTACTTTTGAATTTAGTGCAACTAGAGTGATTATATAACATTAAACTATCTCAAGCTAGTTAAATTGACGATGAATTTAAAATTTTTTCGGAGTTTAACATCTCAGTAAATAACTACAGTAATTAATGATTATGACATAAACTTGAGGACTAGTGTTTTGATGAATGTGAACTTGTTCAATTTATTTTAATGAGAATCAACAGAGATTGTTAACTTTATTACATATAAACAAATGATCTAATTTTCCAAACATCCCCATCTTTTTAGGTCGTCAACATGGTTCCTGCGCAACCAGCAAACCCCCCATTGCCAAATCCATTATCAGCAAATTCATCTTCTGCACCTTCAGGGCTATCCACACCCAGCAAGGAGGATGTTGAGTTACCAATGGCTATCCATGCCTCCATCCAATCAGCTATAGCAGAGGGAGTGCCCAATGTTCAGCCGTCGGCATCAACTATCAACAGCAACAGTTGGGGAAACCCTCCAAGCAACTCCCTCAATGGATGGGGCCCACTGGATACACCTGCACCTTCAAAGATGAGTGGCCAAGCACGGGTTGATGCCCCAAGCAGCAGCACATACAATGGATGGGACGTGCCTGTAACAAGCTCTAACCAAAGTTTGTCCAAACCCAACAAAAGCCAAAACAGCCCTTCGGTTGTGATTCCACAGGAGGCACCTCCGCCTCTTCCAACCCCAACTGCACCACCACTTGCGGAAGAAACCTTCTACGACGGTCCTATTCAGTATCCATCCGTAGATTCCACGCCGGTTGATCTAACCGTGCCAGCTACTGAAGGTGGTTCAGTGGTGAGCTCTGCAAAACCTGAAGAAAATGAAGCTAATGCAAGCAGCAGTGGTAACACTCCCTCCAGTTCTTGTGTTATTTGTCTGGATGCCCCTGTGGAAGGTGCCTGCATTCCATGTGGTCACATGGCTGGTTGCATGTCCTGCTTGAAGGATATAGAATCCAAGAAATGGGGATGCCCCATTTGCCGCGCCAAGATTAACCAGGTTATCCGCCTCTACGCAGTTTGAGCAGTTGATACAGTCAACTTGGAAGTTAGCAGGGGATGGTTCACGCTATCTGTAAATTATGTAATGTTGTAACTCTGCAGTTCCTAATGTGCTATAAATTATGCCTTTTTGTGTTATGTGGATTAGGTAAGATGCAGCAGGCATCTTATGCATATAGGTGCAAGACAAATTCTGCGGTATACAAAGGAATGTAGGCACCTGCTGAGTGCTGGTAAAGTTTCTACTGAACGTTTTCCGTGTACATGGTATTTTGATTATTGCTTGTTCTCGTGAGTTTATTGGCCAATGTTTATCGACCAATTTTTTGTCCTTCAGTTTGGTCATCTAATATCCATCATAATGATCTCGCAAAAAATAAATAAATAGGTAAATCTGTCATACTGGAAGTGCCGTGATGTGAAAGTAGGACGCGTCAGTTTCCGGTCATAATGTTTTCAGATTGAAAGTATCAGAAAGCACTCGGCACGTTAACGTTTAATGAGAAAGCGGGTGTCTGTGTTCCGTAAGTTTCTTCACACGTGTATGCGTGTGTAGTGGTGTCAATAGCCTCTAAAAAAAATACCCGGTTCCAGACTTGCGCCATGGCGTGCAAGCAAGCTCGCGCAGCTTTGTTACAAAGCCCTAGCCCCTAGGGCAGAAGTGCAGAACAGGGCTTCAGCTTCTAAAAAGCATGCACCAGGCTTCTCTGAAAAGCACGCCACACACCGCTAAATCGACGTCCCAACATTTGCAGAGCTGACCTTATATTCATAGCGTCAGTTTGTAGCATCACCCCGCCCGTGCCCAAATCTTCAGCTGTTTTCAGCGCTTGGATACATGCTTCAGCCTCCGCTTGCACAGCTCCTCTGATATTTGATAGTCGCCCTGTTCCTGCACAAATAACTGCACCAGCATAGTTTCTGTTGGAATGATTTTAGTGAGCCAAAGGCCAATATAACATGTACATGATTGACAATATGTAACATATCCTCTTAAACTCATAGTGGATCAACAGCACTGAGCTTGGAGAGGTAGAAACTATACTAAGATCTAGCATGTGTCTTGGTGAAGAAATATACTAACCGAAGCTCCGAAGACACATATTGAAAAACAATAACTTGGTCTTGCACATGTGATCTCATGTACGAAGCATCTTCTTCAATGTGCTTGGTGAGCTCATACTTCACTGGATCTTGAGCAATGATGATCGCACCAATACTGTCTGATAAAAGAGGAGTCGGTGCATAACTTGAAACACCGAAATCCTCAAGTAGCCATCGAAACCAGGTGATCTCAGTTGTCAACGATGCCATGGCTCTCAACTCAACCTCAGCACTCGAACGGGAAACGACAGTCTGCTTCTTGGTCTTCTAAGCAATCAGAGAAGAACCAAGGAAAACACAATATGAGGAAAGAGTACGCCTGAAGCTGCAGAGAACTGGAGCGAGGAAAGAATATATGACGAGTGATGATCCCGCGAAGATATCGCAGAACACGAAGAAGGTGATTGTATCAGAGACAAATTGACTCAGGATGTGAACTGAGTGAGAAATATCAGGTCGAGTGATCCCAAGGTAGACAAGGCTCCCAACAAGATGGCGGTAGCGAGTGGGGTCCTCAAGAGGCTCACCATCAGTAAGCCGAAGGTGAACACCAAGCTCCATAAGAGTATCCACTATACGTTGATCAGTGAGACAAGCGCGAGCAAGGATATCCTGAATGTACTTCTCCTGAGAGAGGTAGTAGTCCTCGAGCGTAGAAGTGATCTCAATCCCAAGGAAGTAACAAAGAGAATCCAAATCAGAGATCAAGAACTGCTCATTGAGATGCTCCTTTACAAAGACAATGTACTGAGAGTCATCTTCATTAATGATCATATCATCCACATATAGAAGGAGGAGCGCCTGACCCCGATGAGAGGTGTGAACAAAGAGGGCATGGTCGTGATCACTGGTAGAGAAGCTGACAACAGTGACACTCCTCGGGCATGGTTTGTTTGAGCCCATAGAGGGAGCAACGAAGGCGACAAACCATTGAGAAAGGTATTCTTGACGTCCAGCTGAGAGATGGGACACTGTTGAACAGAGGCTACAACAAGGAGAGTACGAACAGTGGTCATGTGAGCGACAGGAGCGAAGGTCTCATCGTAGTCACGATCATGCTCATGCTGAAAATCATGCGCCACAAGACAAGCCATGTAGCGCTCAAGAGAACCATCTGAGCGGGTCTTAATCTTGTTCACCCACTTGCACGTGATAGAAGTGATACACGCAGGTAAGGGCACAAGATCCTACGTGCTAGAATGCTCCAAAGCAACAATGTCCTCAAACATCCTGAGCTGCCACTTAGGGTAAGCAAGCGAGCCTCACTGAGAGGTCGAGGCTCGAAAAGAGCAACGACATGGGCCGTGAAGGCCAGAGGCCCGACAAGGTCACGACGATCACGATGATTGTATTTGAGAGGAGAAGGTGGAGTAGGACCCAACAAGGATGGAGAAGAAGAACTGAGAACAGAGCCCAGTAAAGACAGAGGCTCAACTTGAGAAGAAGGAGTAGGCTGAGGACGGCGAGAGTAGTGCATGGGAAAGGGTGGAACCTCAATAAAAGAGTTGGAAGGAAACTCCGAAGGAGAGAGAACAGGTAGAGCTGGAGGAGAGGGAAGCGAAGAAGGTGGAGGGGGAGCGGATAAGGTGGAGGCAGAAGCGAAACAGAAGTGGAAAGCTGAGTGTCAGGAAAAGTCAGAAAGGAGATCGACTCAACAAGATAATCTGAGATGATAGTAGAGGGACGAGTGATGAGGTCATCAACCCTCCGAATACGACCGCTACTCCACCTCCAACCGAGCTACTCTACTTCCATCGATTCGGCTGCGTCAAATTCTACTCCAACGGGCCGACGAATTTGCTTCACTTATATATGGTGTTGCACCATCTCAATTTGGGCCGAGGGCCTTGTATCAATCATTGGGCCCAAAGGACAGCGACCACTTTGGGTTATTTGGGCCGACCACCTCCCTGGCTGCCCCCTCTCCTGGGACGCACTATTCACTACCGTACTGTTCATGTGAATAGTACCACCCCCTTATCTTCTAGCTATGTGCGGCTCCCCCTCCCCTATTTGTGGTGGCTGCACCCCTCTAGTTTCCTTAGATTTTGTTTAGTTAAAAGTTAGTTTCATTGCAACTTCGTGTATTAGCTTGTGTCGATTAGACCAACCATAATACCACTTTAGAATCCCAACTTTATCAAATATTTCAATCCTATTTGCAATTTTAGATTGCTTATTATCTTGTTATTGCGTGTTCTTCGATTGCATGCAGGAATAAACCTTCGTGGTCAGGTCGATCGTGCTTCTAGCAAGGTCGATAACAATCATGGAGTTGGTTCAGCGATTGCGGGCATATTGGTCGTGTGCGATTGGTAGCCGAATCGTGAGAGTCATCTCTACCAAATCGAAATTATCCTTCTTATCGAAAGATCGGGACAACCATTGTCGCATCAACGAGGGTAGTAAGGCTGATACTCATCGAAGGTAACGTCCCGAGATATCCTCATCCGGCGAGCAATAGGATTATAGCAGCGATAACCCTTATGCTCAATACTGTAGCAAAAAAAAAACACTCAACTGACTGAGCAGTCAGCTTGGTGTGCTCACGAGGTGGAAGAAGGACAAAGCAGACACAGCTGAAGCAACGAAGGTGACTACTCGGGAGCCCGACCGTAGAGACGCTCAACAGGAGTAGAACCCTGAAGAGCAATGGAAGACTGCATGTTGATGAAGAAAGCAATAGTGGAGATAGCTTCAACCTAGAAGTGAGGTGAAACAAAAGAGCCAAGCATTAGAGCGCGAGCTGTCTCAAGCAAGTGACAATGCTTACGCTCAGAGACACCGTTCTGAGCGTGAGCACCAGGACAAGAGTATTGGGAAGAGTACCCTGCTCAGCGAGAAAGCAACGCAAAACAGCAGATAGGTACTCACCAGCAGAATCAACACAAAAAATACGAATGGTCGAATCAAACTGAGTCCAAACCATGGTGGTAAAACTCTGGTAAATAGAGAGAACTTGACTGTGAGAGGACATGAAGTAGATCCAAGTATAACGATAATAATCATCAATAAAAATTACATAGTATCGACAACCCCCTTTCGAAACAAAGGGAACCAGAGTCCAAATGTCAGAGTGAATAAGATCAAATGGACAAGCCGAGACAGAATCACTAGAGGGATAGGGGAGCTATAACTGCTTGTCAAGCTTTTAACCCATACAAGGTAAAAAGGTGTCACTAGAAACAGATCCAAGAAGACCATGACCTACTAGATATGATAGTCGCAATCCACGGAGATGACCCAAACGGTGGTGCCACTGAACAAAGTAAGCAGTAGAGGACGCAACAAAAATAGAGACAGGTGTAGTGAAAGACTGGCTGGTGAAGACAGTGGAAGGAAGGTGCAGCCAGTTGAGCTCCCAAAGATGTTGCGAATCACGGCACCAAGGGCCAGCACCAAGCAGAGTCCTCGTGCGGTGGACCTGGATACAACAAGAGTTGGACTAAAGAATAACATGACAATCATGATCAATGATCTGACTGGCCGAAATAAGCTGTATAGTAAGCTATGGAACATGAGAGATGATAGGAACATGAAAGGAAGAAGTGGAAAGAATGCCTCAGCCCACAACAGGAAGAGATGTGCCATCTACAGTCTGAATAGTGGAAGGAAAAGCTGTGGGACTCATAGAAGTGAGGCAAGTAGAATCTGGTGTCATGTGCAAAGAAGCACCATAGTCCAAGATCTACGAAGACAAGATACCAGACGAGGGAGGTGGTGGAGCAAGGAGGACTGTTGAGAAGCAAGAGCCTGCTGCAGGGGCGGTGGTGATGAACTATGGAGGTCCTGATTTGGCTCGATCTTTCTGTGAGAAGATAAATTCGGTAGTAGTCGTCCAACTCTCACGATCCTAGCTACGAACTCGCAAGGCTCGAAACCACGTAATCGTTGAACTGCTCGACAAGTCGTTATTAACCGTACACGAATACCCGGATGACTTGATCACGAAGATCAATTCCTACATACACCGAAGAAGCACGCAAGAACGAGATAAATAGCAATATGAAATTGTAAATAGGATTAAAATATTTGATTTAAGTTGGGATTTTGAAGCAGTATTATGGTTGGTCTAGTCGACGCAAGCCAATACACGAAGTTGCAATGTAGCTAACTTTTAACTAAACAAAATCCAAAAAAACTAGAGGGGTGCGACCTCCTTAAATAGGGGAGGGGAAGCCGCACATAGCTAAGAAAATAGTGGGTGATACTATTCGTAACACTGTTCACACATGAATAGTGCCTCGTGAACAGTATGAGCCGCTTAGGGTAGCGCCTCTCCTTGGGCCCAAGCATTACAATGCCCAATTTGGCCCAAACAGATGACGCAACACCTTCTTTTGATGATTGTGGTGCACACATAAGGAATTTGAAGGTGAGGCTAGATCCGTTGGAAAGAGGATGAGATAAGCTTTCCATGAAGTACTTGTGGACCTCAAACAGACTCTGTATGTGAAAGTTATGCATATTTGTTGGACCGAAAAGACGACTAGGGGGGTGAATAGGAGGACAATCTCTTTTTCACCTTGATCAAATTCAATACTAATTTTACTCCAATAGCTATGAAAGCTATGAAGATCAATATATAAGCACAGTGGAAGACTTGTATTGAATCTAATCAAAACCCCAAAGCAAATAGACCAAAATCAGAAAAACTAAAACTCAAATGAGTTGGGCGGTCTAACCTCTAGGTACATGGCGGTCTGACCGCTCCTATGGACGGTCTGACCGGCAACTAGAAATTGGTCTGACCTCTAGGCCAATGAAAAATAAAATCAGCCCGAACTCAAAATCACAAATTGGTGTAACTTTTGATTTGCAACTCCAAACCTTACCAAAATTGAGACATACCTTCTTTAGGATGTTAGGAACCTATTTCAATCAAGGATCGTGAAGATCCTTGCCAAAGTTCTGACCTTTTTCCATTTGAGTGAAGGTTGCTTCAAAACTGAGTCAAAACCAAAATAAGATCCAAAAACCTACTCGTGGGTGATTGATGATCAAGATGATCCTAGATGTATTCCTACATGTCATAGCAAGCTAAAACTAGGCCAGAAACCAAAGAAAAACTCACGGATCAAAGAATGCCCCAAAATCACGAGATAGAGAGCAAGAACACAAAGAGACTCATCT
This sequence comes from Phyllostachys edulis, assembly GCA_036346405.1. Lineage (NCBI taxonomy): Eukaryota > Viridiplantae > Streptophyta > Magnoliopsida > Poales > Poaceae > Phyllostachys > Phyllostachys edulis. The sequence goes on from CM070557.1 coordinate 9,126,322, forward strand.
TGAGGAATCTTGCTTGGATTGATTTGAGATTGATGTTAGTTTACAGCCACTCCATCTAGGAGGACAAAGACTCAACACATGAGCACACAATCAATCCAACTCTCTAGAACCCTAACCTCTTCACTATCCTCTCCCTAAAACACAACTTAGGGTTTCTCAATGAAAGGGTTAAGGAGGTGCTGGCTAGCACCCTCCCCTATTTATAGTGGAGGCTAGCTTCTAGAAAGAAAGCCTTAATAGGCACCCGTTAAGCCTATACACTAATGGGTTTCACTTATGCACGTATTTTAAAGCACCGTCTTCATCTCCTCTTGACCTAAACCGCTTCTCCTTACGCCGTCTTGCGCCACGGGTTAGCAAAAGGTCAACAAGGCGGTATTTAGGTGAAGTTACCAAAATACCCCTTCTCGATCCTTTTCCAAAGACCGAGTCCAATCTTCATGAAGCACTCCCATGCTTCGCCATGTGTAGGTTGATCAACGACTCTCTTCATGTCAGCAAGTCTCTCCCATCCGGCTCCCACCGAAGCCACCATGACACTTGCACCGACCCCCGTGCCGCTTGATCCAATCCGTCGCACCGAACTGCCCGTTCGGTCATCATTGTCCATTTTGCGCTATGCTTGAATCCATTGACTTCACCCAGCATTCTCGATTGTTCTGAACCTCAGCTCTCAAGCCTAGTCCCAATCATCCTCGCCGTTGACCGTCGTTGACCTCCAAGCAACCTGCACAACAATAAACCAAGAAATCGTTTCCGAGAACAAGTTCTTTGCATCTTAACCCACGTTAGTCAAAACATGCATTATGCAACACATATGCATTGAAACCCATGAACTTGACCTAACCAAACACTCATCGCCACCAAGTTGGCCGATGAACAAGTCAAAACCGGTTAGACCGCCACTCATTGGCCGGTCTGACCGCCCAGCAGGGTCTTAGCCAAAATTACTCCTTGGAAATCCGAAACCTACTAGAATTTTCAAACGAATAGAACTTTTGACTAGAAGCTTCAAAGATTATGAGACCAAGTGTAGGAGAATCCACTCTCTTGCTAACACCCTCTATTTTTGGCCCGACTCCAAACTCAAAAGGTCCTATATGGCCGGTTAGACCGCTGCCCAAAGGACGGTCTGACCGCCAGCCCCTTAACCCGAAGCTTGGCCGGTCTAACCGCCACACAGACCGATCTGACCGCCACTTGTTGGCCAGTCTGACCGCCTAAGACCTGACAGCCTTTGAACTTCGTCGAAAATGAGTGTTTCAACAAACCTTCAACGCCATTGCCAATTATATCATCATCCTAAGATCGTGAGCATATCCCCATAATATCCACAATCTCCCCCTGAACACATTGGCAATTTTCAAAAAATGTAAGTTTTGAGATTTGAAAATAAAAATACTCATGTTTTCGCGCAAAGGCACAACTCGGTCCAAATGCAAGAGAAAGAAATGGAAATGACCAAGTTGGCTTCAGATTAGCATAGGCAAGTAAGATTGAGCAAAAGAAAGCAAGAAAGCTTCAATTTCCAGAAAGGAGTCAAAATTCTTACTTAAGGTCCATATGAAAGAACAATTGTTCAATGTGACCTTTGATCATTGTAAGGTTCCAAGAATTGCAATTCAAGTTCAGAAATGGAAATAAGATCATAAGAATGCAAAATAAATGCTCCCCCTAACTATGATCATCATTTTTCAGAAAATTTCAATTTTTCCATTTTTCTCCTAATAGCTCCCCATTTTTAACATTTTTTATACATCTTCTCCCCCCCTTTGACAATAGAGTCATCAAGGAATCACGCCTTCCTCTTATCCAGAGATGATAAATGTAGAAACGAGAAAAAAGTATAAGAAAGAGCATGCATGAAATGCAATGGAGTGGCTTTATTTTTATTTTTTTGTATTTTTCAATTTTTGAGTACAAGAAGCTTTGGAGATTACCCAAAAGAACAAGCTAGCATTTCTAATAATACTCAATACATATCAAGCCTGAAAGCGCTAGTAAGATCATGTTAAGACATATATATCAAAGCTAAGCTAGAAGGCTCAAGATAAAGCAATGAATTTTTAACAATTTAAGCAAAGCTTTAAATCTAGCAAGTTCATCAACAGAGATCCTAAAGTGATAATGACCATGTCAGAATGTCAATGTGAGATCAAGAAACTAACAATGACCACTTTAGAGACAAAAAGGTCCTGAATTGAATCATTTTGCTCAAATTATCTCAAACGCCCAATTTTTACAACAGTTTTCATTTGCAATGAATATTGAAGTTGATAAAAGGTCTATCTTAGTGAAGAAAATCCTGGACTAGGAGCCATCCATAAACTCTTCCTAAGCTTCAACCAGAAGTTGATTAAAGGTCTATCTTAGTGAAGAAGATCCTGGACTAGGAGCCATCCACAAACTCTTCCTAATATTCATTCAGGGCGACAAATCTTGAAGTTCATGTCAATTTTGACAAGCAGTCCCCATGAGATCGTCTGGATCATCAAACTATCTCCAATTTCATGTCTTTGACAAGTAGTCTCGTGAGAGTAGTTTGACACAATTTAACCACATGACAATCTTGAAATTGGATTTATCATTTTGTACGAGAGCAGTTTTAAATTCTCAGAGGAACAAGAAGCTCAAGTAATGATCAATTCTAGATTCAAGAGCTAACAAAACAATTTTGACAGGGCCAATGTCACAAAAGGAGCACTAATTGCGTAACTAGCTAAAAGATCCACAAATTGCAATTTTTAGTTCAAGTTGTCTTAAAATTCTAACTCATTTAGCAAAGACTTAGCTGCACATGTGAAAGCATGATAATTCTAGCAAGTAAAAGAACTAGATATGATATTGAGCAATAATTGAAATACTAAAACTCAAGAGGGTAATAAGCAAAGCTTCATCAATTTAAAAGACAAGCAGTAAAGCTTATATTACAATGCATCTTTTTGTGATTTTCATATGAATGCAATATGATACAATGAGATACAAGAAAATCTCAAAAAGCCTAAAAAGATCAAAAAGATCAGATGAACAAGGAAAGTTCAGAAAAGAACCAACTCACTCTCAAACCAACCCATAGGGATAAATTACCCCTAACTCACTTCTCAAGGTGGCAAACCTTGTTGGGTCTAAAGACTTGGTGAGGATATCAGCTAACTGAGCCCCGGACTCCACAAATTCTAACACAATACCACCCTTCTCTACATGGTCTCTAAGGAAGTGATAGCGAATGTCTATGTGCTTGGTCCTAGAATGTTGCACTGGGTTCTTAGCAATATTAATGGTAGAAGTGTTATCATAGAGAAGAGGAACACTAGCAAAATTTAACCCAAAGTCCTTAAGAGTGGACACCATCCATAAAATCTGACTACAGCAACTAGCGGCAGCTACATATTCAGCTTCAGCAGTGGATTGTGCAACAGAGGACTGCTTCCTAGACGACCAAGAGACAAGAAAAGTACCTAAGAAGTGACAAGTGCCTGAGGTACTCTTCCTATCTAGCCGATAGCCCGCAAAATCAGAATCAGAAAACCCCCAAATGGACAAGGAAGAAGAGCAGGAATACCAAATGCCATACTGGAGGGTACAGTGAAGGTACCTGAAAATACGCTGAACGGCTTGGCGATGTGAAGTCCTTGGAGACGCCTGAAACCTCGCACACAGGCAGACCGCAAAGTGGATGTCCGGTCTTGAGGCTGTCAAGTAGAGGAGAGAGCCAATCATGCTGCGGTACTCGCGTTGATCCCAACTATAACACCCTGGCTATTTGGAAGCCAAAATGCTACCTAAAGATCTAACATTTAATCATACAGCGGAAAACATCAACAATAATTCATCCACTAAGCTAAACAGAGCATCAACAAATGGGAACATAAACAAGAATGTAAGATTGGATCCACTAAGATAATCCTATCAACGAATAATCCATGAACTTTAACAGCTACTTAATCAAAACTCAACTAATGTAAATGTATCATCCATGTCCAGATGTAATTATTACCATCCAACAATTAACGAATGAAAGACATTAATTATCCTTATATTGAAACGAATGTAAAGTGTATCATGTGAGTAGTGCATGTCTACTCCCTCCCAAGAGAACTTCATCAACGATCACCTAAAAGTAAATAAACAAAGCAAGAGTGAGTCCAAGACTCAGCAAGTACAATGAATAAATAGAACATACCACAAACAATAAATCACAGAACGAGTATTTGAATGAATGGAATGAATGAAGTGAATGGAATGGAGGGACTACACACATGCATATACCGGTATTGCTAGTGACACACCCGTCGGTGTTCACTTAAGCCCGCATCTTAACAAAAATGCGGGGATCCAAGTCCCGTATGAAGAACGTTTCATACGGGTGTCCCAAAACGCCCACATTGGAATAGTGGGGCCCACATTGGAATGGTGGGTCTTACGTGCCCATCCTGGAATTGATGGGTCTTTTTAATCCACTCCTGTGAATGTAACATGAATAATGAATGCATAGAATGAAATATGTATATTGAAAAGACACGCTCTCTAATCATGGAGATAACACACATAAGGAAGGAACATGAACTTAAATATTATCATCTCCAATCATGGCTTCAATACATATGAAAGACCATAGACAATCCAACTTCTCTTGAATCATCGAACTCACAAGATAATCATAAAAGCATTCATCAATCACAATCATTAAGATAAGCGATTACTTGCCTTCCGCAATGCGGCGTTAGCGAGCAATGGTGGTACTCATAAACCCAAGCTTCACCGCCTAAACAAATAAATAACTGAAATAAGGATACGATGAACACGACAATACTGATTAACGTTCTACAACGCTTCCCCGGTGATTCAAGATCTAACTAGAAACCCTAAATCGAAAACCAACGCATTCAGTCATAAACTGCCTCTGGACAGCAGCACGGTAATTAACATCACTCATGATCTGGAACTCAAAAAGAGGTGAGCACAGTTTCTGTGGATTCTTAGCTGACAAATCTACAATACTCTAGTTGACAAGATAATCCAATTCGGGCAAATTAGTACGCTAACAGACAGATGAACTTTCAGCACAGAAACTGTCTAACAGAATAAACAGCAGCACTAAAACGATCATAACTTTGAATCTATAACTCCGAATTGATCGTTCTTTAACAATATGGAAAGTTTATCAAATTACCTACAATAACCTAGTTGGGTAAAAACCCAGATTCCTCCAATTACATTTTCATATTTTACGAAATAACAAAACATATTAATCTCGTCAGAAATATGGATAGCAGATACTAAATCTATCATAACTTTTGACTCGAATGTCGGAATCAAGTGAACTCACCGGCCACAGAAACTTCAGAACAAGACCCAGATATCTCTAGGAGATCAACTCCTCTGATTCGGCATCTAAGACATCGAAACAGCCAGCGCAACATACTGGACAGATTCGATCTTACTGCAGAACGACTTTGATCCAAACGATTCTAATCGGTTTCAACTCTACGATTATTCATAAGACGACAAACAATGCTCGTTACCCTTGGAGCACCCAGGAAGACGAAGGATGAACTGTGGTGACGTCTCCCGCCGTCTTGATAAGAAACCTTGCGAGGCTCCAATCAAATCTTCGCGGGAGGCCGGCAACGGAAGGATTGGCACCACGGGGCAGCTCCAGGAGATGGGGGCGGAGCACCGGGATCTTGGGCGGTAGCAAGGGAGGTGGAGGAGGGGCGGCTCCCTGCTGGATGGTGGCGCAAGAGGGGAGGGGAGGAGGTGGGAGGAGGTGGCGGCTAGGAGGGGGAGGGAGAGGGAAAAAGTGGGGGGGGGGTGCTAGGGTTTCCCCCCTTTTATTTTGCCGGCCACTAATGGGCCATGGGCCCCACGGCTGCCCCTCCCTTTGGGCTGCAAGGATACCCCCCTTGGCCCATAGGGCCCCCTCTCGCCTGGCTGCCAAAGGCCCAGTGCCCAAATCTGAAGAATGCATTTAAACGCCGAAATTTTCTCTTTTAAAAATCAAATTCGAACTGAATTCTTCCTAAACGAAAACGGAGTATTACACACGGCTTCTCCTTCCTCATCTGGATCCAAAATAGTCGAAGTCACTACAGGAGTAGCGATCGGCTTGCAGTCACTCATCTCGAAGCGCTTGAGCAAATCCTTGGTGTACTTCGTCTGATGGATGAAGACCCCTTCCTTACATTGCTTGATTTGAAGCCCCAGAAAGTAGTTGAGCTCTCCCATCATACTCATCTCAAATTCCCTGGACATGGTCTCAGAAAAACTGGAAACAAGAGCATGAGAAGAACCACCAAAGATAATATCATCCACGTAAATTTGAACAAGCAAGAAGTCATTGCCATGCCTAAGAACAAATAGAGTCTTGTCTACCTTACCCATCTCAAAATTATTCTTAAGCAAGAAGGTCTTAAGTCTATCATACCAGGCTCTAGGGGCTTTCTTAAGATCATACAAGGCTTTGGATAGCTTGCAAACATGATGTGGATGCTTGGGATTCTCAAAGCCTGGGTGTTGCCAAACATACACTTCCTCCTCTATATAACCATTCAGAAAAGCACTCTTAACATCCATCTGTTACAACCTAAAACCCTTAGATGCAGCAAATGCAAGCAGAATACGAATGACTTCTAATCTAGCAACATGAACAAAGGTTTCATCAAAGTCTAACCCCTCAACTTGGCTAAACCCCTGAGCTACCAACCTAGCCTTGTTTCTAACCACAAAACAATCCTCACTTTGTTTGTTTTGACCACCCAACGGGTTCTTATCACATTATAACCACTAGGAGGCTCTACTAGGTTCCAAACCTTGTTCCTCTCAAAATTCTCTAACTCCTCATGCATGGCATTAACCCAGCTAGAATCAGATAAAGCATGTGATATATCGTGTAGTTCGAAAGAAGCAACAAATACAGAATGAGAGTAGAGACTCAGATCATAATACCTGGAGCAAGTGACTCGCTCATGAAGCTGACCAATAATCTGATCTGGAGGGTGATGCCTCTGAATGTGAAGTGGAGCGTCTGGGGGAGAAAGCATCTCTTCAACCTCCACAGGTACTGCTGATGATGAAGATGCAGCAGGAGCCTCAACTGAAGGTGAAGTAGTCGAAGCAGGTTCTGGAGCTTGGACAGGAGCATCAACAGCAGGTGGAAGAGCAATATCGACTTCATCCTCCTCTTCATCTACAAAAATGCTCTGTTGTCTGTGTATCACCTGAAATGTTTGATCTAGCTCCAGGGCTAGTCTCATCAAAAGTGACATTGCATGTCTCCTGGACAACGTTAGTCTCAACATTAAAAACCCCAAAACCCCTCGAATGTACAGGATAACCCAGAAATAAACCATCAAAAGTTTTTGACTCAAATTTATCTAGGTTTCCTATCTTGAGAATGAAACACTTGGATCCAAAAACTCGAAAAAGAGAAACAGAGCGTTTTCTGCCAAACCGAAGCTCATATGACGTCTTGCCCAAAGACGGTCTTAAGAAGACACGATTGGTAATATGGCAAGCTGTAGTAATAGCTTTGGCCCAAAACCTCCACGGAGTGCTATACTCATCTAGCATCGTCCTAGCCATCTCGACCAAGGTTCTATTCTTCCTTTCCACCACGTCATTTTGTTGAGGGACGTGTGGACAAGAGAACTGATGCTCAAAACCACGCTCAGCACAAAAAGAGGCAAATAAGGCATTCTTAAACTCCGTGCTATTGTCACTACAAATCGCACTCAGGGCACTTGGGAGTTCAGAAGACAAGCGAAGAACAAGATCATGAAAATGATCAAAAACTTCATCCTTTGAAGCAAGAAAGAACACCCAAAAGTATCTCAAAAAATCATCGACTATGACAAGAATATACCATTTGCCACCGACTGACCGAACCCTAGCAGGACCAACAATATGCATGTGAAGCAACTGTCCCAGTCCATCAGTCATGACTATAGTCAATGAAGGGTGTGAGGCAACAACTTGCTTGCCATGCCTACAAGGCGCATATACAACATCTTTGACGGCTTTGAGTTTGGACAAACCTCTCATGAGATCAAAGCTGCTAACTCGCGTCAGATAATCAAAACCAATATGCCCCAAACATCGGTGCCAAAGCTAGAAGTCAAAACAAGATGCAATTAAACACTTGAGAGATCCAGCAAGAGATTCAGAAAAAAATAGTTCTAAAGATCCTACCAACTCTAGGGATCCCAAAAACAAGCTCACTAGCTGAATCAAGCACACGATAAGCATTTTTCTTAAATCTAGTCTCATAGCTATCATCAAGAAGTTGTGAGACAGAAAGCAAGTTGTACCTTAGCTTGTCCACAAGAGCGGCGTCCTTCAGGATGAATTTGTCGTTCACCCTGATCGATCCCGTTCCTTCAATCCGCCCTTGTGTATCATCTCCAAAGGTGATGAAGTCATCATCTGTCAACCGCGTGAAGGAGGTGAACCATTTTGCATCTCCGGTCATATGGCGTGAACAGCCGGAGTCGACGAACCACGTGTTCTTCCGCCTTCCGCGGCGATCTTGAAAATCAAGGTATAGAAAATCGATGTGTCTCAATATTAGAGTTAGTTAAACATGACTTGGGAACCCAGTACTGAGACACACGTCTGTGAGTAGTATATAAAGCAGAATTGTTATCCTTGGTCCTGCTTGAGGTTCTATCATGAGCAATGGTTACACGAACATGAGAAGCATCCTGTCTAGGAATATGATGATGATGAGCATGTGAAACAAATCCTAGTTCAGGTTTCTTCTTTTCTAAATGACCATATCTCATAAAAGCTCTAGGTTGACGAGATGAAATTCTAGCAAGATTTCTCCTAACATTTTTCAATCTACGCCAACAGAACTCAAGTAAATGCCCATCCTTCTTGTAATAGGTGCAATGGTACTTGGTACCACTGGGAGAAGCACCTTTTGGCTCAAAAGATGGTTGGGCAAAACCTGCAGATTTGAAAATGGTTTTTGCAGGTCGGGTTTTGAACTCAACTAAGCCATTTTCCAAGACTTGAATGACATTTGGCTTGGATTTTTCTTGGGCAAAGTTGTATCCTAATTCTTGCTTCTTATAAGGAGTTTTGGACTTGTTAAGAATCATGTTTAACTATTTTTCACCCTTAGAGAATTTTTCTAATGTATTCTTAAGATAAGCATTCTCTTTTCCAATGTTAAAACAAGATTCACAAGTTTTGGCCTTAATGGCTCTAGTATGCTTCTCCTTATGAGTAGCAACTTCAAGCTTAAGGGTTTCACATGAAGCACAAGGAGCATAATCAATTTTGTCCTAAGCTTGGCAAACTTAGCTCTAACTACTTCTATTATATCTTTTACTTCATGTTCACGTTCTAAGCAGAGAAGAGCAAAAGCTAGACTCAGCCTTATAAAAAACAACCAACTTGCTAGATTCTAAGTATTTTTCACATGGAGCAGATTTAACTTCAATTAACTCAGTCCTAGCATTTTCTAGTTGGTGCAAGGCAACATCATGAGCAGTTAGCAAGTTTAGAGTGTAAAGCATGGCAGGATGAACATTCATCAGCATCAAGACTCTTAGCATTCACAAGTTTCAATGTTAGATTATCAACTTGTGACTCTAGGTACTTATTCCTAGCCATGGTGAACTCTAAAGTTTTATCCTGACTAAGCAGTTGCCCAAAGATGGTATCGCATCTAGCAGAGAGAACATCATAGGATGGAGGTACCTTATCTGTGTCATCAATGTCGACGGAGTAGGCCATGAAGCATATGCTGGTGAAGTATTTTGCCTTCCCTTTCTTTTTCTCTTGAGGAAGCTCCTCCTCCTTGTCCTCCTCGCTCTCGGAGTCCACATTGCTCATGGATTGCTCTCCAAAAGCGGCAAGGACCCAGTAAGCAGCCTTCATGAGCTTGGCAGCATCAAATTTGGACTTGTTCCCTTGAGGCTTCTTCCAGGCTGCCTTCTCATCCTTGTGGTTTCCCTTTCCTTTCAACTTGGGGTAGTTTGCCCGGATATGGTAGAGTTCTCCACACTCATAGCATATCACAGGGTCGCCTCTCTTCTTATTTCTCACATCATTATAGGCCCGTGTGAATTTCTTGGCTAGAAGGGCTAACTCAGCCTCAGGAATACTCTCAAGTTCCTCTTCATAGATTGCAGATAAACAAGCAAATGAAAATCCAGAGGAAGACTCAGAAGAAATATCAGAAGTTCTTTTAAGAGGACCAGCCACCAAAGTCATGTTCTCCTTCTTAGAAAGACTACCTCTCTTGATCTCATGAGTCTTGAGCTTGCTATAGAGCAACTCCAAAGAGAGATTAGAGAGATAGACATTCTCCTCAATAGCAGTAGCCTTCATCTCCCACTCCTTGGTGTTGATTGCAGCCAAGAGGTGAGTGGCATTCTCAGACTGAGAGTACTCGATGTCTACTACTTTCATCTGATTAATTACCTTGTTAAAACGAGTGAATACATCATCGATGCTCTCGCCAGGACGCATCTCAAATTTGTTATACTCTCGCTTGAAGACCGTCTCGTGTACTTGCTTGATTTGGGACGATCCCTCATGGTAGGTTTCGAGGGTGTGCCAAATCTCGTGCGCGGTCTCAAGATTGCAAATCCTGTCATACTCCTGTCTACCAAGCCCGATATATAGGAGGTTCTTTGCATTATGGTTGTTCGCCAAGAGGGCTACTGAAGCCGGCGTAGCAACCTCAGGCAAAACGAGCGGAGCTCGAACAACCTCCTATATGGCTTGTCCTTCACTTTAAAGGAAGACACGCATGCGGTTCTTCCAACAGGCATAGTCGAGTCCATCGAAGATATGCGGCTTGGTGGAGTACTTCTCCATCCCCAAGTTCAGTGACTGGTTAAGATCAACATTGAACTAACCGGGATCTGATACCACTTGTTGGACCAAAAAGGCGACTAGAGGGGGGTGAATAGGAGCACGATTTCTTTTTCACCTTGATCAAATTCAATACTAATTTCACTCCAATAGCTATGAAAACTATGAAGATTAATATACAAGCACAACGGAAGACTTGTATTGAATCCAATCAAAACCTCGAAGCAAATAGACCAAAATCAGAAAAACTAAAACTCAAATGAGATGGGCGGTCTGACCTCTAGGTACATGGTGGTCTGACCGCTCATATGGGCGATCTGACTAGCAACTAGAAATCGGTCTAACCTCTAGGCCAATGAATAGTAAAATCAGCCCGAACTCAAAATCACAAATTGGTCTAACTTTTGATTTGCAACTCCAAACCTTACCAAAATTGAGACATACCTTCTCTAGGATGTCAGGAACCTATTCCAATCAAGGATCGTGAAGATCTTTGCCAAAGTTCCGACCTTTTTCCGTTTGAGTGAACGTTGCTCCAAAATCGAGTCAAAACCAAAATAAGATCCAAAAACCTACTTGTGGTTGATTGATGATCAAGATGATCCTAGATGTATTCCTACATGTCACAGCAAGCTAAAACTAGGCCAGAAACCAAAGGAAAACTCATGGATCAAAGAAAGCCCCAAAATCACAAAATAGAGAGCAAGAACACAAAGAGACTCATCTTGAGGAATCTTGTTTGGATTGATTTGAGATTGATGTTGGTTTACAGCTACTCCATCCAAGAGGACAAAGACTCAACACATGAGCACACAATCAATCCAACTCTCTAGAACCCTAACCTCTCCACTATCCTCTCCCTAAAACACAACTTAGGGTTTCTCAATGAAAGGGTTAAGGAGGTGCTAGTCAGCACCCTCCCCTATTTATAGTGGAGGCTAGCTTCTATAAAGAAAGCCCTAATGGGCACCCGTTAAGCCCACACACAAATGGGTTTCACTTACGCACGTATTTTAAAGTGTCGTCTTCATCTCTTCTTGACCTAAACCGCTTCTCCTTGCGCCGTCTTGCGCCGCAGGTTAGTAAAATGTGACCAAGGCGGTATTTAGGTGAAGTTACCAAAATACCCCTTCTCGATCCTTTTCCAAAGACCGAGTCCAATCTTCATGAAGCACTCCCATGCTTCGTCACGTGTAGGTTTATTAATGGCTCTCTTCATGTCGGCAAGTCTCTCCCATCTGGCTCCCACCGAAACCACCATGGCACTTGCACCGACCCCCATGCCGCTTGATCCAACCCGTCGCATCGAACTACCCATTCGGTCATCCTTGTCCATTTTGCGCCATGCTTGAATCCATTGACTTCACCCGGCATCCTCGATCGTTCTGAACCCCAGCTCTCAAGCCTAGTCCCTATCATCCTCACCGTTGACCGCCGTTGACCTCCAAGCAACCTGCACAAGAATAGACTATGAAATCGTTTCCGGGAACAAGTTCTTCGCTACTTGACCCACGTTAGTCAAAACATGCATCATACAACACATATACACTAGAACCCATGAACTTGACCTAACCAAACACTCATCGCCACCAAGTTGGCCGATGAACAAGTCAAAACCGGTCAGACCGCCACTCATTGGCCAGTCTGACTGCCTCTGGCCGGTCTGACCGCCACTTGTTGGCTGGCTTGACTGCCCAGCAGGGACTTAGCCAAAATTCCTTCCTCAAAATCTGAAACCTACTGGAATTTTTAAATGAATAGAACTTTTGACTTGAAGCTCTAAAAATTATGAGACCCAGTGTAGGAGAATCCCCTCTCTTGCCTATACCCTCTATTTTTGGCCCGGCTCCAAACTCAAAAGATCCTATATGACTAGTTAGACCGCTGCCCAAAGGCCGGTCTGACCGCCAGCCCCTTAACCCGAAGCTTGGCCGGTTTGACCGCCAGTTTGGCCGGTCTAACCGCCACTTGTTGGCCGGTTTGACCGCGTGAGACCTGACAACCTTTGAACTTCGCCGAAAATGAGTTTTCGACAAACCTTCAACGCCATTGCAAATTGTATCATCATCCTAAGATCGTGAGCATATCTCCATGATATCCACAATATTTAAAGTCAGTGCTATCTCTGGAGGCCGAATTGTATTCCCGAACGTATCCAGCTTGGTACGTGGAGTAGCAACATGGCATGTAGACGTAGCACCATGGCATGTAGACATAGCACTATGGCATGTAAACCAAGCTCGACTCGTATGAGTAGATGTAGCTCAGTCCAACTGGGGAATATGGCAGTGTAGTAGCCGAAAGTCCTATCGGAGAAGATACGGTTGAAGTAGAGAATGCAGTGCAGCGGGTCGAAGTAGTGGTTGTGTCCTTAGTTGCATCCTTAGGGTTGATGTCCTCATCATCCTCCCTTTCTTGAATTTGAGTCGTCCTCGACTCAATCGTTTTCGCCAAATCATCACTTTCCTGCAAAAGGTTAGTAGCAACAAGAGGCAAAGAAACACGCATTTCTTCTAATGGACACAAAGATTCTTTGCATCTCATAGTATAGCATTCCGATTCATGTTTTTCCATGTCAATGCGATCTGATGTTTTAGCTAACATAACAGGAGCTTTCAATTTAATTTCACTTGGAGCTATAATCTTATGATCAACTTTTATCTTCTCCTTACTTGTTCTCTCTGTTCTTTCTAATTCATCCTTTAATATGGTAGCAGGAGACATTGAAAGCAAAGTGATTTTCTTTTTTCTTTATATGTAAAAGTATAATGATTAGATCTACCATGATGTTCAGTATATCTATCATATTGCCAAGGTCGACCTAACAATAACAAGCATGCTTGCATAGGTACAACATCACAATCAACATAGTCATGATATGATCCAATAGAAAAATGTACAAGCATAAGTTTAGTCACCTTCAACTTACCACAAGAATTTAGCCATTGAATGTAGTAAGGATGAGGGTGTTAAGTTGTGGTCAAGCCAGGCTTCTCGACCATGTCAGCGCTAGCAAGGTTGTTGCAACTTCCGCCATTGATGATAACTCTACATGAACGTTCCTTGATTGTGAACTTTGATTGAAACAAAGTGTGGCATTGATTTTGTTCAGCAAGCTCCATTTGAGCACTTAGCACACACTGGACAACTAGGCTTTGGTACTTGTCAGATGTCTCATGATCTAGTTGTTCTTCCTTTGTTTCATCACCTGCATTGTTAGTTACGACCAAAACATGTTCTTCCTCAATATCACTAGCTGAAGTGTACTCACCATTGTCCTTGATAAAGCAAAGCTCACTGACTTGGACAATTGCGCATCAAGTGCCCAAATCCTTTGCAACGGTGACATTGTACATCTCTAGATCGCCCTGTAGAAGCAACGAAAGAAGCACTTTTTGTGGGAACTTGTACCTTTGCTGATTTATTTGCCTCAGGGACAGGTGTCGGAGTGGAAGGAGCAGTAGGGGGCGCACGGCTTGAGGAGGGTGCATCACGACTAGAAGTGGAGGAAGGTGCCATATGTTGTTGCTGAATTGACCGACCTGCAAAAGATCCTCCAATATTGCCCCTAGAGCGAGATTGTCGACTCTGCACTTCTCTTTCAGCTTTGCAAGCAAGATGGAACAAGCGGGTGATAGAATTATATTCTTTATAATCAAGTATGTCCTGAATTTCACGATTTAATCCTCCCAAAAATCTAGCCATCTTAGCATTTTTAGTTCTTCTAAACCACAACACAACAAACCAGTTTGCAATTCTTGATAATAGTCCTCTACAGAACTACTACCTTGTCTTAAGCGTTGTAATTTATTAAGAAAATCACGTGAATAATATGAAGATACAAACATATGTTTCATTGCTCTCTTCAAAGCATCCCATGTTCTAGGTATGTCTTGATGAGTACGACCATATTCACTCCACCAAATAGATGCAAAATCAGAAAACTCACTAGTAGCCATCCTAACTTTCTTATCTTCAGGGAATTCATGACAAGCAAAATTTTGTTCTACGGTAAGCTCCCATGTGATGTAAGCATCAGGATCATATTTTCCAGCAAAAGGATGCATAGTGAATTTAATTTTACCAAAAGCATCATTATGGTCATGTACCTCACGTTGATTTCTTCCCATACCTTGACGATTGTGACGAAGCCGACGATGGCTGCGATCATTGTGAACATTGACTCCATCGGCCTCCGTATCAGCAGTGTAGTTGTTCACATTTTCTTCTTTCACCTCATCTGCCCAAGAGCGAGCAGCAGGTGGTGTGCGACGAGCAGGAGGATTCTCCACTCTTGGCTCACCCAAGGCCGTGGTTTCAGCAAGTGGCTAACGTTCGAGGAGTGCAACGCATGTAGAGCGCCGCGAGGTTGTCATTGATCTTATCCAAGGCATCGTGAACACTCTCACCGAGCGAGTGCTTAATGTGCCGCACGAGCTCTTGAAAGATCTAGACCTGCCAATATGTGTTAATGGAGTTTTGGTGATTAATGACAAATCTAATTGTGAGACTAACACTTTTATTGATATACATATTGTGTAGTCTTATTTGGATATAAAGGTGATAATCATGAAGGCATGCATGTGATTAATGACAAATCCAATTCATTGGATAAACAAAAGGAAAATCCAAACAGGTATGCATTTATAATAATAAATCTATTTGTGAGATTAACTATTCTATTTGCCTTATCTCATGATTAGTCTCGTTTGGATATCAAGAACAAAAGAGGTATGCATTCGACTTCATAGTTCTTATATATTGTTGCATTTCTTGGATCCAAAATATATGTTGAACCCCACCAAAAGATTAACCTAAATATGTGCATATGTTCTTATTACACATTCATGTATGCACACATATAGGGGGAGTTCATTCTATATTTTGAGGTTTCATTAGTAGTGATCCATATTCCTATTTCCACATATATTTGGGATCTTTACTTTGAAACATATCCTTTGAATATATTTAACTTGCATAGTTAATATATTCATATGAGTATATATGAGACTTGTGTAGTTCATATATCCTTGAATATATTTAACTTGTATAGTTAATATATTCATGTGAGTATATAAGACTTGTGTAGTCTAAATATACTTATATGTGAGTATAACATAACTTGTGTAGTTCATGTGTACTCACATATCCTTGAATATATTTAACTTGTGTAGTTAATATATTCATGTATGTATATAAGACTTGTGTAGTCTAAATATACTTATATGAGAGTATAACATAACTTGTGTAGTTCATGTGTACTCACATATCCTTGAATATATATATATATATATATATATATATATATATATATATATATATATATATACTTGTGTAGTCAATATATTCTTATGTGTATATGAGACATGTGTGCTCATATATCCTTTGAGTATATATAACTTGTGTAGTTATATATATTCATATGAGTATATACAACTTGTGTAGTGCGATATACTCATACCTATCTACATTCAATTATTTGTTATTGAAGTTATTTTGAATAAAATGAATTTTGTCGAAGTTTTAGAAATTATTTTGACCTTTAGAAAATCTTTGATCAAATCTATTTGGTCAAAGTATTTATTTAGGTATTTCAAAACGAGAAACAGTGGTTTACAAAATTTATTTGGGACATATATCATCCCAGTAGCCTCTCTATAAAATTTCGTATTTTTACAAAATTATTTTGATATTTTTAAACACCCGGTCAAAGTTTTGAATTTGGATTTTGGGTTTAGTCAACTTTAAACCCAAACCCAGTTTCCTTGGCACTGTAGCGACTCGAGCCACTTGGGTTTAAGACCAACATGTGCTTTTGAACCCAACCCAGTCACGATTGGGGTTAAGCTCGATCTCGTGGTTCGTTGTGAGCCCTCCGATTCAAAATGAGCGAACCAGATGCGTTAGGCTGTTTGGACAAACCTAAACTACCCACGCAATCTCTGAACCCTTGGATTCAAACTCAACAGACCAGATTCATTGGGCCGTTCGGACCGTCCGAACGCGCCATGCAATCTAGACCGTCCATCTCAAATCAAGCGATGCGCATTTTATTGGGCTAAGCAAATTTCAATTGGAAAAGCCAAAGCGCACGCGAGCCCTTGGATTTAAATTCCACAGCCAGGATCAATTGGGTCGTTTAGACCGTCCGAACGCGCCAGTGATTGTGAGCTGTTGGATTCAAAATCAAGCGCTAGGATCAATTGGGCCGTTCGGATTGTCCGAACAGCCCATTGATCTCAGTTGTTTAAATCTGATCCAACGGTGTCGCTTTTAATGCGTTTGAAACTCATATCGTGCAGTTTCACATGGCCATTGGATTTCGATCGTGTGGTTCACATGAGTTGGGCCGTTCAGACCATCCGAACGCCCCACTTAATTTGAGCCGCTCGTTTGAAATCGGACGATCCACTTTTGTTTGAGCTCGCTGTTTGTGTCTTTGCTGAGACTGACAGTGGGGCCCGCGTGTCATCGACTCACCTTCGTCTCCTCTGTGCC
Source organism: Phyllostachys edulis (assembly GCA_036346405.1). Classification (NCBI taxonomy): domain Eukaryota; kingdom Viridiplantae; phylum Streptophyta; class Magnoliopsida; order Poales; family Poaceae; genus Phyllostachys; species Phyllostachys edulis. Next base: position 9,143,650 of record CM070557.1, read on the forward strand.
TTTGCGCCAGCACCAAGCTGTAGGATCAAGGATAACCGACTAGAGGGGGGGTGAATAGGAGGCTTTTAAACTTTTTAACAATTTAACAATTTAAGCCAATTTATAACTTAGTCTAAACAAGTTACACTTCTAGCTAAGCAATTTAATCACAATAAAAGAGCTAGAAATGTAAGTGCGGAAATAGTAAAGACTAGGAATAACCATAATGAGACAAAGATGTTTTCCCGTGGTATCGAAGACTTGCCGGTCTTCACTAATCCACGTTGAGGAAGCTTGACAACTCAAGCCGGCTCCACGAATTAAGCCTTCCCTCAATCACTATGGCTGTTCTTCCTCTGCTCTGGAGATGGCGAACACCAAACCACTCACCGGGCCTCTTCGCAATCTTCTTGAAGAGATCACCGTGCTCCACCGCCAAGGCTGTCTAGGAGTTTGGCAAAACTTCAAGAGTAACAAACCAATGACCTTCGCTTGACGGCACTCAAGTGCAATAGGATCAACTAAGATGAATGGATGCACTTGAATGAACTCAACTACCTCACAATGAATGCACAAGGGAATTTTGGTGTTGAGTGAATGCACAAGGCTCTCAAGGCTCCAAAGATGTTAAATGAACATTTGCACTTCGTCCTTGAGCAGGTGAGGGGGTATTTATACCCCCACCAACAAATAGTAGCCGTTGGGACAGAAATCCCCCAAAAATCAGCGAATTGTGGTATTACCGCCGACTAAGGGCCGGTACTACCGCACCCTTGTCAGAGTTCTGTAATGGTTACAACAGCGGCATTAAAACGTTCTGACATAGCCGTTGAAATCGCGGTGGGGTACTACCGCCAACTATCATGCGGTATTACCACTCACGTCGATCGTACCGCTCCTAAGTGCGGTCCTACCGTTCCAAGCAAATTCAATCTTAGCTGAAAAACACACTTCTCTGGAAAACATATACCGCTCTACTAAAAACGGAATAACCGTAGAGCGGTAGTACCGTTCAGACAACGTTGGTACTACCGTTCACAGGGTTTTGCAAATCAAGCCAAAATGGAGCTTCTATGTGATTTTTATACCGTCTCAAAATAATCGGAACAACCGAGAAATGATAGTTTCGCTCAGTATATGCGGTATTACCGCTACACAGTGGTGACCAGAGAACTTAGCAAATATTAAACTGGACACGTGGATGGCTCAGATCAATTGGGCTGTTCGGACCACCTTTTTAACCACACGATTAAGGACGGTCCGAACAGCCCATGGAATTACCGCCAAGTAAAATGCGGTACTACCGCTCTCCGGTAGTTTCGCTGAAATCTCCGGTAATACCATGCTATAGGAGAGCAACCAAGTCCAGAAACATGTCTCACTGGATTTTATGTACCGCCAACAAACAAACAGAAATACCGTAGCACGGTAGTACCGCTTGAAACTGCGGTACTACCGCAATACAAAAACTTAGACAACGCACTAGATTGAACTAGCCACGTGGACGGCTCAGATCAATTGGGCCGTTCGGACCACCTTTTTAACCACATAATCAAGGATGGTCCAAACAGCCCACGGTAGTACCGCCAACTAAAATGCGGTCATACCGCTCAGCGGTAGTTCCGCCAATAAACTTCCTAACTTACCGCTGTTCTCATCAATTTTCGTAAACTTTCCAATTCAAATCCAACAACAAATTCAAATGCATGCATGATCCTAAATTGATCCAAAAGGCACAAGAACATGCTGTCAAGCTACTAGTCATGATCCCTCTTAGTAGTACGGCATTTAACCTATAATCCGATCTTCCAACCAAATCTCCTAAGACTGGTAAAATACAGAAAAAGGATCCTAGACTACTTGTACCTTGACCTTGAGTCATCTTGATCTTCATGTAGCCCTTCAGCATGCATCTTTACATCATCAAACTTACCAATGGGACTTAACCTTGTAAAAACTCAATAAACATGTTAATCCCATATTCACATATTATCATTAATTATCACAACAAGTTTTAGGGGCCTAGATGCTTTCACAAGCTCGTCGCCGTTGAGGTGGCGTTGCGCCGTGTAGTTGGCAGCATGCAATCGACACTTGGCGCTATTTCGCTGCATGGAGGACACGCACGAACTCGCCTCATCTTCTCCGGCGAGCAAGTATATAAACCCTTGTTTCCACTCTTTGCCATTTTTGGTTCCGCGGTGCTTTCTTCTTCAGCTCTGGCGTAGCTTCTCGTTCTCACTGTTGTGTTCATCTCTTTCAATGCTTTATTATCCTGTTAACGGGAGTTTTTGGCATTGATTGTAGACTGAAACGCAAGCTTGCCACCTGGGTGTCCAGAGCGTGCCTGGAGCACCGCTGTGGTGCATTTCTTTGCTCCGGTAAGTTTTTCTTTGGTTCTTTCGCGTCACATTGTGCCATGTGAGCTAAGAAGCAAAACCCCACATTAAACTTGCCTTTTGATTAAGAGGATTGCTGGGAATCGAAAATTTCCACTTTTCTATTCTTGTCGGTTTCTTCACCCTCACTCCTAATATGGTGAGACTTTGTCAATCCCTTCTGGTAGAGCATTTAGGATCTTTGCTTAAGCTATCCTGGTCACTAACTCCTCTTGTTTTGATCTAGGATCTCTTATCACCGAGAATCTCTATTTTGGTCGTTTTTGATCTTTCATATAGTCGTCAAGTTTAAAGCTTCTCTGATCATTTTCAAAGTCCAGGTAGCTCCCTTTTTAACCCCAGTAGCTTAAGCAAGAGTCTGTTTGCTTAGTGTGCTTTCTTTTCAACTAAGCTCTCACTCTTTGCCCTTGCTGTTCTTGTTGTCGGTCAGACCGACAAATCAGTAGCAAGGTCTTATTTGTTAATCCCTGTTAGTTAATGCTATTGCAGGGTAAGCTAGGTTATTATCTTTACTAATAATAGTTGTAGCTTTAGCATTTTGCTAGCTTGCACATTAATACTTTGATCATGCATCTTTTCAGCATTTTGTCAGTTGGTATTTCCTGGATGTTTATTGCTATATTTCTGTTAGGATCAGATTCTACCGACGTGAGTGAAAATCCTGCTGAGCAGCAAGAACCTCAACAAGTGGTTTATTATTACCAAGGCAAGCATCCTCTTTGTACCATGTTGATCCCAGATTTTTGATACTTTAGAATTTTAAAATACAGTGATGACTGTGTGCATGCTATTTTCTAAATTATTTTAATCTGTGAGTAGTTAGTTATATCCCAATGGTTGTGGCTTATCCTGAATTGAATTCATACATTTATGCTTAAGGTAGCATAGTTGTACTAGTACCTTGTTCTTTAGTTTTTGCTTAGTTTTGCAAGTCTGTAGAACGTTAGTGATTGACAAGCTTCTCTTGTCAGTCATGAGAAACACCAGTTAAGCTTTTATTGTTAGTTCTTTTGTTCAGTTTGGGTAAAACTGAATTTGAGTTAAATCTGTTCTGTTTTGATAAAATTTTGGTTTAAATCTGGACAAGTGGTTGCTAGTGATGGTGCCTTCGTGCACGAGATTGGGTAATGTGGTAGTCTTGTCCGGATCGTTAAGGACTGAACTTTGACACTTTAATTCTAGTACCTTGCGTACTTCCACACGCGGTGTGTAGGCGCTGCTTGGTTAAGTAAGGAGATGGTGTTTTTGAGTTGAGGAAATGGTGGTGTGAGGACATTTGTAAAGTTTACGTATTCGTAGGGTGTCGAGTTCAATTCTATATTGTGCAGGAGAGCACTATTTTTATTTTGTTCATTGACTCGGTATTCCCGACACAACTTGCGTGCCCGTTTGGTTAGTAGGCGATATAACCTGCACTAAACGGGATTACCTCATGCATGGGTGATTCAACTCAATAATATCAACTTGCTGAAAAATATCGAATCTTAGTTTACCCGGCCGACATACCAAAGGAAGTGTGTCATCGTTCGGAGGCATTCGAAGGCTTACGGGCTGACTAAGTCATGTGGGTAAAGATGTACACCTCTGCAGAGTTAAAACTATTCGAATAGCCGTGTCCATGGTTACGAATAACCATCATCTACAATTGCAAGGCCAGAGAGAGAAATGAAAAGCAGAAGTCGGGCTGGGATGGGTGGTTCGGCCCAGGCTATGCTTTTAAGGTCGAGGTTTCAAATAACAACCTAGAAATTCAAATATTGATGAAGTGAAACAAAAAAGTTTTTAAAAATCCCTCATTTTTAAGCAATTGAGCTAAAAGTGAATTTTGGGGTGTTATAGAGCTCCACCGACGTGACGACGATCACCGTGCGCCGGCCCATACCGCGCGTGAAGGTTGTACAAGATGAAGATGAAGTGCTGGTGCTGGAGGACAACCTACAGGAGGTTGCCGATGACCGGCTGGATCAGAGAAAAAAGAAAAGAAAAAAGAAATAGAATGAGGGCAAATGAGTCTTTTACCCATTATGGGCTGTCAGAGTGACGATAGTGTCATTTTCAATAATTTCAGTCGTTCACGATGTTATTTCACAGTCAAGCTCGATTTGGATGTTTTTTTCTCTGAATACCAACGATTGGAGTGTTACTGAACTAATTTTCCCTTGAAGAAAAGGTGACCACTGCCTTCATCAAGTCTCAAGCACATCGGGTATCTTGTATCTAGATCAACTCCCCTTCTATTTATACTCTTGCGCAATGGAAGAGTACTGCTGTGCAGGCAGAAATCTGCAAATAAACATCTGAACTCTATGAGGACAAATCAATTCCCAGACTTGGTTCCATTCAACTCCTCCTATTGTCCGATAGTGGATAGTATTGCTGAAAAAAGCACCTTGTAAGCCGAACGCACACAGAACATGCCTTATAAGACTACCAGGTTATGTTGCTCGCTAACTGAGTTGGGGAAGTACGCAAGTGTGTCGGCAACAGCCACCTGATCTATCTACCTCTTTTTGGTGTCCTCGAGTACCACACGGTCAAGGCAAAGCAAATATCACAGATTCATAATCATATCACCATTCCCATCATATCCTTGTTAGTGTTCTCCCCGATCTAGAAATGTGGGTTCCCCATTTAGTTCTCATACAATAATGGGCAGGAGCGGAGCTGGCCACATGCCAAGCCTCTGTCAGTCCAGCTACTTTTGGTTCAAAGTCGTATTTTACTGATTTTTAAAGATTGTTACATGGGCTTTGATCTTGGGCTTCGGACCATTGCCCTATAGAGACCCAAGGCCTAACTCGCCTGTGATAATGGGTATATATTGATATTTTCAGTCATTCCATGCAATTGTTAAGCACTCAATTAGACATCACACCGACAAATCCTCCTTGGTTGATATCTGTGGGCATAAAATAAATTACTTTTCAATTATTCACAAATTAATTGGTCAATCCACACCCTCTGTGGTAAAATCTTTTATTCCATTTAATCCAAAGCAAGTACCCAAGCTCAGGAAATTGCCATCAACACAACACATGTTCTCTATGCTTCGTCGTTTTTTTTTCAAAATAACCTAGTTTTTATTCCGAAATATAGTAATAATATTACTTTTTTTTATTTGTTGCTCAAAATAACCCAAGCTCATCTGTTGCTCAACCGTTGGGCGACTAGCCCAAATCGCTCAACGGTTGAGCAACATGTGGACTTGTTGCTCAACGGTTCACTACCAGAATCCTCTATTTTCCCGAGTGCCTAAAAATTTCCCGAGTGCTTTGAACAAAACACTCGATAATGTCCCGAGTGTTTCATAAGACACTCGGGGAGAAAATAAAACACTCGGTAAACAAATATTTCCCGAGTGTCCAATCGGACACTCGGGAGATTTTGACGAGAGGCACTCCAAAACGGCGAACCGACGCGTTCTCAATGGGGACAAGTAATTCCCCGAGTGTCTGTTCGTTGCATGCACTCGGGAACGAATGAATTCCACGTGGGCTGCCACATCGGACCAGAGGCAGTGGCGCTCACGGCCCGATGGTCGCTGGCGATTGGCGGCGCTTTGGCCGGCAGCGAGGGCACCAACGCGAAGAGGGCGACACGGTGAGCTTGTTGCTCACCTCGCCGGCGGCGAGGCCCAAGGAGGCTGCTGGCAACGGGGAAGAGAGTGGTGACGGCGGAGGGTGAAAGCGGCGGTGGCGTTCTAGCGGGCTCCAGAGGAAGAGGAGGCACGCACGGGATGGCCTATGGCCTCGCGAACCCGTAGGCAGTGACATAGGCGGTGGAGGAGGCTTGGTGGCGGCGCAATCGACGGTGGCGAGGAGCTCGATGGCGGCAGCGAAAACTCAAATCACGGCCGGAGGAGGGCGAGAGAGAGAGAGAGAGAGAGAGAGCAAGGTGGGGGGAAAGTGGGAGGAGGAGGCAGGCTCGCTGGTGGTCGCCTTAAATAGGCTCGAGGAGTGGGTGGTGGCAGCGCAAAACGCGTGAGCGGCGTTGACGCCGCTCCCGGCATGGGCTCCCAACGGGCGAGAGGAGGACGAAGGGGGGCGGAGACGCTGACAGGGGGGCCCACCCGTCAGTGAGAGAGAGAGACAGCGACAGCGAGAAAGGCGCAAAGATTGGGAGCCGTCCGATTGAAATCGGACGGTCCACAATGAATTGAAATGTTCGGACCGTGCAAAGGTTTCATCAAGATCTAGCCGTTAAAATGCGATCGGACGGTCCACGATGGTTTGAACGTTCGGACCGCCGAACGTTACGCGAGATCTGGCCGTCCATTTTGATCGGACGGTGCGCACGAGAAAGGCGCGGGCGCTAGTGCAAGGAGGTGGGTGCACATGAGAGAGTAGGGGAAATGGGCGAGATTCGCCCAAAGAGGTTAAGGATTTAAAATACCTTTTGATTTTAGAAATACCGAAAACAAAAATGATTTTAGAAAATAGTTTAATCATTCCAAAAATTCTAGGAAAATTCACGTAAATCCTAGAATTATTTAGGACTTAATACAAATACTTTTAGCTATACTTTTTCTTTTAATTTTGCAAATAAAATAGTTTTTAATTTCGGGACAAAAGGAAAAAGCCAATTTTAAATTCCGAAAATCCACAAAATACTTAAAATAATAATTTTGACTTTTAAATCCAATAAAAATCTAGAAAACTCAAATAAACCAACTTTAAATTAATTGAAGTTTAATTAATTCATATTAAATTGCTTTTGAATTCTAAATTTTCAAGTTAAGCTTTACCAACTTAATAAAAGCAAATGGTTATTTTAAAATTTTGAAAATTTTCAAAAACTCAGGAAATTTGGGATGTTACAAAACCCCGAGGGTCGTCGTGCGGTGTCACGGATGGCCCTTCCGATAGCGGACGACGCTTTCTTCCGATGCCCACACTCGCAAAGACAATTAGCAAATAGTTTACGTTATGTTATTTACTAACGAGCTACCATGTTAACCCTCCTTTTCAAGAGATGGCGAAATGCGACTTTGTCCGCTGGATCGATCCTCCCCATGAACGACATGTTGTCATGTACGTGGATACATTGTGAAAATGAATCTTTCAGTTGGAGGCGCGGATTGACAATCTCAACGAGGAAAACGATGACCTCCGCCAACAGATGCAGCGCGAGAGGGGCAACGAGGAGGTCGTGAACATAGGAAGTTCCTTTGATCCCACATGCTGCTGCGTGAACCCGAGCTGCATATGTGCGTGCCACTACAACGACGGCCAGCCATGTCCAAGGCGCCCCCTGTAGAACACTCTATGTGGGTAGCGCGAGGCACCTTCTACCATTAGGCACGGCTAGAGAAGCTTGCACCTCCGTACTCTCCCCTTATTTATGCAATTATGTTCAATCTCGTAAAACTTGTAGCTTAATGGTCGATGCATCATTGCAGTTGCCTTTTATCGAGTGGACTGTTTCATCGATGTGTCGCGTGCTTTAAGTCATGTCTTGCTTTGCGGAGTGTCGTCTTTTCAGTCTGAAAAGCTGGCGAGGCATAGTTGCGAGAGCCGCCAGGCGATTTAACTTGTAATGCTTAACCCCCAATTGGTCCTAGCATCACAAATTAAATTTTCACGCTCTCGGTGTACTATGTACCTCCCAGGAGCGGTACACACACCTTCACAAACAGTATCGAACCATACACAGGGTATCATAATATTGCAAGATAAAAATATCAAGTATATAGCGGAAAAACAATAAATGAATTGAAATGAAATCATAACTTAACCAGCGAAGGAGTCCCAATGGCTTGCCATAACCCGCAGGGTAACCGACTGGGGATTAAAACCTTAGCAATTGACGTTCCTGCGCAACTTTCTTACCCGATTCGACCTCAATACCTGTTGTCCAGATTAGTAAACAAAAGCACATAGTGAGTACACGAATGTACTCCGCAAGCATTTACCAAGCCTATATACAGCTACATGCAAGCTCTACTCAATGGAGAAGGCTAGAGTTCCTTTTTTAGCGCAAAGCAATACTTTAATTTGAATACAATGTAATAGATTTAAATGGCAGGTGAGCAAACATTTGAATATTTTAAATAACAGTAAGCAATTAACATTAGATAACAACTAAACATGTGGCTGCACCTGCAACACACAACAATAGCATGAGAAACCATTCTCAATGCCACCCATCAAGTTTTAAAATTAAATTCCAAAATGTTGAGTCTAACTCTCGAAAGACCTCCCCAAGCGTGTCCATAACCAAGGACTTGGCTATTAGAATAGATTTAACCCTGTAGGGGTGTACAACTTTACCCACATGTCGGACCGCCTTTTTGCCAAGCTATGAAGCACACTTCCTTAGGTATGCCGGCACGGCTAAGTTCTACGAGACTGTTTCCAATATTGTGCATTAATCACGAGTCGCCCGCATGAGTGAAACCCTCCGTGAACCGCCTCGTGTGCACACAGGGCTCCCACGTAGGACCCATACGTTGCGTCGAATATCGGCCCAGCCGAAGCAACTGCCGATACCCTTAGGACTGGAGAACCTAGACAGGAACTCCACCCCTCGCACCCAACACACACAAATAATTCCTTTTTAACACAACACACTCACACCCGCCTGCGACTCGAAAACTAACACACGCCAAAGTACTAAGTCAAGAGGGGACCCATATGACCCTCATGTGGATGCACGCAATAATGCTTGGTTCAGTGGGACGAGATGTTCGGTCCTTGTTGACCCGGGCACCAATCACACACCCAAAAACACACCAACATACCAATGTGCCCAAGTCCAAATTGTTTTGTTTTCATTTTTAGTTTTCCAAATACAATAGCACAAGGTGCTGGATATAACATAATAAAAATAATTTATGTGATCAAGGTCATCGACAAGTCGACAACCACCCAATCTACCGGAAACTAAGCATTACTAAGCATGACGCCGAATAAACATAAATAGACTATACAACAACCACCAGGCTCTAATTCACCAGCGGGATTATTAACTTAGGCTAGTGGCAGGGGATAAACAATTTTAGGGAAATGCAACAGGATTAACTACCTCTAAACGACAAAATTAATTTGACAAATAAAGCATGCATTCATACAGTTCGCAAACAAGATAATAGTTTTTGAATATAATAGGATCAACATGCATCAATGGAAATTAGGTGCTTGCCTTTGTTTGCTAAAATTATGGACATCCTCACACTTTTTAATTCAGAAAACGCACTGGAAGATTTCGCATACACTTAACCAGTCGAGAGGGCCCACATGTCAACGGCTATGAGGTTCAAGTGGCGCGGTTTAAAATTCCTAAACGTGATTACACCGGGGGGGGGGGTCCACATGTTATACACGTTTAGCTAAGTGTTCATTAAAAGCTAATGACGGTGTTATATCCTAATGCTGCCAGCGGTTTGACAGAGCTCCCTTACGCGGCGGCGCAGCCGTGTAGAGGATCTGGCAACACAGGGGGTCTTTGAGCTCAGGGAAGACACGCACGAGCGCGCAACATCTTCACGAAGCTGGTGACGACGACGCGGGTCCTTGAGGATGCCGGCGGTGAGCTGGCGACGACCGGAGGTGGAGACGAAGGGGTGGCTCATGTGGACAAGGTGCTACGGTGGTCGAAGAAGCCCGAGGAAGTGCGCATCGGGATCGCCGTGACACCTGGAACAAGGATCCCATGGTCTTGATGTCTAAGGAGGGCGGTGGCGGCTTGAATCGAGGCGGCGGCGGATCACCGTGCTCGGAGAAGAACGAGTCGTGCTCCCTCGGTGATGAGCCAAAGACAAATTAATGTCACTCAGAGATTCAACGGGGTGAGGCGATCTTAAAGGAGCCAACCAATCGGAGAAGGACTCACCAGAACGCCTTGGAGCTCACAGGCTCAAAACCACCGGAGGCGAGGACGACGATGATGCGCCCAGCGATTCAGTGGACACCAAGTAGCTGGGCTGGGAAAAACGGAGGCGACGTCGAGAGTGGATCACGGAGGTGGGGTCACGGGCTCGAGGGCGACACCAAGATGGCGGTGCTGCCTTCAGTTTCTTCTCCGGCCGAAAGAGAGAAAAGAGCGGAGAGAACGAGAGAGAGCGGAAAGTGGCGAATGGATGAACCCTGGAAGCTATTTGAAGACTAGCGATGCTTCGAGAGGAGTCCCGAGGGCATGAGGTGGCGGCCAAGGTGCGTGCACAAGTCTTGGCGCGCCAAGGCCGCTTAAGCAGCGAGGATAAAGACGACGACGACCCGACAGGTGGGGCCCGCTGTCGATGGTGGCGATTTAAACAGACGAGCTCGAGTCGACTTCGGGTCGATTTAGTTGGCGCTGTTGAGTCAAGTTGCACAGTCGACTCGGTCGGTCCGAACGGCAAAAGCAATAGGAGCCATGCGATCTGAATTGGACGACCCAGATTAAAGGCAACTTCGGACGGTCCGAACAGCACAAGGATCTGGACCGTTGAAAACGAATCAGACTGCCCATCACACGCGATGTGGTTGAACCAAGATGAGCAAAGTGGCTCGGGTCAGAACAGTATTTGGGTCCGGCTGTGCTAGGGTTTTAGGTTTAGGTTTGACCGAAAAACGACGAATTTGATCGGGCTGTTAAATATAGATATAAATTTCCAAAAATTCTGAAAATTTTTGTGGGTGTTCTGGGTTTCAATTATGACTTAGTAAAAATATTTTAACATACAGTTCATACACTATTTGTTCAAATTAAAATCCTTTTTAAATCTGTTTTAGCAATTCAGCTAGAATTTTGAAAAGGTCAAAAAACTTCTAAAAATTTGGGAAAATTATATTAATTCATGATAAATAATCTAGTATTTTACAAAATTCTTTTTACAGATTTTTATACATAATTTTTTCTGGAATCAAGTAGAAACTTGAAAAGCAGACTTAAAGTTTGAATTTCAAAACAATTTTTAGAAAACCAAGTGCTAACTCATGAATTTTGACCAAAAGTTTTTAAAATAATATAATTTTATACATTTGAAACATAAACCTAAGTTTGGGATGTTACAATAGTGTTGTCACGTCTTACTTTGCTTTGATCTTAACCGTTAAGACCTCCTTTGCTTTGATCTTGACCGTCAAGGATCTCCCTTGTTTTGATCTTGACCGTCTAAGACCTCCACCTTGAGAGATTTTGACTGTCAAGGACCTCCCTTGTTTTGATCTTGACCGTCTAAGACCTCCCCCCTTGAGAGATCTTGACCGTCAAGGACCTCCCTTGTTTTGACCTTAACCGTCTAAGACGTCCCACTTAAGAGATCTTGACCGTCAAGGACCTCCTTTGTTTTGATCTTGACCATCTAAGACCTCCCCCTTGAGAGATCTTGACCGTTAGGACCTCCCTTTGCTTTGATCTTGACCGTTAGGACCTCCCCTTGAGAGATCTTAACCGTCAGGACCTTCCTTTGCTTTGATCTTGACCGTTAGGACCTCCTCTTGAGAGATCTTAACCACCAGGACCTCCTCTTACTTTGATCTTGACCGTTAGGACCTCCCCTTGTGAGATCTTGGCCGTTAGGACCTTCCTTTGCTTTGATCTTGGCCGTTAGGACCTTCCTTTGCTTTGATCTTGACCGTTAGGACCTTCCTTTGTCCTTTAGACCTCCTCGTTCACTGGTCTTTTTGTGAAGACCACCTCTTGGCCTTTTTGCAAAGACCTCCTCTGTTGGTCTTTTTATAAAGACCACCCTTGCGGTCCAGACCTGCTCAGGACATCTTGCCTTCAGGACCTCGGGTCTTTTGCAAAGACCACCTTTGCGGGTCAGACCACCCTATGGTCAGGACCACTGGTCTTTTTGCAAAGATCACCCTTGCGGGCCAAGATCTCCTTTGACCACTACGAGACCTCCTCAAGGTGTTCGCAAGACCTCTCACCCGAGCTGTGGAATTTTATGCTAGACAGAGCACCACATGAGATGAACAATGGAATTTGATTCACCTCATTTGGAGCTAGAATGAAATTCTTATGATTTTTCAGAGTCAAGAAAGTTTTGCACAAATCATATGTAGAATAAGATTTTTAGAGACAGTAATGTAACATCCCAACTTTATTTGAATTTAATTCAAAAGCTTAATATGGACTTTGTATATCAAAAAAATTTAATATGAATAATTACAACATAAACAGTTGTCAAAACTATTTTATTTGGGTTCCAGGTGCTTGGATATATTTTCTAGAATTTTTTCGAGTTCATTTGCTATTTTCTACAGCTTATTTGAATTTCTGGTAATTTATAAAATGGAAAACCTATTCTAAATCTCAGACAATAGTTTGGGTTGAAACCCATCTCTTTTCTAAATCGGCCCAGTCCTACTCAAACTCACCATGCAAGGCCACCACCTCACCCTGATCAAGAATGGACAGTCAAGATCGAATGGGATGTTCGGACGGTCCGAACATCCACTCTGATCTGGGTCATTCGTTTAGATCTGAGCGGTTAAGTCCTTTCGTCCGATCGAATGGGTTAGCTTTCTCTGATGTGTGGGCCGCGCTCCTTGTGTCTCTGCCGTGTGGGGCCAGTGTGCCCTTTTTTCGCCACCGCGCGCCCTTTTTTCACTACCGACACAAAATCGCGTGAGCCTCAATCCCTGCCGCACTCGACGCCTCCGCCTCCCCCTCGTCTCCTCCCCCCTCCTCTTCTGCTCCTCCTCAAGGCCTCCGCCTCCACCTCCCTCTCCGATCCCGGCCCGCCTTTGTCCCTCCACCTCCTCTCCGATCCCGACCTCGCCGCCCCCCTCAACCTCCCTCTCAGATCCCGACCCCACCGCCCCCTCCCTCTCAGATCTGGACCTCGCCACCCCCCTCCTCCACCGCCTCCGCCTCCATCTCATCCAACACCGACGTCGCCAGCCTCCTCGTCTGCCGCTGCCGCACCCGACATCGACGTCCCGCCCCTCTTCCCCACCACAGCTCCCTCGGCTCCCTCAGCTCCAAGAAGTGCTGTAAGGTAGTGGATAAGTGGATTGATATGCTGTCATTACAATGCTACATTAACGTGTTAATAAATAATGGTATTCATTTATAATGGTATTCATATATATTGAAAGAAAGTGTTTTTATGCTCAGCTGATCATGTATATTGTCTTCATGTCAACTGCTTTTTAGTGTACATATATAGGGCATGCATCCTATGGTAGCTTCTAGCTAGCTTTGTAGTTGTAATTTTTGACATAAATAAAAGTCGGATTAAAATATGCATTATGTTTTGCACACTAGGATGGCTGAGGATCGTAGTTGGATGTACACTGGGCGTAGAGCGATGGGTGACTGTAGCCAAGAATGGATGAAAAAGTCGACAAATTTTGTGGATCGAGCATTTGCTAGGAGGAATGGACGGGGTGTGTTGTGCCCTTGTTCTCGTTGTTCGAACACACGGCCACAAATGAGGGCAACAATGACCGCACACTTGTGCAAGTACGGTTTTAGGCCAGGGTATACCGTGTGAGTCTATCACGACGAGTCACAATGTAGCAGATTAGATGTGCTAAGGGAAGAAACAGATGATGGCGGCCACAATGAGAGTAGGATAGAAGATATGCTAGATGATGTGCGTACTGCATATGGGCCACCTGTAGAGGAAGAACCGGAGCCTACAACAAGGGCTTTCTTTGATATGTTGTCCACAACGAGTCAACCACTTCATGGGCAAACACAGGTGTCCCAACTAGATGCCATCACACGACTACTTGCTGTCAAGTCTTAGTTCAGCACAAGCATTGCTTGCTTTGATGTATTCTTAAGCGTGTTTAGCACCCTTCTCCCAGATAGTCACAAACTGCCCGCTAACTTATATGAGGCTAAGAAATTGATAAGCGCACTAAATATGCCATATGAGAAGATAGATGTTTGTCCAAATCATTGCATGCTATTTAGGAATGAGAATGTGGACAAAGATCACTTTGTGATAAGTGTGGTGAGTCTAGGTTTGTTGAGGTTGACTCGGTGATGGTCAAGAGGCTGACTTCCTATTGGCGTAAAAGTACCGCTATCTACCATTTGTGCCACGAATCCAACGGTTATACATGTCTGAGGTTTCTGCCAAACAAATGATATAGCACAAGTATGGTCGTCGGTACCATGATGACAAGATGGTCCACCCATTTGATGGTGAAGCATGGAAGCAATTTGACCGAGACTATGTAGAGTTTGCCATGAGCCTCTAACGCTCAATTGCAATTGCAACTGATGGGTTTAACCCATTTGGTATGGGGGCTGCACCATACAGCTGTTGGCCTGTGTTTGTCATTCCCCTTAACCTCCTACCCGGCGTTTGCATGTAGAAGTAGAACATATTCTTTTCCTTGATAATCCCTGGTCCTGAATACCCAGGGAAGAATATGAATGTATTCATGGAGCCGGTGGTGGATGAATTGTTACATGCTTGGGAACAAGGCATAGTGACATATGATCGGGCATTGAAACAGAACTTCACCATGCGGGTCGCGTATCACACATCCATGCATGACTTCCCGGCGTACGGGATATTCTGCAAGTGGTGTGTACATGGGAAGATGCCATGCCCAATCTGTAGGGAGACGTTGCGTGGGTGTTGGCTAAAGCATGGTCGCAAGCACTCCTTCTTCGATTGTCATCGTCAATTCCTTCCAATTGACCACAAATTCAGAAGTGACACAACTGGATTTAGGGCCAATATTGCTGTTCGCAGTGGACCACCACATCGTCTGGCAGGTGAGGAGGTTTGTGCACGGCTAGATGCTTTGAAGCCTCTTGATGATGGTGATGGGTTCGAGAAATATGGTGAGGAGCACAATTGGACTCACATTTCAAGTTTGTGGCAGCTACCATACTTCCATAAGCTCATTCTTTCCCATAACATAGATGTAATACATAATGAGAAGAATGTTGCAGAGGCCATATTTAGCACATTCTTTGACATTCCAGACAAGACGAAGGACAATGTGAAGGCTCGCCTTGATCAGGAGGAGCTTTGCAATAGGCCCTCTCTAAATATGATCCACAAGCCAGCTACTAGCAAGTGGGAGAAGCCAAGAGCTAGTTATTGCCTAACTAGGGTTCAGAGGAAGGAGATTTTGGAATGGTTTCAGACCCTAAAGTTTCCTGATGGGTATGCAGCAAATCTAAGGAGAGGAGTGAATTTAGCTACCATGCGCATCAATGGCCTAAAGAGCCATGACTACCACATATTCATGGAACGCCTTTTGCCTGTGATGATTCGTGGCTACGTCCCCGAGTGTGTTTGGCAAGTGATGGCGGAGTTGAGCTTCTTTTATCGACAGCTATGTGCAAAAGAGATAGATCACATGGTAATGTCAACTATGGAGCGTGAAGTACCTGTGTTGCTTTGCAAGTTGGAAAAGATCTTTCCACTTGGCTTCTTCAATCCAATGCAACATTTGATTCTCCATCTCCCCTATGAAGCTAGGATGGGGGGACCAGTACAAAACCGGTGGACGTATCCAATTGAGAGGGAGCAAAAGGAACTACGAGGCAAAGCAAAAAATCGATTGCGTGTTGAAGCATCCATAGCGGAGGCGTACATAATTGAGGAAATTTCCCATTTCACATCAATATATTTTGCTGACAATGTTCGCACGGTGCACAATCAAACCTCACAATACAATATTGGCATCCATCAAAATGATTGCCAACTTAGCCTCTTCACCGGAAGAGGTGACACTTCAAGCGGTGGTACTCCCAAAGTTTTATCGCGGGATGAGTGGTTGATCGTGATGTTGTATGTCTTTACCAACCTCTCCGGTGGATGATTACATTAGGTATGCAACAATTATTTTTTCCCAATAATTGATGCATGAGTGTTTTAATCTACTTGTCTTGTTGCCTAGGGAATTTGTTAGAGCGAGTGGAAGCAACGCCGAGACCCATCCGAAAAACAAATTGAGACCCTTCTTAGGAAGGGTGCCGAATTGCAAACCTAATTTCCGACTTGGTTCTATCGAAAGTAACTTCTCTATTAGCTAGTCCCCTTGCACATAATATTTACTAAGTAAAGAGGAACTAATATATGAAACACATTCTATTTATGTCAGAGAGTTTGAAGGACAAGTCTATGAGCAATAATTGAGGCAAGTTGCTCAAGGATGCCACATCGGGTGCTATCCTATAGTACCTACGATGTGAATGGGTACCGCTTTCGAATATCGACACATGAGAGGGAACGGCCTAATGCAACAACAATTAATAGTGGATTGGTGACTATAGGATAGGATGGGAGCAATACACTTGTTGAATACTATAGAGTAATTGAAGAAATAATTGAACTATATTTCCATGGTAGCAAACCTCTCAAACTTATGTTATTCAAATATCATTGGTTCCATCCGCTTAGGGAGTCGACGATACATCACGTGGTCAAGTTGAAGTTGCACATTAATCAATCCTACCAGTAATGACCCATTTATTGTGGCTCGACAAGCCACCCAAGTATACTACATCCCGCACCCATGCAAAACTATGAGTAGTCTAATGGATTGGTGGGTAGTACATAAGGTGCAACCATATGGTAAACTACCTACCCCTAGTGAGCAGGACTACAACATGGAGACCAACAATGGTGTTGACCTATTCTTTCAAGAAGATGGGCTGCCAGGGACTTTTCAAATAATAATTAGGGAAGAGGACAATCACATAGATGACATTCAAATCGATGCCGATGAGGTTGTAAACCAAGAGGACTTGAAACTACTTAATCGCTTAGACATTGATGGCACTGAATGGGATGAGGTTGAGTCAACACCTCATGATAGTGAAGATGACTTTTTAGAGGGCCCATCTGCGGAGGATCCCATTGTAGACGACTACTTCTAAGCATGATCTTGTACGTCTTCCATCTATTTGCTGCAAGTTTTTAATTTTTTGTATGAGCTTACTTGATTACGTTATATTACGTCTTTCTATGAGCTTACTTGATTACACTATATTACGTCTTTCTATGAGCTTACTTCATTGCGCTACATTAATTGATTTATTTAATTTTATTTCATTTCAGGACACCAAAAAATGAATGACGTCAAAGAGGCAACATACTCTAGTCGAGGCAGACGCTTGTTTTCCAAAGTGGCAGCAACATGTGATGGAGGTAGAGGGGCAGCCGCGGCCCCTCGAGGAGGCAGAGGGCACCATGCCCTCGAGGAGGCAGAGGGCATCGTGGCCCCTCGAGGGGAAGCGGGGGTCTACCTCTAGATCAGCCTCAGACTCATGCAGCCTCGCGGCCGATGATGTGGAGGATGAGCACCCCGAGGCGGAGGCCGAGGAGGAAGAGCACCCTGAGGCGGAGGGTGAGGAGGATGAGCACCATGAGGCGGAGGGCAGTAGTACAACACAAGATTTTTGGTTGCGAGGACCTGCGAACCTGCCACGACGACCAACTCGAGAGGAGGACAAGACTATCATCATTCCTGTTGGCGACACGTAAGTAACTATTTGTACTTTCACTAATTTAGCCCACTTACTTGCATACCTCAAAAAAACTAATATGCGGGCAATGGCGAGAAGAAGGAGGGGGTGAGAAATGTAGACTTCCGAACGACATAATTGGCATGTTGATTCGATGGCACTTCCCTGGCTTGGTCACCTACAGAGGAAGGCGGGAGCCTACATGGACATGGTGTCACTACAAGGTCATTGAAGATACATACTCGTCAAGGAGAAATACAATTTGACAACCTGCTTGCGGCAGGAGGAAAGTTTTTGGGTAAGTGATGAAATATTCAAATCGCTTCTATGTTGATATGCATGCATCATATGGGGCAAATGGCCTATAGAGGTGTTTATGGATTTCCCGAGAATTATTATATATATCATTCTTTGTTTTATGGTCATCGGTCAAGCTTAAGCTAGCTTGTGGACGAGATTGAATGGGCTTCTGTCACATACATACTCCATAATTAAATTTGGTTACGTTGTTATAATTAGTGCGCTCAGATATATGTCAAGATAATCGCTATATATGTCTGCAAATTAAATAGTGAAGCTCCATATGAAACCGTTTCAGCAGAGTGCATGCATATCAATATATCATTGTTGGCGAATTGTCTCGCTAGTACCCAACCTTATCTCGATTAACAAACCGACTCGATGAGTACGCTTTGCATAAAGATCTCTCAGATATGAGGATTGCCACGTTGTTTTGCTTTTTTCTTGAACATGTACAAGTGCGACTTCCTCAAGATTATATTGTGAAAAAATGTATGTCCGAGCATTATTAATTACTAGGATGTTTGGTATTTTACTACATTGGCATGCACAAAGGCTAATCTTACACATTTATTTGTTTCCAATATATGCCGGATTGTAGTGGTGGTTTAGATGGGCCGAGGGACAGAAGTCGATTCTAGGAGAGTGGTGTGTAATTCATAAGAAGTCGATCCCACAGATGATCTACTGACACACATCCAAGCGGTGATCTATTACTACACACAAGTCCTTGGACAGAAATACATAGGGTCGAGGCTTGCCAAACGCATATCACTTTGGACGAGTACATGCAGGTAACCAACTGTACAAATGATGTCCTTGATTACAATCAATTCTAGTTTATTCATACTTAACACTTGGTTAATTTAGGCAATACCTTGGTGGGCCCATAAGTGTGAAGATGCATGGCTGCAGATTGCCCATAAGAGGTGGTGCAACGAACAATGGTTAGAGGGCTCTCGTGCTTCTAGGGAGCGGAGATTGTTGATGGACGGGGCGGCACATCGTCAAGGCAGCTCCTCCATGGCTCGTTACAAGAAGAACCTGGTAGGTCAGCATGTTCATATTGATTGTATGTTGCAGATACATATTTATTGACCGCCGTGGTTTTTTGGGTGCGAGAAAAAGAAGAAGCGAGGCCTGTCTCCGATATGGAGGCATATGTAGAAGCTAGGAGGGTGATCAGAGGGCACCTTTGTGTAGCCGCCAAAATGCATAACTTGGTACGATTTCTGATGATTTTGTCCCTGATGATTTTCGCTCTCTGATGATTTTGTCCAACATGCTGCATATACTGACGTTGCTAAGGAGATTCATGGCTCGGACTACGATGTAATGAATTCACCACTGGACGTGACTGCTGTGTATAAGGCTGGAAAGGGGAAGAAACATGGTCGTTTCTTCATGGGTGCCGGCTACATTAGCACACCGACAACCCTCTCTGAGGTCCGAACCACGCAGCATCGTGATCAACGGATGAAGTACACCTTGAAAGACGCATCGTGACCATCACATGGGATATATTCTCGTGTTTCGAGCTTCAGCGATGCCGAAGAGGAAATTGAGGCTAGGCAAATGTTGGAGCAAATGCTCCTGCGAGTTAGTTGGAGCGTGGTAGTACAATAACAAAGTAATATATATATATATATATATATATATATATATATATATATATATATATATATATATATATATATATATATATATTCGCATTTGACTAATGTATGGCAATGTGCAAACAAAAATGCAGCACTCGGGGCTGGCCCTACACCGGGGAACCATCGCCTAACTTATCTACTCCTGCTAGTAATCGATCTTGATTATTATATTGTTAGTCTCTTATGAGTGCTTGATTCAAGACATTGAAATGACATGTAATGTAATTATTGGTCGTCACGCAAATTTCTTATAATGCGATTTCTTATGAAAATGTAGGAACGGCGGGATCGCCATTTCACTGCTAATGCTAGTGGTAATCTGAAGATGGTGCATGTGTTAATGCTGGTGCTAATGCTGAAGATGCTGGTGCTAATGTTGAAGATCATGTGAATGTGTCCATCACCGAGAGGCCACAACCAGGTGCTTGCTATTTTCATGATCTACTAAAAGGATACCAATATTAGAAAACATTCACAATCAGGTCACTACTACAAAAACGCTTAATACAGACGCCTCATCACGCATTTGTTGACCAAAACCATCTCAGATTACATGCAATCACAAATGGTTTTGGTTTAGAGACCGCTCGTGTTACTTGCTGCGCTTAAAACCGCTCAGGAAGAGGTAATATCACGACGGTTCATGTTGAAAATCGCTCAGGAAGTATCACAGACGGTTCTTGTTAATAACCGCTCGTGATAATTCTACATATCACAAACGGTTTTCAACAAAGAACCTTTCAGGAACATCACGCACGGTTCTAACAATAACCGCTCGTGATATTACCACATATCACGGCACGGTCTTTTGTTATAACCATCTCGTGATAATATCGCTACAGACCCATTGCGCCTTTTCTTCTTCGCCGCCATCCACTTCGGCCCCGATGCGCTCTTCGTCGATCGATCCGCTTCGCCCCCGATCGCTCTTCGCCTCACGCCTGAATTTATACCTTGTTTTATAAAAAGGATCATCTGCCATCGAAGATGTGATCATCCTACTTATAAAAAAAATAGAAATGGCTGCCTCTTCCTTGTCGCCGGCATTGATGGCCTACCGGCAGCGACTGTCACGAAAGCCTCTCTCGCCAGACGTTGAACTGCGTCTTGCGGAAGAACACTGCTTCAACAGTGTCTTCACTCCTCGCCGCGAGAATTTGCGGAGTAGATGACGCCACCTTCCGCCGCCTTGACATCCTCCTCCGCCGTGTCTTCCGGTGCTCTCCCACTTTCGACGAAGTTTACCGTGTCATTGACGTGGTTCTCCAAAACGACGTTACACGCCTTCGAGAGGCTTGCCGTCACTTGACTGCAGAATCAAGGCGGTAGGCGAATCGAAGTCGACTGTGCCGAGACCCTCAAGCAAGGGAAGAGAGCCTATGGGCTCAATTCTTCTTGGTTCAACACCGAGGGTCTCGAGGAGACACTCGAACGAGCGTCACAGTGGACGATTTCGAGCTTCGTCACGATGATCAGAATCCGTCCGATGCCGACACCGCCGCCTATGAAGTATTGAAGATGGAGATAGCACCACGCCCACCACTAGAAAAACTTTGTTTATTTGTAGGTTTTACTTTTTTAAATCTTTTTGTAAGAGTTTAATCGCCACGCTGCTTGGCCATATGAAAATTCAAATGAAAAAAAATCTAGTTTGGAGGTGAAGTACTACTATATTAATTATATGTTAAATTATATATATATATATATATATATACACGTATACGCATACATACATATAGGTTTCTACTTTTTAATATAAACATGTAATTTCTTCATGTCATGTAAGTGTATATACAAGATAAATATACTTGAGAAAAAACCATTTCACAAATGGTTCCATTATGGAACCGTCTGTGATCTGTCCCATATCACGGACGGTTCCATTATGGAACTGTCTGTGATAATTATCACTAATGGTTCCATAATAGAACCGTCTGTGATAAGTCTCTTTATTAGTAGGAGCTCGACCATTTGCTAGGGTTTGCGCCTAACTCGCCACTCCCTCAGTGCCTTACTCTCGTCTGCTCTCCCCACCCGAAAGTGACCCGTCGCCGACGCCGCCATTCTTCCCGTCTCCGACGGTTAGACATTGACGGTGACCGCAAAGACACTGCACAATAAGAGTGTCTTTTGCAAAGGTCACCGCAGCCACAACCACGGCGATGCCCTAACTCTCGCACTCCTCACCCCGCTTAGGGTTTGCACCCGCCTCTAACTCGTCACTCCCAACAAGATTTATCTGCTCCTCCCCACCTCGATGCAGCAGCTCGACTCACCACCGCCCGCCCGACCCGCTATGCCCCGCTAGGGCCCCGCCTGTGCTTTGCTTTTCCCATCCTCCCTCTATTCTCCTCTAGGTGTGTTAGCTTAATGTCTTTTGTTGAGTTTGATTTTTATGCTTGAGCCTTAAGTTGTGTCCTGATGTTTGTGTGATTTATGCAAGGTGAAGGGGATGGATGAGGGTTGTGTTGGTGGTGGGGTCGCCACCGTGGTTGCACTTTACTGAGGTATCACCCTACCTTACTCCCTCTCTGTCTCTACCCCCCATGCTCTGTGATGAAAATGGCTAGTGCTCTGCGATGGATGCCGAGGGCTACTACTGGTGTGGTGAGTTTGGACACCCTTGGTCTTGTTCTCTTGCTGATGAATTGCTCATGCCGGTCAAGTTCTCCTACCTCTTGCGTACCAAGTACGTCCTACCATTCCATTCATAATCTCTTCTCTATAAAGTCTCCAAGCAATGGTCAAGAATTTCACCACTTTTGATGGGTCAAAGTCCAAAGATGAGAAAGATGAGACATCATCGATCAACATTCTTGAGATGTAATTGTCTTTAGTTAATAAGAACACCAAGCAAACAAGTTGAGAATTCTTTTGAAATATTAGAATAGTTGCTTGGTGTTCTTGTTGGGTTTAAAGACGATTACATGCTCAAGAATGGTTAGTTGCTAATACATGATGCCACTTCCCAGTCGGAGTACTTGCGCA
Source organism: Phyllostachys edulis (assembly GCA_036346405.1). Taxonomy (NCBI): domain Eukaryota; kingdom Viridiplantae; phylum Streptophyta; class Magnoliopsida; order Poales; family Poaceae; genus Phyllostachys; species Phyllostachys edulis. The sequence continues at coordinate 9,166,352 of CM070557.1, forward strand.
TCAACAACACTTTCTGAACATAGCGACATCCAATCCAGGTAATTGGATGTCCTGACGCTCTCCTTGCATCCATACTTTTTAAACTTGCAGGGGCTCAATGAGGTTGCTCGTGGCTACTGTCTTATCCTTCTCATGCTGCGTGGACGATCCCCCCAAAGTGGCTGAGAGACTACGACCAATATATATATATATATATGATGCCGGATTTAATGGCACAAGTAGCCACTACTTGGGGCTTTATAGAGAAAAGTCATCACAGATGGTTTCAGCCACAAACCGTCTGTGATAAGTACTTATCACAGACGGTTTGTGGCTGAAACCTTCTGTGATATGTACTTATCACAGACGGTTTCAGCCACAAACCGTCTATAAAAGTATGCATCACAGACGGTTCAAAACCGCTTGTGATGACCTCATGTCATCATCGACCTGATAAACTCGACGGCCACGAAACCGCTCTGTGATGATGTTTTTGAACCGCTCGTGAATACCTTTTCTCGTAGTAGTGGGTGCTTGCTATAAAATGGATTAAAATGGCTACATATATATAACTAATTCACTATATCTATATCATAAATTCTTTTGAAATGTGTCAACATATAATAATTTGTATGTACACTCCTTTCTATGAATTTGATGATAAGTGCTTGAGACATAAATGTTGAACACCAAGTTCTAAAAAAGAAAAAACATCTATACATTAGAAAATAACCAAATTTTGTTGCCTTTACTAAAAGGATACCAATATTAGAAAACATTCACAATCGCAATAGCTAGAGTATGTGTACCCTTAATCTGGCCCATCATGTGGGAGGAGGAGAGGAGAGGAGAGGGAATCATCTCAGACCGACAAGAAAGGGACCAACCAATGCATCACCACAAAGGAATCCACCACTTTGCTCATCTATCTATCTCTTTGCTTGCCTTAGAATCCACCACTTTGAAAGATCCCATCATGTTGCTCTCGATTCTCTCTTTGGTTGGGGACACCCAAAATGCAATGAGGGTCAATGTTGGATTGGTTTTTTATGCTTTGTACTGCCTTGCATAATTTTTTTTCTCCTAAACAAGTTTGAGATGTCTGAAATTTTGTTGAGTTCGAAATTGATAACTATTTTTGAATTGTAGAGATGATAAAGTTTAGTTAGGTCCAATATTAATTCCAATCTGACAACAACATGCTCTTTGCAGTCAGGATAGAATAGGATGCAATTCTAGTTCTTGCATGAATCTTTCAAACATACCTCGTTCAAACATGCATGCCGTCATTTGCCCTTTTTTGCGAGGATCATTTGACCTTTCTGGATGCTGGAAATTTTGATAATTAGCCTTGACTTTGATCAGTAGTTCACAATGACAAATTATTGAGAGTTGGAGTTTAACATGTTTAGCACGTGTGCTTTTCATGTTCTATATTGTTAGGTGCTAACAAGCACGTCAACATATGAATTTGCCAGAGCTTTTAAAAGGTACATAATACAAGTGGATACCATGCATGTAATTGTATATCTAACAAAATATCACCTCGCACCTCTTAATTAAGCCCATATATAGTTTCAAATTTCATTCCTTTTACAAGAGTACATCATTATACTAAAATTTCTCTTGCATGTGTTGTAGATGACATAAGTAAATGATCAATTAGGCCACAAGCTAGCTGGCCCACACCCTAGGCATGCCCTTAACTGATTTGCTATGTTATTATGTTGCTCATCATGATTTAAAGGAATTTTTTTACTTTGTCAATAGTTTGGTTAATTATCTTTTCATGTGATATCAATTCCTTACTTTTGTTGTAAGATGGCACTAATATTAAGTTTTGTCAGATTCTACGTAACTCACAAAATGATGCCGAGTAATACGATGAAACCCCGTGATCCCCGTCGCATCCTCCATAATATAATAGCACATAAGATTGAAGCAGGAAATTCTGTGCATGCAAATGGTAGCATGTATTACGGATAAGACTACGAAATTACTATTTGGAACTGTTATATGTATCATACCTTATGCTTAGATTTTTGAACTTGAACTTCAATGTTGTGAGCTCGGGAACTGTTATATGTATCATGTCTTTTGTTCGATCTATACATATATATACATACATTGTGGAATGGATGGATGGATGGATTATTTTATTGCTGTGGAATGGATGGATGGATGGATTATTTTATTGCTGTGGAATGGATGGATGGATGGATTATTTGATTGCTGTGGAATGGATTTTTCTTGAATTTGTGAAAAATTGGTTTGTGCTGTTCGGATTGTTCCCCGAGTGTCGACCAAAACTTTCCCGAGTGTCGACACTCAGGAAATAGACCAAGACATTCCCGAGTGTCGACACTCGGGAAACTGTGCCCCGTGGCAATTTTCCCTCGGTTTCGCTTCTAAGCTTTCCCGAAAGTGTCATTTTTGCCATGCACTCTGGAAAAATCGACACGGTCAATTTTCTCTCGTTTCATTCACAACGCTGGAAACATTCCCGAGTGTTTTTCAAGATATTCCCAGTATCCACACTCGAAAGATTTCTACATGTGGAGAAGCCATTGAGGAGTGTTTTCTCCCGAGTTTTTTTCTTTCCGAGTGTATATATATACACTCTGAAAGTAATAGTTCCCGAGTGTAACACTCGAAAATATTTTTATCCCGACTAATCTATCCCGAGTGCTATTTCCGAGTGTTGGCCTTCGAAAATCTCCCGAAAGTGTTTTGCCTCATTTCTCGAGTGTTTTGGCACTCGAAAACCGTGTTTCCGGTAGTGGTTGGTCTATGCACAGCCGCCACCTAGCAGGATTCATTGTACAATCGTTGGGCTTATTAGTGTCCAAGTCGCCAACCGTAGAGCAACTTGGGCTTGAGCGATGATGATTATTCCTCAGAAAATAAAAAACGAGTATTATTATCAGATTTTAATAAAAACCAGGTTTTTTTATAATAAAAAAAATCGTGCTTCTTCGACTATAAGATGCCCCTGCCACTACCCGGTGAGAGGCGCACTGAGCACATTAGCATTTGCCAGCATACCTCTCTACCGTAGTCGAATAACACACACCAACGTAAAATCAATCATCCTCCTAGACTAATATCGCCATTCACACAAATGATCTTCTTGTTCCAAAGTAGCTATGGCCTAGGTTAAGGAAAAGTTCCAAAATTTCTTCGAAATAGAAAAAACTTTGCGGACCTAACGACGCCAAGTGGTTATCAGTCATTATATACCATCAGGAACTATAAATTCAAATTTGATTTCAAACTTTGCATACAAATTTGGGTGTTTTTTCTAGATCCCCATCCCACCTCAATTTCATACACTACGGGAGAACGCAGATTTGCCGAGTGCCGCCAAATTTTGCCGAAAGTGCCAAAAATCGCACTTGGCGGCTTCACTTTTGTCGAGTGCCGGCGGGTGGCACTCAAAAAGTCTAGCACTCGGCAAGAGTGGCTTTGCCGAGTGCCTCAGAGTGCCCAAGACTCTAAAGGGCTGCACTCGGCAAAGCCCTCTTTGCCGAGTGCAACACTCTAAGAAAGAGCGACTCGGAAAAAATGACCCTGACTCACCGAGCCCGCCCACGCCACAAATTTTTTTAAAAATTTTGCTGAGTGCCACCTCTGACTCTAAAGATCTTTTTGCCGAGGCACTTCGCACTCAAGCAGATTTTCGCGAGCCCGTGGTCAAGACTCTAAGAAATTTTTTTTTTTGGTTTTTTGACCCATTTTTTGTGAGGCCTTCCCATTATTTAAATTTTCACTTTTGATGTTTTGACTTTTTTTTTGAGACTTTGTTTAAACCTGCATATCTTCACATGCATCACATGGCATGTCCGGGTTTTAGGCATCCGACGCCGCAACTTGCTCAAAACCTTCTCAATTTTTACCATAGACTCTATATGTATAACACGACACCTCGACAAGTTTCGCTATTTTCGACTTCGCTCGATTTTATATAATTTAAATACACTTTTCCCGCAGTACCTCGTCATGTTACGCCAACAAGATGCTCGAAATTTCATGTGAGTTCCTCGGATACGCCTCAACATACACCAAATATCATGAATATCATTTTTGAATGACCAAATTCGATTATTCCATGCACCGCAGCTCAAATTTGAAATATTCCATAAAATTCAACTAAACAAAAAAACTAACGTAAATATAGAAAAAAAGTCAAAATTGTCCCAAATTTGAACATGGAGTTTTAAATAATATATTAAGGCTGCAAAAAATAATGGGGCAAAAAACAAAAACAAAAAACATTTGCCGAGTGCCTACCGCACTCTAAGAAGAGTCCTTTGCCGAGTGCCGAAGTGGCACTCGCAAAGAAATTTTTTAAAAACAAAAAGCCCGTGCACCCACTACTACGTAATGCACTTTTGGTCGAATCGCCAAATGGGCAATAGTCTCGAGAAAATTGCGTCCCGACAAAGATCTTTAGTCCCGGTTGGTAACACCAACCGACTAAAAGTCCCCGCCCAACTCTCGTGGCAAGCTTTGAGGGAGGATTTAGTCGGTTGGTGTTACCAACCGACTAATGCCAACCTTTAGTCCCTGCTGGTACTACAATCCAGACTAAATCTTTAGTCCCGGTAGTACCAACTCGACTAGTTGGATTTAGTCCCTGCTGGTAACACCAACCGACTAAATGTCCTTCTATTTAAACTCCTGCTTGGCGCTAAATCACAGAGCCGGAACGCCGCTGCCGCCGGCCGACACGCCGCTATCATTGCCACCACCGCCGAGCTGCTCATTCACTCAACCGTATTCACTGGCGTGTTCGCAGTAAGCTCTCGATGCTAACCCCGCCGTCCATTATGAAAAATATGAAATGTGAAATTTGAATAATTTTTATATGTTATAAAATTGCCAATTAATTCATAAATGGAACTTTCATGATTTTTGTAGGCCACAATAAATTTCCAAAAATCATGAAATTTGTTTTTCCACTAAGTTACACTGTGAACAGTCCATATAAAAATTTTAAGACTATTTGGACAAAGTTGAATTTATACCTATTTTATGCTTATTTATTTAATTATTATTCCATGAATTTTGTAGGCTAAATTAATGATCCAAAAATTCTGAAAATTGTTTTGCCATCTAATTAGGCTATGAACTATCTGTACAAAAATTTTGGGATCAATCTGAAGACTTTTATTTTTTACCTTATTTAATAATTATTTAAATAAATGAAAAATGACTTTTACATGTGTTAGTTAGGTTAAGCTTTGAGGGTGTTTGATGAGATAAGTCTTATCTTATCAGATCCAACCTCTTGGGTAAAAATAATAAATATTAATTTTGTTTTAATAAATAAGTTTAATATTTAATTATTAAGTAATTAGTTAATCTCTTAATTAGCTTAATCACTTAGTTATTGTTTGCCTTTTGGATTGATTGTTGACCTAGGTCATTCACCCTTAATGACTTTGGGCAATTTAGTTAATTATTAATTATCATTTAACTTGATGTCCCTTCTCCTTAAGCTTGCTGCTTTTGCTTAAACAGAGGGTAGGAACGCTGTCGTCGCCGCCGGGACACTCCATGCACGCAAGGCGAAGCTCTAGTGCAAACGTCACAATAGTGCTGATTCTTTGAAAATTCAAAATAAATTCATCTTAATTTCAAAAATTCTAAAAATTTTTGGGTAGCCTCTCTATCATGTGTACTATCCGGGAAAAATTTGAAACTTGAAATTTAATTATGTGATATGTCATATAATGCAGACGATGACACGCCATTGGATGTACAATGCCGATCGCCGCTCCAAAGAGTTCATTGATGGCGTGCATTATTTCTTAAGAGTGGCCGAGGCAAACAAGGTGATGGTTTCATGTGTCAGTCCATGTGCCCTGTAAGAATTTGAAGGAATATTCGCTCAAGGAGTCTTCACTCACACTTGTTGAAGTCGGGTTTCATGCCAAACTATATTTGTTGGACCAAGCACGGAGAAACCAGGTTATAATGGAAGAAGGTGAAGAAGAACAATTGGACCCTAACGACATTATTGCTCAATACGGTGACTTCGATGATACCGCAATGGGCAAAGTCAAGAAGAGGCAAAGGTAAGACACACTCGCCAAGATGATGCTCTTGGTGATGTCATTCGTGATGCACAAAGAGATTGCGAAAGTGGAAGAAGAAGTCCATATTTTGGGAGCTACCCTATTGGCAAGTCCTAGAGGTCCGCAACGCGATCGACGTGATGCACCGACAAAGAATCTTTGTGTGAACTCGCTAGGATTCATGGATGTGTATGGAAAGTCTAAGGATTCACTCGAAGCACGACAGACTTGCAACAAGATGAAAGAACGAGACAACTCAGATCCAGAGAAGATGACGATGGACGCCATTACTTAAGACCTCGCTAGCTTCACTCTTAGCAAAGAAGAGAAGGAAAGCATGTTTGAATGCCTAAACAAAGATCAAGGTCCCATCTGGATTCTCCTCCAATATAAAGCGATAATAAATGTGCCAGAGAAGAAATTCCTACACTTAAAGTCCCATGATCGCCACGTGCTTATGACGCAATTGCTTCCGTTGCTTTAAGAGGAATTCTACCTCCACATGTACGTCTGCCACCGTGAAGCTATGTGCATTCCTCAATGCAATTTCTCGAAGGCAATCAATCCAATGGAACTAGCTACTCTCTGAGAATGATGTGGTTCAATGTTTTGTCGACTTTGAGTTGGTGTTCCTCCATCCTTCTTTAATATCATGACAGCACCCAAATGGAAAGAGGCAAACATATTATGGCCGCATAGAGGAGATTTGGGAACTAGACTACGCACCTAATTTTAAAGTCCCTTTGTTCCAAAGGCTAATGGGTGAAGATGATCGGAGGCGGGGTAACAATCGACAAGGAGTATGGAATGACAACAAGGACCTCAACAATATTGGGTACAAAGACGAACCATTCGTCTTTGTGGCGATGTGAATCGGTGTTCTATGTGAAAGACATGTCTACAAAACCCAAGAGAGGGAAAAACGACGACAAATCAACCAATGAGCTAAAACGCCACATAGTTCTTTTCAGGAAAAGAAACATCGTGGGAATTGAGGACAAGTCGACAAGTCAAGATTATGAAAGGGATGACCGAATCCCGCCCTTCAGCAGACCAAAGACCCAAGCATCTCGCTAAATGCCGAGGACACTCCATGGTTACGGCATGATCATAACCAAGGGTCATACGTCAAGAAGAAGTTCACCATGTGCCCGCTTGATATATAGTGATGTTTAATAAATAGTGTGTATTAGAGATTTTATGTAATAATTGTAACTTCAGATGTTTCTATCATATTTTTCTTGTTTTTTATCGCTTCAAATGAAATTCCTATTCGATAAAAGGACACATGTACCTCTGTGAAGCATGTCTTCTCCACCGTGTAAAAATGACTTGAAATTTTTTAGCAAGTATTTATGCCTTCAAATGAAATTCCCAACTTGTGGTTTGAGCCCTTCATTTTGTTTATAGTTGGCTCTTCACTTCCTAGCTTGTGGTCACTATAAAAGTCGCTTGAAATGTCAATAAGATAAAAGGAAATGCAACTATTATTTTTAAAAATTTATGCCTAGTATTTAATTCACTATGCATTTAACAAGAATTAGCATATTTATACAAATAAACTTAATACAAAACCCAAACTGTGAAAACTGTGGCGGAATCGAATAGTGGGGACCTTTAGTCCCGGTCAGACATCACTTGACTAAAGGTCACACAAATGACTAAAGGTTCTCTGAAAATATGTCCTCAAGAAACCTTTAGTCCCGGCCGTGGCACCACCCGACTAAAGGTCCACCTTTAGTCCCGGTCCAGACATCGCTCGACTAAAGGTCACACACTCGACTAAAGGTTCTCTGGAAAATATGTCCTCACAAGAAAACCTTTAGTCCTCGTCCGTGGCACCACCCGGACTAAAGGTCCAGCCTTTAGTCCCGGTCCAGATACACCGGGACTAAAGGTCTTTAGTCCCGGTTGGTAGTACCGCCTGACTAAAGGTCCCCTCAAGATTTAAGCAACAAAGGGCTTCTTCCTTTCTTCCACCCCTTCCGCCTCCCTCGCCGCCTCCTCGCATCAAGGCCTCAAGGGCGAGCCAAGACAGGTCTTTCCTCCTTCCCTGCTTCCTCCGATCCTCCTCCAGTCCTCCCAGATCCCGGCTAAGCGGCGGCAAGAACATGGGGCGAGGGCGAGGCCGGAGGGAGGCAGGGCGGCAGCAAGCGGCGACGGAGAGGGCGAGGTCAGCGAGGGGCGCAAGGCGGCGCATGGCCGGTGGGCGAGGGCGATGGTGGGCGGCGAAGGCGGCATGGCCGGTGCATGCTTCACTGTGGCAACAACCCAAATTTAAAGGGCAAGGCGAGGAGCGACACACACACCACATGGCAACACAGCTGGCCAGATGCCAGCGCCCGAGCAAACGCTTGGCCGGCAGCAAGTAGCATAAGCGCGGTCAAGGACCTGTCCTGATCAGTACCCATGTTTCCATACATCTCCACCGTTTTTCCCGTTGTTGAGGGTGAAGGCTGCTGAGAAGACTAGGGTTTGATCGATTTTGGTTTGGGTGCTTTGGATTGGGTGGTAATGTTGCACTTTAGAGCCAGATTTAGATGGATGTCGATGAGTCGTAGCCTCGTAGGTTTGTTTTGGAGCCTTACTAATGTGGAACAATGCAAGACGAATGGATTGATTTGTAATTTTGGCATGCGATAGTTTGGTTTCCTTCGACATCGTGGATTTGTATTTGGTTTGGTGGATATTGTTTAGGCGGGGATTTGAGTTGTGGCTAATCGATCCGATCATCCATGCCCGCATTGGTTAATGTCACATCTCGAGTCAGTAAAATCATAATTTTTTGTTTGCATATGTTCAAGAACTCTATTGTAAGCATTGATTTATCGCAATGTGTATGGTGAAAAACGATTTGAGGCCATAGTTTTTTGAGAGAGTCATTAGGTCATAGATAGTTTGGAGTTCTTTTGTGATACATAGTCTGGTACTTTGGGTTGCAAGTCAACTTGGAAGTTTCTTGTACGTAGATAATTAGAGAAGTGCTGACGCTGTAACAGTATGGCTTTAATTTAGATTCATGTGGAACTCTGCATGGTTTTTGTTTTGTGAGTTGAATTGAGAGATGGAAATCTTCGAACTTTGCACTACTAGGTAATCAGTATGAAGTATATCTAGTCCCAAATGTCTCGCTTGTTTGCAAAAAAAATGTTCGTAAACTATACATTATTTGAATTAGTGTGATCACAAAAATGTTCGTAAACTATACATTATTTGAATTAGTGTGATCACCGCCATTGCTCCTTTGGTTTTTTTCCTATAACATAGTGATAGCCCATAGGAAATCCACCAATTTTCGTGAGTTCAAAATTTTGGCAAGGTAATGTTATCGTAAATGTGTAAATGTAGGTCCAAAATGCTATATTTTTACTCGTGCATTGAAACTATAAATTTGCTTTGTTTGTTGTATAATCAAGCGATGTAAAATGCAAGATTGCATCTTAAAGTGTTAATTTGCTTTTTTTTCTTGCCATCTGCAATTTTGAATACCCATGGTCCAAATCCACCCACGCATGACGGGGAGTTCTATCAACAAGACGAGGGGCTACCAGGGATGCTTGAGATAGACTTAACCGGAGGGATTGAAATGGAAGTAGACGAGGAATGGGTTGTTGACGAGGAAGCTGCAGATGAGGTGCATGATCCGAGAGACTTGAAAATGCTTGATGGACTTGTACTTGACAATGATAGCGATGAGGATGAGGTCATGATTTATTTGGAGGCTCTTGATAGTGATGACGATACCTATCGTCCCGTGATAATCCCGATCATGAAGAATATTAGAAATACATGTAATACTATGTTATTTTGTAATTACATTTTCTTTATTTTGCATCCCTTGCTAAGTACTTCTCGCTTATCCGCATACTATCGGTTTATTCTTTTTAATTGCGGTGATGGGGCCCACTAGGAGGTGTCACGACTTACTCGAGACCGAGGGACACGCCACCGGCCGAGGACACGCCACCGGCCGAGGACACGCCATCGAGGGACACGCCACCGTGAGACGCTGAGAGGCAGAGGAGGTCGAGGGGCGAGCCCAAAGCGGAGCCGCCGACTAACCACGACCTTGGCTCTCGCGACTTCTAGGGACGACGACGTCCCTCCGCCCACTTGCGAGGATGATGCGTCCGCAGATGTACGACGACGCCGCTCCGCACGCTGTCTCGAGGAGGGGGTTCCGCACACGTCCGAGGAGGGGGAGGGGTTCGACTTCCTCAATCGCCTCGAAACCCTACTTGCGAGGTCCCACCAACTCCCGGCGACCGACAGCACCTTAACGCCGCCCATCGATTGCACCCGAGGGGATAAGTAAGTAACTTCATATGTTCTTCATTTGATATGTTGAAAAATCATAATAAGAGCTAATGTCAATGGGATCACTTGTGCAGAACTGGATGCTTGTGGAGGAGGGGTCCCGCCGCAATGTCAATGGGATCTGGGACTTCGCGGCAGGAACACTTCGCCCGTGTGGACGCCGAGGATGAGGACCCAGAGGTACCCTCGTTCGACCACTACGCCTCGTCGCCACCGATGCTTCGCATGTAAACTTGGCGGATCGGGTGATTTCGGAGTTGTGGGTAAGCCTCAATTCATTGCATTCATTGCATTCATTGGACATTCTTCAAATAAAATAATGGATACCTCGTGTCTTTATGCAGACTTCTTCAGATGCCACCGGGCAGAGGCAAGGGCGATCGTGGCTTACGCTTCTGTAAAAGGCGTGTCTCGGACTTGTATTACGAGGTTCGCCTCGGCGCACGTTGACTACAACGCCACCTACCGTAATAGAAGAATCAACAAAACACAAAGTAGGAGATGCATGAGATTCCGACAAGGAGCAAGACTCACAGTAAATAGAAAACATCTCTGTTGATTTATTTTGAGATTAACTATGCCTAATTTGATCTTCTCGATGGCTTGTAGGCGATTCCAAGTCGGTGCGCCACCCACCCCGATTGCCGGGTCTATAGTGGAGAAATGGTCGACGCGATGGCGTAAGGGCACCAGGAGAAAAGCGACCAATGAAGGCCGATGCAGTGCCCTCACCATCGAGCAGCGCCAAACCTCGGAAGTATGCAAAGACATATGTAAGTCTGCACCATTTGTCTAATCTAGCCGCTCAGTTTCGCATGATTTCTAACCACATGTTGTTGTCTTTCTCGCGATCGGCGGACGGTGGCCACCAATTGGCCAACTCACGGCGTTGCTCGCCCACATGGGCGGCAAGGTCCAACATCGAGTACAACCCGGATCAAGGGCCCAGAGGCGTACACCAACTCCAACAGTCCACACCCGCCTCACTTCTTACACGGAGGCGGCAAGGTCGATCTGGGCCGCCTACGATCCGAGGACCGAGGAGCGCCTTGATCCCGAGATCGTGATGCGGGTGGGGAAGGCAAGAAGCATGGGCGGTTACGGCTTGGCGACGGCGTCCTCAACACGGCTCTACTCCTCCTCTGAACCGCCTCGAGCAATGAGCACGAGCTCTAGCGTGCCCATAAGCCAACGGCCGACAACAGTGGCGGCACTCCGTAAGTATTCCGCTTCATTCGCCGTTTTTGACTTTTACGCTCCTTAGCTCGCAATATTGAAACATTGGGGTCAAATGTTGCGGTCGAGTCAAGCAGAACTTCGCCCAAAGCAGAGGCCCAGAAGCCGAGCGGCGGTTGAGCGGGCCGAGCGGAGGCCGAGCGCCGAGGCTACAAGCTATTGAGGCCCAAAGAAGAAGGTTTGCTCAGTTCGTGCAACAACTTGGGGAGCAACAAGGTTGGCAGATCCCACTACACTGCTTGCACCACGCCCACCACCACGCCTACTCCGTGAGTATGTTTTACTTTCGTGCTCATGCTTAGTGTCAAACCTAGAGATGGCCTTCGTGCGATTTGTTGATGTGTGGGCCTTCGTGCGGGTTAGTTGATGTGACGGCCTTCGTGTCGAATGTGGTTGTCGACCTTCGTGCGACGTTTTTCTTGCTGTGTTTTGGAAATGTCCCCTCGCAGGAGGTATACCAAATTTTCAACTTTTCTTTAAACTCCTTACATTTTATCTTGTCACCACGTGTAATATCTTCTTTTTGTGCAATGGACATCGGGCGTCGAACCAGGTCTGAGGGTCGCCGCATCGCAAGTCGGGCCATCCGCACCGGACCGTCACGGGGATCGCCTTTTGAAGCCTAGATCGCCATGAGCCGCTTATGAGTAGTTTCTATGTATCGAACTTGTGAACTTGTGGACTATGAACTTGTGGTTTGTAATAAATTGTGGATTTTGACAAATTTGGTCGTTTGTAATATATAAATGTGGTTTGTAATTTATTGTCATTGAATTGTGGTTTCTATTATATATATATGCATTGTTGTTTAAATGGAAAAGCAAAAAACAAAAAAAAAAGGAATTTTAGAGGTGGCTTTGCCGAGTGCAATGACCATTGCACTCGGCAAAGAAAATTTAAAAAAAAAAAACACGCTTTTGTCGAAAGTGCAATGACCATTGCACTCGAAGAAAAAAATTTAAAAAAAATTAAAAACACGCTTTGTCGAAAGTGCAATGCCCATTGCACTCGAAGAAAGAAAATTTTAAAAAATTAAAAACACGCTTTGCGAAAGTGCAATGCCCATTGCACTCGACAAAGAAAATTTTAAAAAAATAAAAAACACGCTTTGCGAAAGTGCAATGACCATTGCACTCGGCAAAGAAAATTTTAAAAAAAAAAAACACGCTTTCTTAAGTGCTTGGTCTTTGTGGCACTTTCGGCAAGAGGTTTAAAAAATAGACGGCGCCGACAAGATCAAATCTTTGTCGAGTGCCGCAAGACGGCACTCGGCAAAGCGACCTTTTGGGAAGGGATTCGACGGAGGCTCTTTGCCGAGTGTTGCACTCGACAAAGGCTTTGCCGAAAGTAAAGTCGCCTTTGCCGAAAGTGCAATTACTTTCGACAAAGAGCCCGCCTCCAGTAGTGATATAACCATGGGTTCCCTGCTGGCGAGAAATGAATCATGGAAACCATGTGGCAAGCAGGCCCTAATTACCGCAATTATTACGTGGTAAGTTGCACCTTGGTAAAACAGTTAAGGTGTCATTAGGTTTCATGTCCCATTTGTAATGGAGATGGGATTTCAAAATCCTGAAATTGCAATTGGAATCTAGATTTGGATGGTTAGGATTGAGATGTAGGAGAAAATACGATTACCTTGCTGGAAATTAAAAGCCCAAAAATCTTGCCGAGGCTAATCACAAGCATCGACATTGAATCCTGCTGTCCTCCATGCCGTGTTGTTCATGCCTTTTGAACAGTACGGCAGAGGATAATTAAGCGCCGGCCCGAAAGAACATGCATATCAATTGCATCATGGCATACTTATAATATACGAGGTATATAGAATCTGGAACAAGACAACAGGTTTAAAAAAAAGGGTTGATCAATATTACAAAAAATGGAGAAAGGAATGGCATTAGGCCGTGCACACCCACTCCCGAGAATGCTAAAGCGACGTGTAACCTTGGACGCCTGCATGTGTCATTCGAGTACTATATACGTCGTATGTCAATCGCGACTTGGTCCAACTAATTAAGCTCAAAGTAGTCTGAAGCGTGAGGAGCATAAGCTTTCATCTCCAAATTAAACGAGGACAAGGTGGTGACTGGTGATATATGAGGCTGCAGCCGTTTACTACTCGCGATCCTTCTCTTCGACAACCGGAGGTAGTGGCGCCGTCCCCTCCTCCGGTGCAGCTCCGGCGTCTTTGGCCGTGTCGTCTGCCGACTTGTCCTTGTCCTTGTTTTTCCGGCGATTGGACTTCTTGGGCACGGCGGGGAGGTCCTGGCAGGTGGAGCCAGCCGTGTCGTCGGCCGACTTGTCCTTGTCCTTCTTGCGGTTCTTGCGGGTGCCCTTCTTGCTCTTCTCCTTCTTCTCCGAGGTCTCACTGCCCGTGCAGTCCATGGAGGAGGTGGTGGAGCCACGGGAGCGGTGCCGCCTCGACCGCCGGGTGCCAGGGGATGGCGGGGAGTCGACGGCGGTGATGTCAATGCTTCCCGCTCCCGCCTCGCTTCTAGTGTCCCTGAAGGAGGTGTCTCCCAGTCCTCCTCCATCTAGGACTATTTCTGTCAGAGAAAATGATATTTCAGTTAATGCATGCACAAATTAAAGCTAGCAGGATATACTATCTTGTATATATCTTTTTTTTATTTTCATTATGATGTCTTTTGATAAGCAGATCATGGAAATTTGATTACGCAACAGGTTCATGTGATTAAATTAATGAAATGTAGGATGTTGGGAAATGAACCTTGAGAAGCCCATGGGTTAGAGGCAACGGAGCCCTCCCTGTCGCTCCTAAACGAGTCCGAGTCCAGTGGCGCCGAGTGGTAGTCCTTCATCTGCCAAGTTCAATATTTTTTATGCCATAATAGTTACTGCTAAGATCAAATATCTTGAATGCATTTCATTTTCATGACAAAATGGGAAAGAGACAACGCAGATTAATCAAGTAGACATGTTATCTGCCAATGCTGGCTTAGAAAAGATGCAGACTTATTACCCAGCTAGGTGCTCCAGCATTGTTGTTGGTGACACTGGGCCCATCCCATCCGATATGCGCCACGTGTTTCACATCCGTAGGGAATCCGATTTGCATCTCAGATTCCTTACCATCTGGTTGTCACAATTTGGTATGACAAATTGGGGAAAGTTACGTACTTGTCATGATAAAATGCCCTAGTCCTATGTGTCATGTATATAGCGAAATTAATTTGACGGCGCTTAAGGAATAACCAGATTGTACATACCCATTATGTTAGAGATGTAGCGGAAGGGCCTCATGATTCCCTTCTTCATCTTTGTGCTCATGTCCTTCAGCTAGCGCCCAAGCGCTCTTCTTGAATTCGCAAATTGCTGTGACATAAATACACAATAAAATTTGCAATGAAAAAAAATTATATCATTGAATGAATGGAAAATGGTCTAGATTCCTATCAGATGCTCGAAATCAGTGTGAAATTTAACAAGGCAAAGGAAGGGAATGCCGCAATAGAAATTAGAATGCTTACGCTGTTAGGAACCTGAAAACTCAACTGTAACAAGAATGAGCATATGCTGCCAATTCTCTCTCTCTCTCTCTCTATCTCTTTCTTCCAAAAGCTAGCTCAATATTGTTTGACCCTCCGCGTTGCCATGGCCATATGATTCAGAAACTTATGCCGAGCTCCGCGGAGGGCGCCTTGCGGTCAATGGAATTTCGAGGGTGGGAAGAGGAGTCTATCTAATGACTAATTTTTTGGAGGGTCGAGAACCCTTTGAGCTGTCTCCTAATATTCAACCATGCATGGATGTAGGAAGGCGCTACTTGTCATTTTTGTGGCTATATAAGGAGGATACAGTTATGGAAAACTGGTTGGAGGATGCAGAGGACCTTACCTAAAGATGTCGCTGCTGGAAATAACCCTCGTTTGCTTCCACCATGAGTTCCCATGGCATTTGCCGTTCTGCATGCGTTCCAAATTTTCTGTATATATAGGTTGTCTAGTTGGTCAATTCTGTGACAACATCAAGGAAGACAACACATTTTAGAAAGCCTGTATCTGACCGTCTTATAACTCTAGTTTGATTTGACAATAGTAACACAAATTTGTGTTTGTTTGTGTTATGAACCTTGATTGATGAACTCAAGTCAACACCGAATACTTGCCAAACACAGGATACATATATCTCAAATCCACTCAAGATACAAGTGATTGGGGATACTAATTGGGGGAGAATAGAAGCAGTGATGGAGGAGAAGCAATTAGACTGGCAGTACGAGAAGAAGTGGGACTGGAATCTGAGAAGAAGGGGAGTTGGACGAAGAACAACAGTGGAGAAGGAAGCAGTCGGTTCTGTGTTTGTTCTTCATTCGCTGCTGTAGCTGCTCCTTGCCCTCTTGTACTCCAGACTCAGAATACCCCTTTCTCTTGACTCCTGGGCCTACAGCCCACCAGCGAAACCCAAGCCGGTCCGTGACATTCCTCCCTCCTTGAATTTCGGTTTGTCCCCAAGCTGATACAAAAGAATAGTCACCATTGCCACCGGGATCCTATGGTACCAGAAGATCCTCCATGCCCAAAGTACTGCAACAATCCCCAATTTCATAGTCTAGACTACGGAATAGCTCCACCATCAGCTTCGCAATCCGATTGTCAACATCCATTTGGTCCTCATGCAGAATGTCATATGTTGTCTTTGGAAGATTCACACAGACATGATACATACCAAACAAACCACTATATACCACGGGTGTATGGTGTATGACCACATAAGCTTGTCAAGAATATCCCACTTTGTCTTTTTCTAAATTGAATATTTTTCTTGCAATTGCCAGTTTCATGGCCATTGTTGCCTCATAGTCGACATCCTTTTTGTCCAATTGCTTCTTTGCCTGCAAAATATCTTCCTTAACATCCCCTGGAATTGCTTCTGAAAGTGCTTGCACTCTCAGGTACAAGGGTTGTAACGCAAACACAAAGAGCGAATCAGAAGGATATGAATCCCCCCACATCCCATGAACTAAAGTATCATTGATAGGAAGGAGCTGAACAAGATGAAAACCCGAATTGACTGCCCAGTCAACAAGAAGTTTAAGATCTAGGAATTCACCAACACCAAGGTCCTCATCTGACCTGATCGAAAACAAAGGTACTACAACACCTGCACTCCTCCATGGTGATTCCCGGAGGGCACCATCAGCTAATAGGATGTATCTGGATGGCTTGGGTGATGATAAATCCACATCAATTATGAGTTGAAGCAGGTTGGTCTTCAGCAGAAAGATATTGCTGTAAGGGTGTTCCACAAGCTCATAGAGGACCTCTAGCGCGCTCAGGGTTTTTAGCATATCTCTTCAATCTTTTATCTCATCCTCAAATAAGCTGAGAAGGTTTGAGTCAAGAATTGCAGTAGCAATACCATTTGACATAGTAAAGAGCTTAGCTACCAATGATAGAATGCGAATCCGTGCCATTGAGGATGACTGAGCTGCCACTTTATCGAGTTGCACAGATCCTTGACCATCCGGTGGAAATATGATATCAGTCCCTTTAGGAATTTCTGCTAGATGCTTTATGGCATCCAGAACAATTGCTGAGATCTCTTCATCTCCCTCAATCAAACAGTTTATCGAAGAGGATATAGATCAGGTTGTACAAATGTCTCCACAAAGAAGAAACACTATCTCCAAACTTGTCAAGAAGATGTAACACGCCTTTGCGGGCTAATTGTCCGATACTCTTGAGTTTGTGAGCAATCCAAATTGAATAAATGCACCATAGCTTGGCGGTTTTATGCTCCATATCTTGAAGAAAATACTTTGTCCAAGCATGCTGTAACAGTTTCATCCATCCCAAGTACATCTGCTTGACTCTGCAATGCACCTGAAAGCTTAGGCAGAGGGAATTGTTCCAAGAACTGCCTCACAGTGTCATCACCATGCACTCCAAATGAATTTAGAGCTGTTATTTCAGTTGCAGCCAAATCTGCGTTGTTCTTGCTTTTCATTGCCCAGCGCACTGGGCGGCGAGTGATGCGCACCCGTGACACCCACTTGATGATGCCTAGGCGCACCTCATTGCGTTGTGTGGACGGAATGGCATGAATGACCTCGTCGGCGAGTGGGGCGACACTGACACCAGTCGCGCCTAGGGCGACATTGGCAAGTGAAGAGGTAATCGTGGCCACAGAGGTGGTCGAGGGTGTGACCGAAGACGTAGTAGGGGTGGTCGCGGCAGTCGGCATGCCAGCGTCGTGGCTAAGGTGCGACGTCGAGAACTTGGCGGGCGTCATCGTTTTGCTGCTAGGGACTATGAGTAGCTGGATGTCTAGCCAACAGCATCCATCATATATGCATCAGCCATGCCTCGCTTCTTGAGCTTGAGCAGCTTCATGACAGGATCAAAAAGTGACGAGAGCCGCCACACGATTTGTCCTCTCGTACACGTACACATTTTCCACCACTTCCCAAGGATCAAATACTTGATGAAGCACTTCCTCGGTCACTAGATAGAGCACCTGGTTCACAATGATGCGAAGAATGCCTGTTGTGGTTGTCTCCTGGTGGCTTGGCAATCCATTGAACACCCGGTGGGCGCCAGCTCGAGAGGCTCTCTCCTTGCACAGCGCTGCTTGCAGTTCGCTCACAACGTTATGGCTCTCCATCTTCTTCAACCTGACCTTGGATTTACAGATCAATCTCTAGAATTGCGAGCGGAGGAGTGAAGCTCTGATACCATATGTCATGTGCAGGTCTAGTCTATTCGATTTGAGGACGAAAATAGCTTTGATTCAACAGAGGTTCAGAATATAAGAGTACTTTGGGAAGAGCAGGAAGAACAGCAAAGGAAGAACGAAGAAGAAGAACAGGATAACAGAATGATTCTCTTCGATGCCTGCTAGGTTACACAAAACAGTTCCTAATGCCATGGTCTCAGTGGTCAAGGATGAGGAGGTTCTAAATGCGGATGCCCCTGACATCAACTCCATCTGCAACGATGTTGGGAAGCTATTCGTCGGCTGCAACAAGGCCACCGCCAAGGTGGACACTGTGATATCCGCCAAGATGTTTGATGAAATGCCCCTTAAGGCTGGAGTGAGGGAGGGCAAGATCGACGAGCAGCCGCTGTGGGAGGAAGGCTACGACAACATGAGTGGGTGGTGCATGTACAGACCACCATGGCTTGCGTGGCCGTGCGGCGCGCATGCCGCGGCTATGGGCAACATCGGGTGCACACCCAAACTGGAGGGCAACCAAGACACTCGCTGCATCGACAACAATGGGTGGCTAACACTAGATTGGGAAATCAGTGATGCAGGGCAAGTGTTTGAGAAAAGACCACCATGGGGGAGTAGTGCTTTTAGTCCTTGGAAATATGGAATGGAAAGTGCTCATCATGTGTTTGACAAGTTTCCACCATGGAGAAGAAATGGTTTCAGCCTTGGAAATAGTGGACAACAAATGTTCATGGTGGGAGACAAGATTGCTACCTTTGAGAAGGCATCTGGTTATCAGGCATTGATACGCTTACGATCTTTGAGACCGCAACAAGCGCAAAAAGCGCTCCGACGGTAGATGCATTCCTAGGTATTTGCTTCCGAACTTGATGGGGCCTGCACTTTAAGAATAGCCTATGTTGGTTTCTCAATCTTGCATATGTTATGGCTAAAATTTGAAGCAACCATGGCCACTTGCCTTCACGATTATTGGTCTATCTAGCTATTCAGAGGAAAGTGACCAACATTGAGGAAATGCCCACTTGGTTCCAAAGATTAAACCGCATTGGGAAAATGACTTTGTGCTGCATGTCACAGCTAGTAAAAGGTTCAGGGTAAGAGGAAATGGGTGTCAAAGGCCCATATCATGGATTGTTTCTTAGGAGGACAGTGCAGGACCAGTGGTTCCTAAGGGCAGATGTGGTGTAAGAGAGGCTAAACAGGACTTGATACATGTGCAACTGCTTCAAGAAGATGGACTGCATAATGTGAGCAAAGAGGATGGGGCTCTGGAACATCACTTGTGCAAAATGTCTCATCCTGTGTAGCGTTTTTTGGTTCTGATGCTTTTCTAATCAACCTTCAGACCAAGCATCCCTTTGGACTGGATGGGAAGAAGCAGGAGGCAGAGAGCAATGTTCTGCTTGCATCCGTTGAGAACATGCAATATGTTGTTACAATAGATGGGTTTCATGAGGTCTTTTATGCTTTTGGGTTTGTGCAAAAGATAGCTATTTTTGAGAAGAATTCAGGCTTCCAGGCATTATTCCAGTATCCAGACATTTAAACCACAGTTATAGCAAAAAGAAGCATTAGAAGGACACAACATTTATGAAGGTGGATACTGCAAGCTTCACCTCACATTTTCATGCCATATTGATCTTAATGTTAAGATTAACAACGAGCGAGGTAGAGATTACACCATAGGGGACATTGCTCCAGCCTATAAGCCAACCATGCCATTGTTGTCAGTAAAAGTTATAAATATTTCTCCAACTTGGAAGATAGTGGGAATGAAGCGGTGGAGAGGAAAAATTGCTGCTCTGGCTTTGCGAGCACGACTTATGGACAAAATTTTTTTCTTGGCGGCGGTAATGTCATGACCCTCTTGGGATGATCGGACCACTTATGATCGGACGGATGGAAGCGGTGAACGTTGGACCTCTGACCTTTTGCTAAGGATTGAGCAGACGGCGGCGATCGACGATCGGACGAAGACAATGCAAAAGGGTATTGGGCCAAGCGGGCGGATCGGGCGTATAAGAGAGCCATTTTGTGTAACCTAGCAGGCATCGAAGAGAATCATTCTGTTATCCTGTTCTTCTTCTTCGTTCTTGCTTTGCTGTTCTTCCTGCTCTTCCCAAAGTACTCTTATATTCTGAACCTCTGTTGAATCAAAGCTATTTTCGTCCTCAAATCGAATAGACTAGACCTGCACATGACAGTTTGTTATATGGGTTATAATTAAGCTAGCTAATAGCTATCATTGTTTGAAATAATTATTGCCAAAAAAAACTTGCAACTTGGGTCGCGTAATTAGTCTGGTGCAATTTGAAATCGTATAAGATTGAATTTATATCAACTTATTTCTCTTGGACTCGAATATAGTTGAATTGTATTGTTCTCTATTTTACAGTGACGGTGGTTCATCCCATTCCACCTGTTTTTAGTTATGTAATGGCTTTTCCTCTTGGCCTTTTCCATAGGAACCATTAAACGGCATATAGGGATTAGTCTAAAATTAGCATCGTACATTTTTCATATGTATTGGTAGTAAATGCATTATGAAACTGATATTTTGCATGGAATGGTGCTACCAATCTACTAGATTATTAAGTTCAACAAATGCAATAACAATGTTGCTCCCTCCATTCTCAAATAAATGTTGTGTTGCCAAACTTTTAAAACTTTAATAACTAATATTGTAACATCCCAATTTTCACCCTTTTAAAATTACTTTGTGTGGTGTAGGTTCTCTAAAAACTTTCACCAATTTTCCCCGCTTAGTTAAAGCTTAACCAGAACTTTCTAAATATAAAATGATTTAATGTGATTAATCCAAACATAAAAAAATCCAACTATTTTATTTGCATTCCTTGTGCTTGAAAGTATTTTCTAGATATTTCTGGGATTTTTTTGAGTGCATTTGCTATTTTATTTGGGCTCTTTTCCTTTTGGTATTTTCTAAAATAGAAAAAAACCTAATTAAAATCTAGAGAGCCAAGTGGGTCAATTCTTTCTCTGACCCACTTCCCTCTCTCTCACTTTCTCCCTCCCCTCCGCCCACCTAGCCTCGCGCCCCTCCATACCCGAGTCAGGCACGGCCTGGCCCAATCCGACTGGGGTGCCACCGGCAACACAGATTCCTCGGTGTGCATGCCCTAGCCGCGTGTCGTAGATAGCATCGATAGGTCTTTCTTTCGTGCCTTACCTTCCGCCGCCGCCCGCACCCTAGTACTATTGTTTTTTTTTGCCAGAATCGCTGCTGCCACCTCGTCTTCCCCCGACTCCAGCGAAAAAGTTGTTGTGTACGCACCTTGCCGTCACGTTCCTTGCCACCTCGGTGAGCTATTCGCAAATCCGTTAACGTCATACCGTGTCCCTCATTTCAATCTACCTATACTTCAATTTCACTAGAGTTGGGTTCACTGTACGCGTAGATCAAGCCAAATTAATCTTCACCACCACACCGCCTGCGTCGTTCGATTCTGATGCCTATAGTGAGTTCCCGCCGTCACCGACCCCACCATAGCATTTCCTCGTCTCATGTTCTACCTAGTGCTGATGCGTCGCCTGATGTCGTCGTCGTCGTCCGTCGCCACTGGCCTCGACGCCCTTGTCACCGTCTTCGCCTCGTTGCCCTCTTCATGATGTGCAACTTCACCAACCTTGGTCGGCGTAGCTAGGGGCAGAACTAGAACAAAAATAACTAAGGTTCACCACTTCACCATCCATATAACAACATATAAATTTTTCAAGCAATACTGTACTAAATAGTGATGTGTTCGACTATTTTTACCATCAATAATTGGACATAACCGATGACAATGTACAACGACAAAGAAGTAGCGGTCAAAAATCAAAATGCTCGCCAAAATGAAGGAACCCACTAATAATATTAGTTAAAGACGGTCAGCATTGGCAAAATATATCATCTGACCTCAATGGTCTAAAAAGAAGAGAACAAACTGACTTAGAATTCTCAAGTAAAAAAATAGTATAATGATCAAATGAAAGTAATTAAGTAAGTACAATACCTTTTAGTATTTTCATTGTTTCAAGTTCTTTCAAGTTTATGAAGCGATGAACCACAACATCGATCATTTGTAACTTTCTTCATTTCTTGTTTCTCCACATAGCAAATGAGGCTATCACCCATGAAGTCATCATTGATGTGATTGTGCAAAGACGTTTTCACAGTTTTCATAGCTGAAAAACACCTCTCAACCGTAGCAGTGGCGACATGCAATACCGCTACTAGCTTCAAAAGTCGATAAATGTCGTAGGGGCGGCCCACCGGCCCCAAGGCACAGGCAATGCACGAAGGGTCCCGAACGACCCAAAGGTGTTTCTGAAGGATCTGAAGGCGATCCCGAAGGTGCCCTTCGGAGGGGCCCCAAAGGCCCCCGAAGGTGCTTCCGAAGGCACCAAAGGCGATCTGGAGATGCCCTTCGGAGGGGCCCTGAAGGTGTCCCCGAAGCCTCCGAAGGGGGCCCGAAGGCCCCGAAGGCGTTCCTGAAGGTGCCCTCCAAAGGGGTCCCGAAGGCGGCCTTCGAAGGGGCCTCGCGACCATCCCCGAAGGGCGCAAAGGCAACAGGACAGGTGGACCAGGCTCACTCCCCGGGTGGACCAGGACCAGGAGGGTCTACCATGCGCCGGAGGCTACGCATAGGCTAGGAAAAACCGCTACTACCCCTATGGTAGCTGTACCTTTTTAAGGATGCATGTGTAATTTCAGATAACTAGTTGGGAGGCTATAAATAGCCTCCTCCCCCCATGTAATAGGGTGGATCCAATTTTTAGGCAATTAAACACAAGTACACTTTTCACCGGAACCACTCTTCAGGGACCCTTCGCTCTAACGCCGGGGGTCCCTCCTCTTTACTGTTTAGTCTTTTCTCACTATGACAGTTGGCGCTGTCCATGGGGTTCGGCAGAGAAGTCACAAGAGCACGAGACACCATATGGCCCCCCACAAGGCCACACCCAAAGTTTCGGCGGCTGAGGCGGCAGCAGCAGCCGCAGCCCCAAGTACCCCAAGGGCCAAGCGGAGCAGGACCGCTGCGGCAGCATCAGACGTCGCTAAGCCACGGAAGAAGAAGTAAACAACTCCACCCAGGGGGACATCGTCGGAGGTGACACCCTGATCACGGAGGCTTCCCTCTCCAACAACCAGCCCTCAGGTCCGCCCCCAGGAGCCGTAGGGGTGACCCAGAGGGCCTACGAAGCCCTTCATGTGAGTAAGGGAGATATTGAAATTAGCCACATCTGAACCGAAGACCAATTAGCGGATATTTTCACCAAACCATTAGATGAAGGCCGCTTTTGCAAATTAAAGAATAAATTAAATGTCATAGACTATTCAAATGTTGGTTGAACTCTTGCCTCATGCATTTTGCTTCATTTGGTGTTATTTGAAGCCTTTTATGAAAATATTTTCAAAACAACTATTAAAGTTTATTATGTTCATAAAAATTATGTTCTTAGATAGATATTAGTCTATTCAATGCATAATGATCCTAAATGATATTCATTTGTGTGCAAAACTAAGAATCATTTGTATAATTCTCAAAATCCAGAGTCAAATCCTAAAGTTCTAGAAAAATCGGAACTACCGGCGGGTTAAGCGCGGTCTGACCGCAGTGCGGTACAACTAGGGTTATAACCACGGTATGACCGCAGTGCGGTACTACCGATGGTAAATAAGCGGTACTACCGCGTCGGTTTATTTTTGGGCATTAACTGTTGTGCGGTTACTTCTTCGTGCCCATTTCACTCCCGAAACGGTCCAACCGCACCTCTCACCGTTTCATTTCTCTCTCGGCCTCTCTCTCTCCAACCCGAAGAACCTCAAATCCCCTTTGCATTTCCACAAATCTCTTCGGCGATTCTTCGTTCCTTGTTGATTCCTTGCATCACTAGGGTTCATCTCCTTCAATCCTCAAGGTAAAACTTCTTTTGATCTTCATTTTACCTAGTTTTGGAACCCTAGGTCACATTTTAGGGTTAATTTAGAATGTGTATGATTATTTGAAGTTCTAGTTGGGCAAATAGACAAATTTGATGTTTTATGATGTTCATACATCTATTTCATGGATTCAATAAAAAGGAAACATAAAAAATTTCATTGAAATTCACGCCCTAGAACTAAGTCTGGAAATGCGGTTCTACCACTGTCTTGAGCACGGTACTACCGCGATGCGATCGTACCGGCCCAAGAACGGCGGTACTACCGATTATCCTGACAGATAAAAAACGACATTCCATTCAAATTAATTCTATTTTGTTTGATCTTTTGAACTCTTTGTATCCTATCCTCTCTGCTTGAAGATGCCAAGAACCAGAGGTGCCTCTCGCAAGTCCGTCGGCGCTGGTAGAGGTCAATCCTCCTCATCCCGGCCTTCGGCAGCTTCTGTTCAAGTTGAAGAAGCTCCAGAAGTGCAAAAAAGGCAGTACAAGATAGAGGGAAAGGCCTAGTAGTTGATGAACCAGAAAGTGAGGAAGTTTTATCTCAAGCTAAATCTGAAATAGAATCAAAAGCTCAAGCTCAATTAGATGAGGAAATGGGAGAGCTAGAAGAGCCTTAGGATGATCTAAGGATGATTTTAGCTGATCAGTTTGCTATCAAGCGTCATATAAATCAGTATCTTTTCACTTCAAACTCCATCAATCCGAGATTCCACACAAAATTTCAAGAGCAAGTCTATGAACAACTGTATGGACCTCATAGAAAATTTGCAGACCATAAATGGATCAAGTGGGAGCACATCAACTCCTTGGACAAATATAATGGAGTGTACCAGATGTTTCAGCGAGTCCGTCTTCATGATCTCGTAGCTCTAAGGAATAACTATGATGATGAGATCATAAGATAATTCTATGCCACTGTCCATGTGTCTCCAGATCTTTCAACAATGAAATGGATGACAGTGACCAGATGTTTGGAGTGCACTAAAGAAGACTTTGAGCGTGTTTTGAGAACACAATCCGGCACTTGGGACAAGCTCTATGACAGTCCTGCTTTGCTTGCTCCTGCTTGGACAGATTTTTATGATCCAGCTGTCAGATATACCCCAGGAAAGATACATGGTCTGAAGCCTATTCCTAGTTTGATTAATATAATTATTAATCATACCTTCTTCCCAAAGAGTGAAAACTTTGATGCAGTGAGAGGACATGCTTGGAATATCATTGACAACATCATGAATGGAAGGAAATTTGATGTAGTGGAAGTCATTATGAGGGGCATAGTCAATTCAAAGAATGATAGGGTCAAAAGGATTTACCATGCTCCCTACATTATGGCTTTGATCTTAAGTAAGTTTGAGTACCATGGAGGTTTGGGTTCTCCCCATAAGCCATACAAGCCTCGGGAAGGCCCTCCAATTCGGCGGGGTAAGCAAGAAAAAGATGCTCTAGAGGAGGCAGCTGCAGGTGGTGCTCAAGGTCAAGTGACAATTGCACATATTCTTCAAAATCAATAGTTGATCCTCAATAATCTGCTACAAGTCAAGGTTACTCAACAGGAGATGAGGACAGCACAGCTTGAGTTTCAAAATGAAACTCACAATAGGCTAGCAGCTCTGTTAGAAAGTGTTGATGCCATGGAGAAGATGATGACTACTCCTCAACGTTACACTCGTCGTTCTCCACCTCCAAGCGCTTCCTCTACTCCAGCTGGTCGTTCTTTGGCTCTTGCTACTGCTCCTTTAGCCCCAGCTGATCCAGCCCCTGCTCCTCAAGCTCCATCTCCTCAAGACCAAGCTTCAGCTCCTCAAGATCCAGCTCCTCTTCCTCCTCAAGATCTAGCAGTTTGAGATGTTTTTGGTTCTTTGATGCCAAAGGGGGAGAAGTAGAAGAAGTAGAAGAGAAGAAAGATTTAGGGAGAGCTAGACTTATTATGATATACTCTATGTGTTTTATTTGTTTTGTTATTGTTGAACTTGTTATGGATGAATGCTTGTAATAGCTTAAACCTTGTTATGATTGTTATCTTGTTGAACTTGATTAATATTATGATTATGTTCTTCTCTTACAATGCAATCTTTATTTTGGTCATTATATATTGTTGCAATTATTCCTCAAGTCCAAAACAAGCAAAAAAAACTCCGCCAAAAATTTCTAAAAATCTATACATGTGCTTGCAAAGATTCTGTATCATTCATATGCACATGTTTAGGGGGAGCTTTCTTTATTTTGGCTCTAACAAGAAAATAATTCTCTAAACTCATTTGAGCTCATTGAAAAAATTATTTTGTTGTTAAGTCATCAAAAGAATATACACTTGTCTCACAACAATGAGTATATTCAAAAAAATCTTTCTAGCTTATTAGTTGTGTTGTCATCAATTACCAAAAAGGGGGAGATTGAAAGCATCTAGGCCCCTAAAAATGGTTTTGGTAATTAATGATAATATGTGAATATGGGATTAACATGTTTATTGAGTATTTACAAGGTTAAGTCACATTGGTGAGTTTGATGTCTTGAAGATGCATGCTAAAGGACAGCATGAAGATCTTTTGGATAAAAGACAAGGTACAAGTAGTCTAGGATCCTTTTTGTATTTTACCGGTCTTAGGAGAAATTGTTGGAAGACCGGATTTTAGGATAAATATTGTACTATTACGAGGGATCATGACTAGTAGCTTGATAGCATGTTCTTGTGTCATTTGGATCAATTTAGGATCATGCATGCATTTGAATTTGGATTTGAAAGCTCTCTAAGAAATTGAAAGCACAATCGGTAGTACCGGAGGCTGACTGGTGGAACTACCGCTTTGCGGTATGACCGCACTTCCTTTGGAGGTATTACCATGGGCCATTCGAACTGTCCGAACAACACATGATCGTGTGGTTTTTAAGCGTGGTCCGATCAGCCCAATTAATCTAAAGCATCCACATGTGCAGTTCATAAGTACTTGTTAACTTATTTGCTGAGCGGTACGACCGCATCACGGTAATTCCGTTTTATAGTTGATGGTACGTAAAATCCAGAGAGACTCCTTTGTGTTGAATTTGTAAAACCCTTGGAACGGTAGTACCGCCGTTGTTTAAACGGTACTACCACTCTACGATACTTCTGGAAAATGGAGCGGAACGTATTTTCCAGAGAGATTCTTTTTGGAGCTCTTGTGCTCCTTTGGCAAACGGTAGTACCAGGTGTTTCTTGGTGGAACTACCGCTTAGCGGTATTACCGCACTTCCTTTGGCGGTACTACCGTGGGCCGTTCGGACTGCCCGAAAAGTTCAAGATCGTGTGGTTTAAACGCATGGTCCGAATAGCCCATTTCATCTGAGCCATCCACGTGGCCAACGTGTTTGGGTGAACTGGTTCAAATCAGTGTTGCGGTAGTACCAGATTTTTACTGGTGGAACTACCACTCCGCGGTCGTTCCGAAATTTATGTGGCAGTACGTAAAAACCAAAGAAGCACCCTTTTCAACTGAGTTTGTAAATCCTGCGAATGGTAGTACCTCCCTTGTGAGCGGTACGACCACATGATAGTTAGTGGTAGCACCGCGCCGCGTTTCAAACGGCTATGTCAGAGGCAGTTAATGCTCCTATTGTAGCCATTACAGAGCGGTTGGTGGAATGCGGTAGTACCGCACCTTGGTTGGTGGTAGTACCGTATTTCGCTGAAAAGTTGGGGTTTCTCTCATAACGGTTGGATTTTGCTGTGGGGGGTTATAAATACCCTTTCACCTGCTTTAGGTGTAACATCCCAAACTATGGGTTGTGTTTCAAATGTATAAAAATGAGTATAATTTAAAACTTTTGCTGCCTCATGATGTCATTTGAATTTTCTGGAGATTTTTCCCCAAGGATTTCCTATTTTCAAAGATCAATGTTTCAATTGGTGGAAGCGTAGTCCTTAAAAACTCCATAAGCAAATCTTGTGTTCATTCTCTAGAAATATTTTTCCTAGCTTCTAGATCACCCTAGTGACCCCTCTGAGAAATTTCATAATTTTTAGAAATTATTTGCTATTTCTAAGAGGCTAGTCAAATCAGTCTGACTCTTGGTCAAAACCCTAGGGCAACAGCTTGTGAATTTTCAAGAGAGAAATACATTGCATGAAAATTTCTAGAAAAATTATACAAGGTTGTCCTTGGATCCAGTAAGCTTCCATAAAAATTTCTGAATTTTTGGAGCTTGGGAGCTATCTCTAAAAATTCCCCAAATCACCTCAGCCTTATTTTCCAAAAATCAGTTTTCACTGTTGGACTGACTTGAACCGGACTTGAGTCCAACCTGAGCCGACTTGGCTCGACCAAGTCACCTAACCCGCACCGCACCTCCCGTGAGCTATCCGATTGGAAATCGACGGCTCAGATCGCATACCGCTTCAGACCGCGCCGACCCACTTAACCCGTTCTCACGCGCACACGCTAAGTCACTGATGCCGCAGGCCCCACTGATCAGTTGCATCTTCCTCCTCTCGCGCTGGCGCTCAGAGCCTCAACGCCACGCGGCCGTGCCTCTCTGCCGCCCTCTGTCAGCGCGAGGGCACGGCGCCAATCCACCGCCACCACGACCCAACCAGGGCTTCGCCTGCTAACGCCGCTTCCTTCCTTGCCGTTGGAGCCCTATAACCCTGTCTCCCTCACCCTCTAGCTCTCACTTTCCCTCTTAGTGACCGAGGGAAAGGAGGCAAGAACTCAACCCCCCTCTAGGGTGAGCTTCCTCCGTGTGGTTTCCCTTACTTCCTCTTCCTTCACCGCCTCTTTGTGCGCTGGTTTGAGCCCTTGTCTTCGTGTGTAGGCCCTGGAACACGAAGAGCGTCACCATCTTCTCCGGAGCACATCCAGAGCGCGCACCCAACGCCGCCGCCGTGCCATCTTCGTTTCCGGTGAGACTTATCCTCCCATTTCTGCATCATCTTGTGTCCCTTAGCTTATGAAGCTTTTCCCCTCAACTTATTTTCCCAATGGATCATAGGGGCCCGTGGATTTTGAGCTTTTCCATTTTCCGGTCACCAGCACCCCCTTCTTCCCCAGCGACAGCACGGTGAGGCATTGCCTAATTCCCTGCATTTACTCCATTCCCGTAGCACCCTTTAGCTTTCCCCTCATCTCCTTCTCCCTCTCTTTGCTCAGGGAGAGCTCTCCTCGGTGAAGCCACTCCGCCGCCGCTGTTCTTCATCGCCGGCCCAACTCTGGCAACCTCATCGGCTTCGCGTCACATGGGTGAGCTCAGTGAACTCCCCTGTTGCTCATGTGCGCGTTGGATTGCCTCGGGCGCCATCGCTCTACGCATTGGCTTGTAGCCCGAGCGCCACCACCGCCATGTGATGAGGACATCTCTACTATTACCACCATATCTCTAAGTGTTCATGAAGCACCAAAAGGTCCAATGACTAGAGCATGAGCCAAGCTTTTAAATAAACAGGTGAATTTGTTTCTTAATGCACTTCCTTCTATTGATGAGAATAATATACTACCTTATGCTAGTTTCTTGTGCATTCTTAGGTGTGACGACGAGGCCACCGAGCACTAAAAGGAAAGCATGTACGTGAGGTGCTGCCACGTTCAAAGAAAGGGGTGCACGAAATAATAGGCTGGTGTATGCAAAACCAACACTAAAAGGGAAGCATGCACGTGTCTTGGAGTTGTTTCCTATTCACGTACATAGCCATACGTGAATTGGTCTAAGTCATGTTGATCCGGTTGTACACGTTAGGCTGAACCACAAAGTAGATGAGTTGGTTTTGGGTTTTTATGGGCTCTGGCCAAATGAACTTAGGAGCAATTGTGGCCCATATGTGCTCATGTCCTGATGGGTGCGTGGGATAAAAGGCACAGTGCCACCAGCTTGTAGAGGAGACCAGATATTTTTGATAATAGATTGTTTTGAGAGTTCTTTCATGGTGACCAATTCATCATGAGGGGAACTTGAGAGTTTGTCTAAATCAAGATCGTTCAACCTTTCCGCTGGGAATTGGGAGCGCGATAGGGCTTCGCTTGGTGGTCGTGAAGTCCAGTGCTGGGAATTGAGAGCGCAATAGGGCTTCGCTTGGTGGTCGTGAAGTCCAGCGCGTGTGTTCTTGCGAATTAAAGAGTGTTCGTTCTTGCATTGGCAATGGAGGATCACTACGATTCGAGAGGCCACACGTGAGTATCTTGATCCTACGTCGAGAAGATCGGGCGAACCTGTATCACCATGGCTCGTCGCGCCGCCGCATCGGACCACCGCTGGCTTCGCCGTTGGTGCCACCGGGTGCGCGAGGGTGTGGGCTATCCATTTTGAGCACTCACCCAAGCTGCCCTAGCCTTCCTCGCCGGCGATTCGCTGGGAAAACTCCCACGGCCGAGCGTGCCCTGCGTGGCAGCTTCGGACATCCACTGTAGCACGATCATTAGCTTTAACTAATGATGATTAGCATTAAGTGTGTCTTAGCCGTCTTAATGTTTCACTTACATGCGGGCCCGACAAAACAGTAAAAACATTCCTTTAACTCTTAAACTCTATTGAGACGTTGACGTGTGGGCCCATGGCCATTTTGACCGAGCCAGCGCTGACTGGGATCGGTTTGACCGTGGCCCCACGGGTCAGTGACCGTGGATAGGTTAGGCTGGGTATAAAAAGTATTTTATGTTTAAATAAAATCCGAAATGCTTTATTTGTGAACTGAAAATTGGTTAAACTTCAAAATTCCTTAAGTAATTCATTTTTGCTCCAAAATTGATGATTCAAATTTTGCTAGTTTCCTTTATAAATTTACTTTAATACAAAAATGGGTTGAATCATGTTACTATTCCATAAATCACTTTTGGCAAAATTACTTTAGGTGTAGTATTATTGTTGCACTAAAAATTGTTTTAACTTAAAAAATGCGTAAGTATTTCTCTGTAACTCGAAATTGAGTGAAATCAATTTTGTTGGATTCCTATGTTTCTGTACTTTATTGTAGAATATGTTTTCAGCTTATTACTATCTCTAAAAATCTTATTCTACATTTGACATGTGCACTACTTTCATAACTTTGAAAAATCATAGAAAATTCATCTTAGCTCCAAATGAGGTGAATCAAATTCCATTGTTCATATCATGTGGTGCTCTGTCTACCATAAACATTTCATGTACACCACCTCTCTAGAAATTTTCACCAAAACTTTTAATTCGGATGAAAAGTAACAGATGCCAATTTTATTGGATTTTCGTGAAGTTTTCAAGATTTTTGGATGACTTTGAATTTTTGAGTATTCTTGGTGTTATTTGTTCTTATTGTACTCTCAATTCTTTCGCTAGATTCCGACGATTCAATTGTTTACGAGAGTGATCCTCTGTAGCAAGTCGAGTGTCTAAAGCAAGGCAAGCTGTTGTTTCCATTTGATCATGTTGATCCCATTACTTTCAAAGTCTATTATCTTGTTTGCAAAGTGTATGTATGCATGCTCTATTTTGATGTTAAATTATCATCGAGTAGTTGATCCTATAGTTGCATAAACTATAGGTAAATGTTCATCCTCTACTACTGAGCCTAGGTTATATCTGCTGTGATTTAGGGCTCGATGGATGGGCTCTAGTCACTTGTAGTCTACGAGTTGTTGTCACTTAGCAATGCTTAGAATAGTAGAATGAGAATCATCGCTTTGGCGGTGGTTGTTATGTCATCACTTTAAATTACTTGGGTCGGGGTACTCATGTATATATTGTATTTGAGAAACTAAAACTAGAAATAAAATGTTTTAGACTTAGGCACATTGGTTTGTTGGTGTGGTTATTGGGTGTGTGAATGGTGCCCGAGTCAACAAGGACCGAACATCTTGGACACTGACCCAAGCACTTTTGCGTACTAACCACATGAGAGGGATATGGGACCTCTCTTGACTTAGTACTTTGGCATGTGTTAACTCCGAGTCACATATGGTTGTGTGTGTTGTGTGCAAAAGGAATGTTCCATGTGTGTGTTGGGTGTGCGGTGGTGGAGTTCCCGGAAGGTTCTCCACCTCGGGAGGCATCGGTAGTTGCTACGGCTGGGCCGATGTCCCGACACAACATGTGGGTCCTCTGTGGGAGCCTCGTTTGCACACACAAGGCAGTTCACGGAGGGTTTCACCCATGCGGGCAACTCGTAATTAATACACAATATTGGAATTGTCTCGTAGGACTTAGCCGTGCTGGCATACCTAAGGAAGTGTGCTTAATCATGTGGCGAAAAGGCGGTCTGGCATGTGGGTATATTGGTACACCCCTGCAGGGTATAAACTATTCGAATAGCCTTGTCCTAGGTTATGGACACGCTTGGTTAGGTCTCTACAAGAGTTAGACTCAATATTTTCGATAAAACTTGAATTCGGGTGGTACGAATGGGTAATTCATGCTATGTTGTGGTGGCTGTTGGGAAGTCACCTCTAGGATGTTAATTATGTTTATAATTGTTGTCTCACTGTTATTTAATCAAATAAAAACAGATTTGTCAAATTGCCTTCAGTCTATTACATATTGCAAATGAAATATTGCTTTGTGCGTCAAATGAACCATATAACCTTCTCCTTTGATTCAGCTTGCATGTAGCTATGTATAGGCTTGTTACTCATAAGACTTGCGAGTACGTTTTTGTACTCAGTTGCAGTGCTTAATTGTTGTAGAGGATGTTGACCCACAAGGGGTTAACTATTGTGAGACCGACTTCAACTTTGCCTTCGACGACTAGCTTGGACGTTTCCAATCGGTTGCCTTGTGGGTAATGGCAAACCATTTGGCTTTTGTTTATCGCCATCTTATGGCTTATGTTTCCGCTACTACTTTGGTTATTTACTTGTCATTTGGCTGGTCGGCCCTACTTTTGTAATACGAACTTGTATGTCCTTTATGTTGTAAACTTGTAGACTTGGTCATGTATTGACTTGTGTATGGAATGGATGCTTGATTTTTGTATGGGGGTATGTGTACTGCAGTTCTGGGAAGTACATATGCGTCGAGAGTCGAGATACTTGATTTGTAATGCTAGGACCAATTGGATGGTTAAGTATGACGAATTAAATACCCCGGGTTCTCACAAAAGTTGGTATCAGAGCCATACTGACTGTAGAAACCCCTAGCTTGGTCGTCTTTAGGATATTTTGGAAAACTTAGTTTCAAAATGTAAATGGTTTATGAAAACTTAAGTAAGTTCTCAGATTTTGCTCCTTACCTATCTTAGATTGCTCATCATACGTTGTTCTTGTTTAAGTTTTAAAAAGTTGTTTCCTCTCATCTTATTTTAAAAGATAGTTGTTACCGTTTAATTTTGGTTTTGGGGAACCAAGGAGTGTTGAGAATACGAAGTGTTGGCTGTCTTTTGATGAAGATTATAAGCATTTGCAGTTGGAAAATTCAGCTTGGAGTTTGGATACAAAATCTGGACAGCAAGTACTTAGTTCGTCGTTAGGGCTGAAAATGAGAGGATAATTCAACTAAAACTGATGGGAATTAAAAGGTAAGGTGTGATATTAGATAGCTAGTGACTAATACACCCATATATGGTTTTTACCGTGGTTTTTAGATGCGATAGAACTTGAGTTGTGCTTTGAAATTTTCTTCTCAAAACGATTGTTCGTTCATTCAATACGAGTTAGTTGTGCCATGAAGTTAAATCTTATGTCTTATGAGTTTGCATTGGATCTTATGCCTTTTTGCAAATATTTGGAGTTCAATTCTTGCTGGTATATGTTTGTAATTGGGTTAGGGTAATATCTCATTTCCCTAGTCGATAGCTTTTCTATTGCTACCTTTCGCCTCTAGTTTTCGGGTTTTTGTTGCTAACCCACTTCAATGAAACAAGATGGCTGGAAGAACTCGCAGCAGCCAAGGTCAGCCAGCT
Source organism: Phyllostachys edulis (assembly GCA_036346405.1). Lineage (NCBI taxonomy): Eukaryota > Viridiplantae > Streptophyta > Magnoliopsida > Poales > Poaceae > Phyllostachys > Phyllostachys edulis. Next base: position 9,200,450 of record CM070557.1, read on the forward strand.
GGTCAGGATGAGGAGCTCCCGCCTCCTCTGACCATGGCTGAGGTTCTCACTCAGATTGAGCGAAACCGCATAGATCAGACAAGGATCCTAGAGGCAATTGCACAAAATACCTCCAACCTTTCTGGTGCCTCCGGATCAGGGGGAGGAGGTGGTCATCATCAAAGGGGAGGACTCTCGGAGTTCCTTCGCACGCAGCCACCCACCTTCTCGCTGTCCGAAGATCCCCTTGACACAGACGATTGGTTGCGTCTAGTCGAGCGGAAGCTCGATGTCGCTCAGTGCCAAGAACAAGAGAAGGCACTATTCGCCTCCCATCAACTGGAGGGGGCAGCCCTTTCATGGTGGGAAAACTTCCTTGCCATGCAGCCCGCGGGCCGAGCTATCACTTGGGAGGAGTTTCGTACTGCCTTCCGTCGAGCTCATGTTCCCGATGGCCTGATGAAGCTTAAGAAGAAGGAGTTCTCGGCGCTCAAGCAAGGGCGCAAGACAGTGACTGAATACCTGCATGAGTTCAACCATCTTTCTCGGTACGCCCTTGAGGACATGCCCACTGATGATGCTAAGCAGGAGAAGTTCATGGATGGCTTGTCCGAGGAGCTGCAGGACAAGCTATCTATTGTCGACTTCCCCGACTTCTAGACCTTGGTCGACAAGGCCATTGTCACCGCGCATAAGGGAAGAGCACTAGGCGAGTCTCGCAAGCGCAAGTGGAAAGCCCAAAAATCAGCAAGGGCCAATCTTCCCCGTTCTCGCGTCGGGCAAGCCCCGGTGCCTCATTCTCAGGCTCCACCACCACCGAGGCCACTAGCGTTTGTACCACACCCACCGCAGGCTATGTCTCAACCACGTGCACTGCAGGACAGCAAGGAGGCCTCTGCAATCTAGCCTCCGATGTCACCTGTTTCTCCTGCCACAACAAGGGGCATTATACGACTAATTGCCCTAAGAAGACTAGAGTGGCCCCTCGTCCTAATGGAGGACGCGGGCAAGGAAATGGTCATCCTCAAGATCAGAAGGCTACTCAGAAGACCCAGAACATCGGCAATGGCCGAGTCAACCATATCTCGGCCGAGGAAGCGTAGGAGGCACCCGATGTCGTGTTGGGTACGCTTCTTGTCAACTCTCAACCTGCTACCATTTTATTCGATTCCGGAGCTTCTCATTCTTTTATATCAAAGTCTTTTGCTGCACTTAGTGATCTTCAATTTGTTCCCATGCATGTTCCCTTGATTATTCATTCTCCGGGATCAGAAATGAGAGCTAAAAATGAATATCGGGATGTTTCTATTGAGATTGGAGGAGTGAGATTTTTGGCAAATCTTATCCTCCTCATTCAGCGAGTTTGGATGTGATACTTGGCATGAATTGGCTGTCCCAACACTTGGGACAAATAGATTGTGCTAAGAAATTCATCTCCCTCACAAGTCCATCTGGGCAAGGCTAATGTTGTTGCCGACGCACTCAGTCGGAAGGTTTATTGCAACATAGTGATGCTCAAGGAGCAGCAGCCCGCCCTTCATGAAGAATTTCAGTGGCTCAACTTGGGAGTGGTTGAGCATGGTTCCCTCGCTGCCTTGGTTGTGCGACCAACCTTAGAAGATCAGATCAAGGCTGCTCAACAATCGAATGAAGGTGTGAATCAGATCAAGCAGAATATCAAGAACGGAACAGCCAAGTGCTTCTCAGAAGATGACAATGGAGTTGTATGGTTCGGAAAGCGCCTTGTTGTTCCGAAGGACATGGATTTGCGGAATATCATCCTCCACGAAGCCCATGATTCTCCTTTGTCCATTCATCCTGGGGCCACAAAGATGTATCAAGACCTCTGTCAGAGATTCTAGTGGACCTGAATGAAGCGAGAAATCGCAATGTTCATTGCCGAGTGTGACGTATGTTGTCGTGTGAAGGCTGAACATCAACGTCCAGCGGGTTTGCTACAACCTTTGCCCGCGCCTAAATGGAAGTGGGATTCTATCGGCATGGATTTCATCACCGGTCTGCCCCGTACCTCCAAGGGGAATGATGCCATCTGTGTTGTCACCGATCGGTTGACAAAAGTGGCACATTTCCTACCAGTGCAAACCGGTCTTCGTGTAGGTCTGTTGGCAGAACTCTACATATCCCGCATTGTGAGTTTGCATGGAATACCGAAGACGATCATTTCTGATCATGGTTCACTCTTTACCTCCTGGTTTTGGCATAGTTTGCAAGAGGCTTTGGGAACTCGTCTTTCTTTCAGCACAACGTATCATCCTCAAACTAATGGTCAGACTGAAAGAGTCAATCAAGTATTGGAAGACATGCTCCATGCTTGTGTTCTCTCATACGAGAAAAATTGGGAGAAATGCTTGCCATTTGCCGAGTTCTCTTACAACAACAGTTTTCAAGCTAGTCTTGGCATGGAACCATTTGAGGCCTTATACGGGAGAAAATGTAGAACCCCGTTGAATTGGTCAGAAACCGGTGAAAGACCATTCTTTGGCCCAGACTCAATCAATGAGGCCGAAGGTCAAGTTCAGTTGATTTGAGACCGACTACGCACGGCTCAATCAAGGCAAAAGAGCTATTCGGATCATCGTCGTCGTGAGTTGAGCTTTGAGCCTAATGACTTTGCTTATCTCAAAGTCTCTCCTCTGAAGGGTCATCAACGATTTGGCATCAAAGGCAAGTTAGCTCCTCGATATGTCGGACCTTACCGCATCATCGGGAAGAAAGGAGTTGTTGCCTACAAGTTGGAATTGCCACTGTACTTGAAGGTGTGCACGATGTCTTCCACGTGTCCCAATTGAAGAAGTGCCTTCGCATTCCAACCGAGGAAGCTCCATTGGAAAGTTTCGATATACAAGAAGACTTGACCAACAAAGAGCGTCCTTTTCGCATCATTGAAGAAGCTGAACGAAGAACTAGGAATCGTGCCATCAAATTCCTTAAAGTTCAGTGGACAAATCATACCGAGGATGAAGCAACTTGGGAAAGGGAGGATTGCCTGCGTGCGGACTACCCATCTTTCTTTACCGAGTAGACAAAATCTCGGGATGAGATTCTTGTAAGGGGGGAGGTTTTGTAACATCCCAAACTATGGGTTGTGTTTCAAATGTATGAAAATGAGGATAATTTAAAACTTTTGCTGCCTCATGATGTCATTTGAATTTTCTGGAGATTTTTCCCCAAGGATTTCCTATTTTCAAAGATCAATGTTTCAATTGGTGGAAGCGTAGTCGTTGAAAACTCCATAAGAAAATCTTGTGGTCATTCTCTAAAAATATTTTTCCTAGCTTCTAGATCACCCTAGTGACCCCTCTGAGAAATTTCATAATTTTTAGAAATTATTTGCTATTTCTAAGAGGCTAGTCAAATCAGTTTGACTCTTGGTCAAAACCCTAGGGCAGCAGCTTGTGAATTTTCTAGAGAGAAATCCATTGCATGAAAATTTCTAGAACAATTATACAAGGTTTTCCTCGGATCCAGTAAGCTTCCATAAAAATTTCTGAATTGTTGGAGCTTGGGAGCTATCTCTAAAAATTCCCCAAATCACCTCAGCCTTATTTTCCAAAAATCAGTTTTCCCTGTTGGACTGACTCGAATCGGACTTGAGTCCAACCCGAGCCGACTTGGCTCGACCAAGTCACCTAACCCGCACCGCACCTCCTGTGAGCTGTCCGATTGGAAATCGATGGCTCAGATCGCATACCGCTTCGGACCGCGCCGACCCACTTAACTCGTTCTCACTCGCACACGCTGAGTCACTGACGCCGCGGGCCCCACCGATCAGTTGTGTCTTCCTCCTCTCGTGCTGGCGCTCAGAGCCTTGATGCCACACGGCCGCGCCTCTCTACCGCCCTCCGTCAGCGCGCGGGCACAGCATCAATCCAGGGCTTCGCCTGCTAACGCTGATTCCTTCCTTGCCGTTGGAGCCCTATAACCCTGTCTCCCTCACCCTCTAGCTCTCACTTTCCCTCTCGGTGACTGAGGGAAAGGAGGCAAGAACTCAACCCCCCTCTAGGGTGAGCATCCTCCGCGTGGTTTCCCCTACTTCCTCTTCCTTCACCGCCACTTTGTGCGCCGGTTTGAGCCCTTGTCTTCGTGTGTAGGCCCTGGAACACGAAGAGCGTCACCATCTTCTCCGGAGCGCGTCCAGAGCGCGCACCCAACACCGCCGCCGTGCCATCTTTGTTTCCAGTGAGACTTATCCTTCCATTTCCGCGTCATCTTGTGTCCCTTAGCTTATGAAGCTTTTCCCCTCAACTTATTTGCCCAATGGATCGCAGGGGCTGTGGATTTTGAGCTTTTCGGTCACCAGCACCCCCTTCTTCCCCAGCGACGGCACGATGAGGTATTGCCTAATTCCCTACATTTACACCATTCCCGTAGCACCCTTTAGCTTTCCCCTCATCTCCTTCTCTATCTCTTTGCTCAGGGCGAGCTCTCCTCGGTGAAGCCACTCTGCCGCCGCTGTTCTTCGTCGCCGGCCCAACTCTAGCAACCTTGTCGGCTCCGCGTCACACGGGTGAGCTCAGTGAACTCCCCTGTTGCTCATGCGCGCGTTGGATCGCCTCGGGCGCCATCGCTCTACGCATTGGCTTGTAGCCCGAGCGCCACCGCTGCCATGGCTTGTCGCGCCACCACATCGGACCACTGCTGGCTTCGCCGCTGGTGCCACCGGGTGCGCGAGGGTGTGGGCTATCCATTTTGAGCACTCACCCGAGCCGCCCTAGCCTTCCTTGCCGGTGATTCACCGGGAAAACTCCCGCGGTCGAGCGCGCCCTGCGTGGCAGCTTCGGACATCCACTGTAGCGTGGTCATTAGCTTTAACTGATGATGATTAGCATTAAGTGTGTCTTAGCCATCTTAATGTTTCACTTACAAGCGGGCCCGACAAAACAGTAAAAACATTCCTTTAACTCTTAAACTCCATTGAGACGTTAACGCGTGGGCCCGTGGCCATTTTGACCGAGCCAGCGCTGACTGGGTTCGGTTTGACCGTGGCCCCACGGGTCAGCGACCGTGGCTAGGTTAGGCTGGGTATAAAAAGTATTTTATGTTTAAATAAAATCCGAAATGCTTTATTTGTGAACTGAAAATTGGTTAAACTTCAAAATTGCTTAAGTAATTCATTTTAGCCCCAAAATTGATGATTCAAATTTTGCTAGTTTCCTTTATAAATGTACTTTAATAAAAAAAAATGGGTTGAATCATGTTACTATTCCAGAAATCACTTTTGGCAAAATTACTTTAGGTGTAGTATTATTGTTGCACTAAAAATTGTTTTAACTTCAAAAATGCATAAGTATTTCTCTGTAACTCCAAATTGAGTGAAATCAATTTTGTTGGATTCCTCTGTTACTGTACTTTATGATAGAATAGGTTTTGAGCTTATTACTATCTCTAAAAATCTTATTCTACATTTGACATGTGCACTACTTTCATGACTTTGAAAAATCATAGAAAATTCATCTTAGCTCCAAATGAGGTGAATCAAATTCATTCATCTCATGTGGTGCTCTGTCTACCAAAAATATTTCATGTACACTACCTCTATGGAAATTTTCACCAAAACTTTTAATTCGGATGAACAGTAATAGATAGCAATTTTATTGGATTTTCTTGAAACCTGATGTTCATACTGCCATAACTTTAAAATACAAATTCCAAATCAATTGATTTTTATTGCTAAATTCATTTAAAATCTTGCTCTACCTTTAGTGAATTTTTCATGATTTTTGGATGACTTTGAATTTTTGAGTATTCTTGGTGTTATTCATTCTTATTGTACTCTCGATTCTTTCGCTAGATTCCGACGATTCTATTGTTTACGAGAGTTATCCTCTGCAGCAAGTCGAGTATCTATAGCAAGGCAAGTAGTTGTTTCCATTTGATCATGTTGATCCCATTACTTTCAAAGTCTATTATCTTGTTTGCAAAGTGTATGTATGCATGCTCTATTTTGATGTTAAATTATCATCGGGTAGTTGATCCTATAGTTGCATAAACTGTAGGTAAATGTTCATCCTCTACCACTAAGCCTAGGTTATATCCACTGTGATTTAGGGCTCGATGGATGGGCTCTAGTCACTTTACTTGTAGTCTACGAGTTATTGTCACTTAGCAATGCTTACAATGGTAGAATGAGAATCATCGCTTCGGTGGATGTTATTATGTCATCACTTTAAATTACTTGGGTTAGGGTACTCATGTATGTATTGTATTTGAGAAACTAAAACTGAAAATAAAATATTTTAGACTTGGGCACATTGGTTTGATGGTGTGGTTATTGGGTGTGTGAATGGTGCCCGAGTCAACAAGGACTGAACATCTTGGACAATGACCCAAGCACTTTTGTGTACTAACCACATGAGAGGGATATGGGACCTCTCTTGACTTTGTAGTTTTGCGTGTGTTAACTCTGAGTCGCAGATGGTTGTGTGTGTTATGTGAAAAAGGAATGTTCCATGTGTGTGTTGGGTGTGCAGTGGTGGAGTTCCCGGAAGGTTCTCCACCTCGGGGGGCATCGGCAGTTGCTATGGCTGGGCCGATGTCTCGACACAACATGTGGGTCCTCCGTGGGAGCCCCGTCTACACACACAAGGGCGGTTCACAGAGGGTTTCACCCGTGCGGGCGACTCGTAGTTAATACACAATATTGGAATTGTCTCGTAAGACTTAGCCGTGCTAGCATACCTAAGGAAGTGTGCTTAATCATGTGGCGAAAAGGTGGTCTGGCGTGTGGGTACATTGGTACACCCCTGCAGGGTATAAACTATTTGAATAGCCTCGTCCTAGGTTATGGACACGCTTGGTTAGGTCTCTACAAGAGTTAGACTCAACATTTTCGATAAAACTTGAATTCGGGTGGTACGAATGGGTAATTCGTGCTATGTTGTGGTGGCTGTTGGGAAGTCACCTCTAGGATGTTAATTATGTTTATAATTGTTGTCTCACTGTTATTTAATCAAATAGAAACAGATTTGTCAAATTGCCTTCAATCTATTACATATTGCAAATGAAATATTGCTTTGTGCGTCAAATGAACCATATAACCTTCTCCTTTGATTCAGCTTGCATGTAGCTATGTATAGGCTTGTTACTCATAAGACTTGCGAGTACGTTTTTGTACTCAGTTGCAGTGCTTAATTGTTGTAGAGGAGGTTGACCCCCAAGGGGTTAACTATTGTGAGACCGACTTTGACTTTGCCTTCAACGACTAGCTTGGACGTTTCCAGTCGGTTGACTTGTGGGTAATGGCAAACCATTTGGCTTTTGTTTATCGCCATCTTATGGCTTATGTTTTCGCTGCTACTTTGGTTATTTACTTGTCATTTGGCCGGTCGGCCCTACTTTTGTAATACGAACTTGTATGTCCTTTATGTTGTAAACTTGTAGACTTGGTCATGTATTGACTTGTGTATGGAATGGATGCTTGATTTTTGTATGGGGTATGTGTACTGCAATTCTGGGAAGTACATATGCATCGAGAGTCGGGATACTTGATTTGCAATGCTAGGACCAACTGGATGGTTAAGTATTACGAGTTAAATACCCCGGGTTCTCACATTAGGACAGAATGCAACTCTTCATTTAACATCATTAGAGCCTTGAGCATTCATTCAACACCTCAAATACAATTGTGCATTCATTGTGAGGTAGTTGAGCCAATTCAAGTACATTCACTCATTCTAGTTGATCCATTTGCACTTGAGTGCCATCAAGCGAAGGTCATCGATTTATTACACTTGGAGTTTTGCTGAACTCCTAGACGGCTTGGTGGTGGGAGCACGGTGATCTCTTCAAGAAGCTTGTGAAGAGGCTGGTGCCAAGATTGTGAGTGGTTCGGTATTCACCATCTCTAGAGCGGCGGAAGAACAACCAATAGTGATCGAGGGAAGGCTTAATTCGTGGAGCCGGCTTGATTCGTTCAAGCGTCCTCAATGTGGACTAGTGAAGACCGACAAGTCTTCGATACCACGAAAAAACATCGTTGTCTCTTTGTGGTTAATTCTTGTCTTTACTTATTCCGCATTTATAATTCTAGCATTTATCTTGTATGAAATTGCTTAGCTAGAATTGTGTCTAGTTTAGACATTATTCATAATTGGCTTAAATTGTTAATTTGCTAAAAAGTTTTAAAACCTCCTATTCACCCCCCTCTAGTCGGTTATCCTTGATCCTACAACCCCTCGGAATTTCTCCGGGTGTACGAAACGGCAGTAGAGGCCACAGGGGGGACGACACAACGATGGCGAAAAGCATCTCGCTCGCCCTCAAAGGCGTCGCCCTCACATGGTTCTTTACCATCCCCCCGGTCCATATATGCATGGGAGCAACTACGCGACCTTGTACGCAACAACTTCCAGGGTAACTACATCGAGCCAAAGGATGCGGGGCACCTGTTTGCAATCAAACAAGCCCCGGCCGAGTCCCTCCGCAGCTTCTTTAAGAAGTTTGCGGAGGTAAAGTGCCAGGTGAAGGGGGTCAACGAGACCACGATCATAAATGCGGCAACCTGTGCACTCCAAAAGGGCCCCTTATCAGAAAGGCTGGCCCGTAAGCCTATCCGCACGGTCATAGAACTCTTCGACAAAATGGAAGAATATGCCCGAGCGGAGGAAGATAGCAACCGCAGGGTGGACGGTACGTCCTCCGCCACACCACCACCACCATCAAGCGACCCAAAACACACAACACCCCCGGAAACGCCGGCCACCACCAAGCCGCGCAACAACTTCCACCAAAAAGGGCGGAATGTCTACCATGTCGATGCAGGCCCAACCCCCGAGGGGGCCAAGCGAGGCGGTCGGACAGGCCGCGGCCATGGGAGAGGTCACGGACGCCAGGGCGGGCGGCATCCGGACGCTCGTGGCGGGACCGAGGCCATCACGGCATACAGCGACCTTCACGGTGAATGCTTGCATACAACCACGGACTGCCGCACCATTGCGGCCATGCATGACTATATGAACCGCAGCCAACAATCAACCATGCACGAAGAACCAAGGGGCGCGGGCAACCAACTACCCGCCCCGCCCCTAAGACCATGCATCGAGGGGGGCCATGCCGAGCCATGTCAAAGGGTCATAAGCATGATCACCGGGGGATCTTCGCTTGGCATAACATCAAAAAGGCGTCGTTATTGGCGACTCCTCTAGCGAGGACACCCCGTCGTGTGTTTACGGCGGGGGGCGCCGAGGTGACTATGGACACCCTTTCTACCCTGGGGCGCGTCGATGTCGCCACGGATGCCCCTCCTGCTCCGTGGTCGCCTATAGGTATGCGCATCACTCTGTCTGTATGATGTTAATTTGTGGGTCTAATCCTTGCTCGTCCGTGCAGAGGTGGCTGACGATCTGAGTAGGGCAGTCGACGGGGAGCCTAGATCTGATGGGGATGTTGCGGCCAACAATGGCGGAGCTGGCTCTGTGGGCTCTAGGGCTCCCCGCCCGCCGGCGCCTGCTACGGTTGCCGTGGGCACCGTGGACGTGCTCCCTATGTGCAACGCAGACTTCAAGGTCAATCGCGGCGCCGCTATGGTATGCGGTGCGGTGGGAGACTTCATTTCTTCGCCCCTCCTTCCAGAGTTCTTCAAGAAGATGACCCTGAGGGACATGCTCCGAAGCGTTGAGGCAAATGCTGTAAAGGTTTGTGGGTGCCCTGCGACCGCCTTTGTTGTTCTGTTTGCTTGTTGCTAAGGTTCCTTTATCACGCATACCTTGATGCTTTCGTGGGCACTGGATGGCGATATTGCCCGATGCTTCGCCGAGATCCATCGCCGGGTGGATGCGGAGCATGCCCAGAACGTGGTCCTTAGCGATGAGCGCGATTCTCTCGTGGTGAGAGTGAAGGCACTGGAGGCTCAGGTGGCGGGCCTTGAGGCGGAGCGCACCGGCCTTCAGGCTGATTTGGATGCTTTGTGAAAAGCGCGGGCGCTCCTTGAGGAGGAGATCGAGACGGGGCACGAGTTATCGAACAACTTGGGGCTTGGTGCCTTTCAGGCCCTGGAGACTCTTGAGGAGGTCGTGTCACAGCTCGACGCGGTGCCCCCTGCGAGGAGTCATCGGCCGACGGAGATGGACATTACCCTCAAACGCCTTCGCCGCATTGGGGAGGTGTGTGTGCCGGCAGCCCACACGTACGGTGATCACTATGCGAAGGTGGCTTGGTGCACAACCCTAGCCTCCCTCGACAAGGCGGGATACACACATATAGATGCCCTCGCCACCCGTTCGATCACCGTAGCCACTGCCGAGGAGTCGGCGAACACGGAGCGCCGCACACGCAGGGCAAGCAAGGCCCTACTGGAGGACTACTGGATGCGGCGCGGTCATGAAGACGCGACTGGGTCTTTCTGGGCAATGCAGGCGAAGCAGGCTAAAGGGAAGGCGCCAGTGGCGGCTTCGGCTGAAGTCCTAGAAGGGGGCAGACTAATAGTTATAAATTTTTAACTTTTGGCTAAATGGCTCATTTTTTAAAAACATTACTAGCACTTAATTTATTTGGGCACACTTAGGGATGTGATATACATGTAGATGACTTAGCACTCCCCCTTAATGTGCCACATCTATCTTGCTCAAGATTTTAATAAAGAAGATTACGAACAAGAGCAAGAACACCCTTTTAAAATTTTCATGAAATGCAACCTACACAAGTCATAAAGGGCTAGATACTTCAATGTAAATACTTGTTACCGAAATAGCATTGGTTTATGATATGAATTGATCTTCCTCAAGCTTGGCTCCATATTTTGCATATGATGGAATCCACCTCTTCATGAGTGAGCCAAACCTCTAATGCTTCTCTAAGTACCTATTTATCATTTACGCACCTTTTGGTACCCAGACTTGGTTGGGTTCTTGAATTTTAGTCACAATAGATTTGGGCACCCAAATAGCCCTAACAATAATCTTAGGTGAGCTAACAATCTTAGCAAACACATTGCTATATTTATCCTTCCTAAGCAAATAATGATCATTATAAAGAATAGGCTTAGGAGAAATACCTTTGGGACATTGTTTACCAATGTGTCCCTTTTCCCGGCAATTGTAGCAAGTTGGGCTTTTGTTTCCCTTTCTTGTCTTCTTTTCTTGCTCCTTGCCGGTTTGCTTCTTCTTTGAACGTCTTGACTTGACATCCATTTGATTTGGGCACACTAAGGCTTTGTGGCCCTTCTCCTTGCATCCAAGACACTTGATATATTTCTTCGTATGTCTTTCATTGTGCCTTGTCTTGCTATTTTCCTTCTTCTTTGGAGTGAAGCCAATCCCTCTCTTGTCATTCAAGCTTCGTTGCTTACTCAAGATATCATCAAGAGAGGCTTTCCTTTTGTAGCTTCTATCCAAGTTAATTTTTAATTTTGTGACTTGAGCCTTGAGCTCATTATTTTTCTCTACAAGGTTAGTCTCACAAGGCCTAGAAGAAATAGAAGCATCTAATTTTGAGCAACAAGGCATATCAAGCAAATCATCACAAGAAGTGGATATGCTAACCTTAGATGAAATGCAAGAGCTAGGAGCTATACTTGGCATATCATCTAGTAAATCACATGTAATGCCTATATCCACCTTAGAGCTAGTGACTTCCTTGAGAAGGAGAGATTCATGTTCTTCTTTTAGCATATCATAATTCTTTTGAAGAGAGATACGATCTTTCTTTAAAACCTTGAATCTCATATTCTCTTTCCTAAGATATTCATTAAGCTCTTCTAACATATCCATCAACTCATCATATGAAGGTTCATCATCATCATTTGCCTCTTATTACCTTTGGCCATAAAGCAATGAGGTGATGTGGATAGAGTTGAGATCTCATCGTTGTCGGAGCTAGAAATTGAGCATTCTTCTCCCGACATCCATTCTTGTATGCAATCATCATTAGTGGAGGTGGACATCTCATAATGATCTTGAAGATGGGTCCACATCTCATGAGCGTTCTTGAGATTGCATACTTCATTGAACACCTCTACACTCAAAGCACTAAATAAAACATTAATTGCTTGAGCGTCGAGATGTAAGCATTTCTCTTCCTCAATAGTTGGAGCAAGATGATCCAATAGAGGTGAAAAGCCTACATCTACAGTCTGCCATATTTTTTGGCTCATAGCCTTAAAATAATATAACATGCGGATTTTCCAATGAACATATTTTGTGCCATCAAATAGAGGTGCTTCACCTAGGTGCACTATATCACTAGTCGCCATCATTTACTCTCTAGACGGTTAAGTCTAATAAATGAGAGACCAAGCTCTGATACCACTTGTAAGATCGCGGAGGCCGACTAGAGGGGGGGTGAATAGGCGGTTTTAAAAACTTCTTTGACTAAAACCGAGTTTTAAGCAGAATTGTAAATCAATTCGGTTTTGCACAATTAAAGCCTAAATCAACTAGTCTTTACTAAGTGCACCAACAATATGAGACTATAAGAAAGATAGCAATCATAAATATACAAGTAAGCAATTTAATATAAGGAATGTAAATTGCAATATAGTAAAGCACAAGAAATAAAACCATAATGACACAACGATGTTTTACCGTGGTGATCGGAGACTTGTCGGTCTCCCCTAATCCACGTTGAGGTAAGCCCAACCACGTTGGACCAGCTCCACGAATTGAGCCAAACACCTCCGAGGTAAGTCTAACCACTTGGACCGGTTCCAACAAGAGCTAACGCCTCAATCCACTAGGGTTGCTCTTCCTCTACTTCGGAGATGGCGAGCAGCAAGCCACTCACAAACGTCGGGCCTTCTCACAAGCTTCTTGAGAAGATCACCGGACCATGACGCCTCCACGCCGTCTAGGTGTCGGCAAACACCAAGAGTAATAAGTCGAAAACACTCACTTGAACTAATTAAGTGTCTAAGCTCAAATGGATATACAATCCACTACCTAATGTAACACATGCAATTAGGGTTTACCTCTCAAAGCTCACTAAGTGCAACACATGCACAAAAGAGTGTAGAGAGCTTGCTCTTAGCTCAATAGAAATGAATATGGCACCAGTAACTCTCTCACAACTGGCCAAGGTGAGTATTTATAGCATATACACAAAAACTAGCCGTTTGGGAAAGATTCTGTCGAAAATCAGCCAGGCTCGGTTAGACCGCAGGCCAATGGCCGGTCTGACCGCACTTCCTCCAACTACTATAAAACTAGCCGTTGGACACATCCGGTCTGACCACCAACCAAAGGCGGTCGACGACCACCCCGGCGGTCCGCCAACACATACCAACAGATCAAGACTTGCTAAAACCAGAAAAACACATTCTCTGGAAAAAGCTGACTGGGTCACTAACCTAGAGGTCCGGTCAGTCCGGACTTAACCTCATGGGTCGATCGCTCCACAGAGGAACCACTTTTCCAAAAACACACTTCGAAAAATGCCGACCATGCTGACCTGACCAGGGTCCGTCCAGACCGCCAACACATGGCGGTCAGTCCGGGGCTCCTTCTGCGGTTAGTCTGGTCTAGGAACCAAAAGCTGATTTTTGCAATTTGCTTCAACTTAATTTGCAAAACACATTTGCCAATTGATGCAAGATGCAAACAAGGGTTAAATGCAAGATTCTCATCAAATTGCAAACCACATTTGCCAACTTTTAGAATCAACACCACAAGGAATAAGGTACATGGACTTAAACCATTTGCAAAACACATTCGCAGACCAAAGTCACATGCTACAAGGAACATGCATGAGCCTCAACTATTTGCAAAACACATTTGCAAACAATAGCATCATGCCACAAGGAGAAGGTGCATGGACTTTAACCATTTGCAAAGTATAGTCTCATGCTACAAAGATTATGCATGAGCTTCATCTATTTGCAAAACACATTCGCAAATAATAGCCACATGCTAAAGAGAGCTAGAGCAAGCACAACGAGCTATCAACACATGACACACTCAAGCTACTAGTCAAAGACCCCTCTTAATAGTACAGCAACCTATACTAGCAATCCGGTCTTCCAACCAAACACCAAGATTGATAAAAGACTAGGAACACATCCTTAGCCCTAGCTAGTTATACCTTTGCCTTGAGCATCCTCTTGAAGTTTGATGACGCACATCTTCACTTCAAGACTCCATCAACACATGAAGCAACCTTTACTCTTGAATCTTGACTTGATGACAATCATCTCATGATGTCATCCAAAGTCTCTTTCATCATGGGACATAACCTATTCATCCAACTCATGGAAAACATTAGTCCCACAACATGATTGTCATTAATTACCACAACATACCATTAACTCATAATGGTGGTATAAGATACTCCAATCTTTCCCTCTTTGGTAATTGATGACAACCATCACAATTTCAAATAATTGAATGTTAAGTTATATGAGTATATATGAACTATACAAGTTTTCTATACTCATATGATATGTTTCAATGTAAAGATCCTTAATATATGTGGAAAAAGGATATGGATCAATACTCATGAAACCACAAAACATAGAGTGAACTCCTCCTAGATGTGTGCATATACGAATGTGTAATAAAAACATACGCACATATTCAAGTTAAACTTTTAGTGGAGTTCAACCTATATTTTGGATCCGAGGAATGCAACAAGATATAAGATTATGATGTCGAATGCATACCTCTTTGATTTTTACCTTTTTATCCAATTGAGACTAAGCAATAGGTATAACAATAAAATTGTTAGTCTCACAAATAGATTTATCATTAATCACAAAAATACTCCATTAACGCATAATGGCGAGTCTAGATTCTTCACCTTCTTCTCCACTTGAACCTCGCCACCGTCCACCACCGTATTCTTCGACCACCCAGTGAGCACCTCATTGGGTTCGCAATAGCATCAGCTACTCATTGGTACCACTCATCGTCGGCGAAGCCTCGCCGTTCACCGTCGATCGTGGGGGAGTCGAGCCTTTCGTGTGGTCGTAAACTCTTACGAACATGGTCAAAACTTCCACGACCAGTAGTCATGATCTCTTACGACCAGTAGTCGTAAATCTCCTATGACCAGTAGTCGTGATCTCTTACGACCAGGCAGTCGTAACGTTCCTACGACCAGTAGTCATAAGCTTCCTTTCGATCACGTGCAGTCAAATCTCCTTCCGAGCACGCGTGGTCGAAAACATTGAACAGTACTGGATGTACAGTGTTCGATGTACAGTACTCGAAACTCCTTTTTGAGTATTTTCCTTTGTTTTGATCTTCCGAGAGCCATATCTTCTTCATCCGAACTCCGATTGAACCTATTCAAATTCCTAAATTCATCTAAATTCGAAATCTATTTATCTGAGATTTTTATTTAATTTTTGGAGTTTGTTTTATCTCTATTATTTATTTGTTTCGTTTACGAGTAGACGTTGATACTTCGGGGAACTGTGAAGAAGAATAAGTGCCTCAAGACCAAGACCAGTACCTAAATCTATTTCAAGGCAAGTTATACCTTTGATCATATTGAACCCAGTTTTCCAAAATTACTTTGATTCAAATTATTGCATTTACTTTAAGTATTTATTTAAATGCTTTTGGGTGTAGTTATTAATCCAATTTGTTATATCCGCCTTGTCTGTTGTTATGTCATAATATTTTGTCACCTTAGATTTGTTCATTATTTAGTTGGTATTATCGTAGCACCAACGTGGGTTGATTAGATACGAGTAGATTGCTTAGCCATGCCACAAGTCATCATTTCATGTGAGTTGCAAATATGAATCTGACTAAGTGAATATGGAACTTTGTGATAAAACTATGTGTACTATGTGCTATTACTTTGTGATAGCATGTGTTGCATTTAACCAACAGGGTGGGAAAGAATTTAGACTGAGGCAAGTGGTGGATACTAAGTGATATGGTGGAGCTGTGTGAATGGGAACAATAATCTGTGTGGCATAGTTAGAATTCGGAAGTCTTGCCTTGGTCAGTTAAGGACTTAACTTTATGCGCCATTGAACTAGGCCTTCC
Organism: Phyllostachys edulis; assembly: GCA_036346405.1. Taxonomy (NCBI): domain Eukaryota; kingdom Viridiplantae; phylum Streptophyta; class Magnoliopsida; order Poales; family Poaceae; genus Phyllostachys; species Phyllostachys edulis. The sequence continues at coordinate 9,216,376 of CM070557.1, forward strand.
ATACAACCACATGCTTGATGGGATGGGCCTAACTTAGTAGGTTACGGAGTCTTGACATTGATTACTCAGGTTGTAGGTTAGGTGCTGTCACGCCCCGGGTAGCAACCCCCGGAACCCATTATGCATTCTGGACTAGTCCCACGATCAGTCGCTAGACCGCACAGTTCAACAACGATGTGATCACAGCCATACAACAAACTATAGAAGAAGCAGACAAATTAACAAAAAAAAACAACAAAATACCTTATGGTCAAGCTTTTTACAGAGGTCTGCCGCACCGGGCTACAACAAAAGAGCTCACAGCGGAAACAAAAGAACACGTGGAGGCCATTCAACATGCCCACAGACAATCGAGTGGAGGATGTCCTAGCACGCAAGGTCTTCGAAGACCTCCTCTTCATAGAGCTCGGAGCTCCCTCGAACGTCTTCTTCGGCTGCTGATCAACCAGAGGACACAAAGCCGTGAGTACTTTGAATGTACTCAGCAAGCCGTAGGAAAATGTATGCAAATAGTATTCATGCAAGGCTTGACAAGGATGTCTTTATGGTTACTTTGTAGAAAGCAATATTGAATGGAAATACAGTAAGTAGATTGCAAAGCACAAGTTGAAAGATTAATACATAAATAATCAAGTTTCTTTGAAAACAACACATGACCACCTAGGTCACTGCCCAGACCTCTCGTGACCAACCTGGTCACGACCCAGACCACTCGGAGCCAACCAAGACCAACAATTTTGAGAATGTCTACCCCTTGCGTGAAATCACCAGGCATGTCCATAACCGGGGACACGGTTATTTGAATAGTTTTACACTCTGCAGAGGTTGCACAGCTTTACCCACAAGACACGACCTCTCTAGTTTGTTTGGCACCCGTCGATGCCCCTGCTCACTATCTTGGGTAAGCAGGCTAGAACACGTGACAAGGCCTTTACAAAGCTATGTTTTTGACTCGGTTCTACCCGCTAAGGTTTCGCCATTTTGGACCCCCTCTTGCTCCATGTGATTCCATCCGGTAACTCGGAGATCAAGCCACCATGACAGAACCAAACCAAAACATTACTAATTAGTTGGCCAGGTCCACCCCAGTATGGACTTGTAGTTGCACGGTATGGCCTGGATCAATGGCTTATAAGGTTAAGTCCTTAGTGGTTGCTCAGGAAAGACCACCTCATCCCAGTGTGCTTTTAGCACCCCCTTTACTACACGATCACTCGCCCGAGCAAAAACATTTTTTGGTTCAACTCGGCCAAATGACCACCCTGGTCATGGCACAACAAGTTTTTAATAGCAACCACATAGGCCAGGGCAACGCATGCTAGGGCAACACATGCCAAGACAACACATGCCAAAATTCTATAATCTCTTAGTCAAATTTAATCATCAATGAAACAAGTGATCGAGAGACATCGCATAACTACAGCAGGTCTAAGCAATATACGCACCCTTGTTGGTTATCACAATAAGAATGTCCAACTAAGATTACCCACCTATGGTGTCCAAAGGTACATGTCAACATGTCGATCGCAAGTATTCAAGGAGTCATATTGACGAGTAGGTGTTTAGATAATTCCCAAACCATTTTTATACAAATAACCATGGATGTTGGTATGAAACAGTATAATTTTTGCAAACTGAGAACAACATGATCAAAGGTCTACGACTTGCCTTTGTTGAAGAGCTAAGGTTCTTCGGTAGAGGTCGTCGGGTCTAATAACTCTTCGGAGAAGCCGGAATCTACACGTGCGAAAAGAGCCAAATAAGTACAACAAATCTAAATGAAAACCAAAAGCTAAAAACCAAAAGAAAAGCATAGAAACAGAAACGGCTCTTGGGAGGAGGTCTTGAGGAGGTCAAAGGAGGAGGTCCTGAGGAGGAGATCCTGAGAAGGAGGTCCAAAGGAGGAGGTCCTGAGGGAGAGATCCTGAGGAGGAGGTCCTGAGGATACGACTACTCAATATGGTCGTAAAAAGAGATACGGGGAGGATACGACTAAGCAACGTGGTTATAAGAGAGATACAACTACGCAACATGCTCGTGAGAGCAAAAAGGAGAACAGGGCACGGAGAAACTCACCCGAACAGAGAGAGAGAGAGAGAGGGAAAAGACAGGAAGAGGATAGTGAATGGCAGAGGCGATCCAGTGAACTCTTCAGCGGTGAGGTGGTTGAAGACGGCGCAGCTCCAGTAGACTCTTTCGGCGACGAGGAGGCGACAACGCAGCTCCAACGGGCTCCTTGGTGAAGCTTCAAGCACGAAGAAATGGGATGAGAGTAAGAGAGCTGGGTGAGGAAAAGATGATGAAAGAGGGCTGCTCAGGCTTTTATAGCCAGGGGAGGCGAGAAGAGCTGTTGAGAAACTCAGAAACACACGAGATCAAGAGTAGGTGAATGAGGAGATGGGGGCAGGTCGGAGAGGAGACAAGAGGGGAAACAGGTACTGTAAAAAGCAGTAGCATTTAATGCGACACAACAGCATTTAATTCTCAAGGACTTCTACGTCAGCAGTGATGCAACGGGAGAAAGGAGAAGGTGAACAGAGCTGACAGGTGGGGCTAGTCAAAACTCGGAAGGGTGGTCCAACCAAAGGGGAGGTCGAGACCAAGGAGGAGGTCGTGACCAGAGGGGTGATCGTGACCAAAGGGGTGGTCTTTGCAAAAAGACCAAGAGGGTGGTCTTTGCAAAAAGACCAAGAGGTTGGTATTGACTCAAGGGGTGGTCGTCAGGACCATCCGGGGGGTCTGGACTGAGAGGAATGTCTAAACGAGAGGGAGGTGTGGATTGAGAGGGAGGTCTGGACTGAGAAGGAGGTCCAAACGAGAGGGGGGCCTGGACTGAGAGGGAGGTCCAAACGAGAGGGGGTCTAGGCGAGAGGAGGTCCAAGCGAGAGAAGGTCTGGTGAGAGGAGGTCCAAACAAGAGGGAGGTAGGAGCGAACAAAGAAAGAAAATTCAACACCAGAGAGCTCCAGCAACTCCAGAGAAACCGAACTTTGGATTAGTTGAAGTTGGATTAATTCATATTAAACCGCTGCAAATTTTTAAAATCTCCAAGTTAAGCTTGAACAATTCAAAAAAACCAAATGATTATTTTTATTTTTGAAAACCTCATAAACTCTGAAAAATTGGGATGGTACAGGTGCTCAATGATAGGTGGAGGTGTGTACTACCAAGTAGATCACATCGCGAGACGGTTCGCTGCTTCCCTGTCCAACGATGTGTGTCGTAACAAAGCACTGTATTTGGGTTAGTATGGCGGTAAAGCACATCGGGAGTATCAATATTTGAGATGAAGTTTCTGAAACATTTTGTTATGATTAGTGCTTGCAACACTAGTTATATCGTGTGGGTAAAGTGTACAAACTCTGCATAGTGTTAAATAATCTATTCGAATAGCCGCATATGCGGTCATGGACATGCTCAGGGATTTCACACGAGGGCTAGATTTTCATAAAACATTTGGAAAGGGAGCTGTGTGATCTAAGTCATATGGCTATGTGAATAACTTGATTAGACTTTGTGTTCTTTGTGAAAACAACTATTAAATTAATATTGTCTATTTGTTTTGAATCATGTTTCAATCTACTATTTGTATTTAATTGCAAATGTTGTATTTCCGCAAAAGAACCACAGAAGCCATTCCTTTGGAATAAGCCATCATGTATAAATTACATTCTGTGGTATGACTTGCGAGTACGGTTGTGTACTCATGCTTACTATAATTAATCAACAGAAGTGGAGGAGTCTTCGCTCGCTTTTGAGGAGGAGTTCTACGAAGGTGCTGATCGTTAGGTCTTGATCCCAATCGTTTGCATGTGGCGAATTGATGGGGATTCCGCTGAAATTTGTTTTGTTCCGCTGCTGTTTATTTCACTATTGTCAGCCCTGCGAGGCTCAATAAATGTAAACTCGACCATAAGGTCAGAAAGGTTATTTGTTATTTAAATTACTCGTTTATGCTATTATTTCGTCTTGTGTTGATCGATATTCATCTATGTTGATACTATGTGCATTAGCGTGATCCTGGACTAGTGTATTATACACAGAGGGACCAGAATTGCATTTTTTGGGTCCAGACAGCGGCTTTGAAGAATCTGTTTTTGTCGACGTGAGGTGACGGGGACGATGAACACAGCCGAAACAGGGCGGCGACAAGTCCACTGGACTCGGATGGGATGAAGTCGCCGGCATCGCATCCGACGAACCTCGCTTCAACGCAAGTTCAGGGAGCTAAGTGGCACAACCTCGCAAGTTCAGGAGGCCGAGAAAGTAAAATGCAACTTTAGGGAGCTAAGTGGCACAACCTCACAAGTTCATGGAGCTAAGTGGCACAACCTTGCAAATTCAAGGACCTACAGTACAATTTTCTCTCTTTTTTGACAAAAACTACCAATTACGCCACTGTGGAATATAGAAAAATATATGAAAATATCACCAATGTTGTTTATTCACGGTCGTGTTGCTGACAATTAAGCACTCAACTCACAATAATGTAAAAGTAGAACATGAGAGACAATATTTAGTCACAAGCTTTCTCTCAACTTTATTGCTCTTTTGCCCGTAGACTTGTATGTACAATGTGTAGCCCCTATCCCTACTTATATAGGGGGAGGTGGATGCATTCATGATAAAATAAATCATGTGAGATTAAACTATACTAATGGGTCTTGTGAGCCCGTTGCCCCTAATGGACCTTTATTTAGATAAAGTGTCCACACAATTGGGCCTTTGGAAACGGATCGATATACAACAAGCACATAATTTAGAGTTCCTACTTCCATATTTAAATTTTTGTTAATTATTTTACATGGGATTTTTATATAAAGTGTATTTTCTGGTGGCAGCATATTAACGTTTTCCACATTTGAGTGAAAAGCAGATTGCAGAGTACAAGTATATACAAATCCATGAACAAAGCATAAACTTGATGTCCTAGTGTCTAACCTGGGACCTCTAAAGTCTAAAGCAACCCGATCGTCACACTCATGATTTCTCTTGAAACAATAATCTAATTTATGCTTTGGAGATCAACCGTACTACCATTTTCCCCTTCCGGCAATGGGAGATCAATAGCATCATTGTCCCTCATTAACTCATATTCTCTTGGAGCTTGTATGATCGTTGATGACAATAAGAGGGGGGTGAATGATTGTGAAAGATTTCTCTTCCTTGTTTTTCCTAACTCAATTTCTCCTTACTGTTGATCAAGCACACATGCATACAAAAGATAAAGCATGTGCTTTGCTAATATCTCTTGCTACTGTTAATTCCAACATGCATGCATACATATGAAAAAGGACTACTAGTAGATGCAAACTTACGTGAAAAAAAAGATGACTGGAAGATGCATACTCACATAAAACAAAAACACCAACCAATAGCCACCATCAATATGTTGTCTCACGTCACCACCAGCCACCACTAGCAAAAACAAACAGCCATGAATCTGCCGCCGCTAGCTCATCGCTGGGCTTGAAATCACGTCCGCAGTTTTGATGCGACGATGATGGCGCAAAGAAACAATGTGGTGGTTGACTCGCACACACAGAAATTAATCAAGAAAACAGCGGTGAATTCTCACGACACAAATCCCAAGACTGCCAACTACCACATCGATTTTCTCTGGTAATCTCTCAATGTACGAACAAAAGCCTTCAAAGCCGCCGGCCCTAAAACTCACGCTTGACCAGAAAAGCCGCAGCAACCCTCGCTATCTCCTGTCCTCCGGAGCACACCACGCGCCAACACTTTATACTCATGGAACTAATCCGTATCCTAATCAACAACGCCTGAGACGTACGCACCAGGTCACGTAAAACAAACCGATCCTAACAAACAGGATCCGATTCTAATTTCACTTAGCCTTCTAATTTTGGATACCCCAAAATTACCACGTGTTATAGCCTCCAGACCGCACCTCCGTAGCTCCAACACGTATCATCCATCTTTGATCTCCACGTGCCCCAACTCAGCCCGATCGTCTCCTCCAGCATCCTCGACCCTCTGGACCATGACTTCGCACCAAGCCATCTCCCGGTCACCGCCGTAGACCACGATCGCCTCCGAATTACCCTGCACATGCAACGACCAAAACACCATCTTTTCCCGGCACAAGTTCCTTCCAACTTGACCGACATAAGTCTACACACACCACACGCCTCAAATAATCATCAGTACTCAACATTGTCAATTATTCATCAACTAAAATATACTAGACCTAGCCACATGGTCTAACAATCTCCCCCTTGATGAATACATTGACAACACTTCAAAATTGTGAGTTTTCAAAGAAAATAAATTTGCAAAAAGAAGGTTTCAAAGCTGCAAAGCAAACTTCAAAACCACAGCTGAAAAACTCCCCCTCAACACAAGGAGCTGAAAAACTCCCCCTCAACACAAGGGACTGAAAAACTCCCTCTCAACACAAGGGAAGCAAATTGAAGCAAATTTCTCCATTTTTTTTTCCAAATTCTCCTATTTTTCTCCCCCTTTGGCAATGGAATCATCAAGAACTTCAGAGAAGGAATAATTCTAAAACAAGGGAGCAAGGAGAGTAAAAATCAAGAAGCTTTGTAGATTATGCAAATCAATTTAATGAAGTAACCAAGCCATCTTGTTGAGTAGAGTGAACAGGATCATATAAAATCATGTATCACGTAGCAAAGATAAGACAAGTCAGTACTACTTGAAGGATGATTATGCAATTTTAACTAAATGACAGGCATCTCAACAATGACTAAATCGATCATAAGCACCACAAAAAGATATCACCAAGAAAAGTGAGAGCCTAACAGTGAGATACAAGTTAAATCTAGATGACCTAGCAGTCTCATATAACACCCTATTGCTTCACTTTCAATTCTTATTTGCATGTGGCATGCTTGGAGCATACTTCTTTTCAAGGGTGGCATGCTTGAAGCATACTTCTTTTCCTTTTAGTACTTTTGTGTGCATAGTTTTCCTTTTGAATATACATAGCTATGTATGGCATGCTTGAAGCATACTTCTTTTCATTTGAGCACTTTGGTGTGCATATTTTTGTTCTTTTGAATACACAGCTATGTATGGCATGCTTGAAGCATACATCTTTTCATTTTTCTTTTCTCAACCCTTTATATATATTTTATATATATAACATGCCAAATTGAGTGAGCATAACAGGATTGCAATAAGAGACATACTTGCTGAAAATCCAAGATTTAAAAAGACTCACAAACAAGCTCATCCTTTTCCATGGACATCTCCAAGTGATAACAATAATCAATCTAGTCAAAGTGTTCAGCCATGCCATGCTTTAGTTCTAATGTAGCAAGTTTATTAAAACCACCAAGATCAAGGCTACACAAAGACATGAATAAATATGATAAAGAAAGCTCTACTACTCATTCGATTTCAATGGCTTGGACTTGATGTTTTTTTTTTGACAAGAATAATAATCAAAGCTTCTGAAATTTTAAACAACAAGCTCCCCCTCAGAATAATCCCGTAAGATGCAACACACCCAACTCACTTTGCAAATAAGATCTAGGAATCCAGTACTGAGATACACGATATGGAGGAACAATGAAGAAAACTAGAACCGAACCACGTGTGCGTCTTGCGATCAAAACGCGAATTATGTGAATTAAATCGCAAACTAGTACGTGAAGCAGATTTAAAGCCATCATAAAAGTCCTCTAAAAACCTAGCTTTCACATTAGTTCTAGGGACAATAAAAGAGGTTGCATGTTTTTGTCTTAAGACATTCAATCTTTCCTTTTTCTCTTTCTTAACACGCCTAAAGCAAAATTCATGCAAGTGCCCATCTCTACCACAATAGGTGCAATGAAATTTAACATAGGTAGATTTCTTTTGAGATGATGAGCTAGCACCCACAACATTAGTAGAAGAGCTTTGCACAAAACCAGCAGATTTAAACACCGTTTGTTTTGGTTCAGATTTTACTTTAAATTTTTCAGGTTCAAGAAGCTTAACAACCTTAGGAGGATGATTCTTGGCATGCTCAATAAAATTAAATCCTAGACGTTGGCTTTTAACACTCACTTTTGACTTGTCTAGGATCATGTTCAAATTTTTCTTGCCAAAGGAAAATCTCTCTAAAGTGTCCTTAAGATACTCATTTTCTTTAGCTAGAGTGGGACAAGTTGTGCACATAACAGATTCATTCACAGTTTTCTTAGAAGCACTAAACTGAGCCAATTTTTCTTTTTCAGCAAACTCGTTTAGTTGTTTGGTCAAAGCTTCTATCTCTATTGTAAGTTTAGGACAGTTAGAACAAGAAGCTATCTCATGATAAAGCATTTGTTGAATTGTTTCCTGAGAAGTATTGAGTCTAGCTTCTAGCAATTCACAATTAGAGCAAGTTTTAGTTTGAGCATTTGACATACTTGACTCTAAACAAGTAGAACTAGACTTGAGCTTTTCAATTTCATCATATGCAAGTTTTAACTTTTCATCACAAGAGTCATGTGCTAGTCTTAACTCATCAAATTTAGTATGTATTGACCTAGCAGTCTCCAATTCAGAAAATAAAACTTGGCAAGACTCACAAGATTCATCATCAGGAATAGAAGCTTTAAGTCTATCAATTTCAGAATTTAAGTTCTCAACAACAAGATCATGTTTCTTTATTTTCTTTTTATACTTTTTGAGCTCATCTGTCAACCTAAACACGGCACGAGATAAATCTGTATAAGAGGGTTTTACCTCATCAGGATCACTGTAGAGATCATCATAGTTAAGCTCCTCACCGCCGCCATAAAACACATCCTGTGAAATCCACCTCCTTTTCCTTCTTGCCGTTGTCCTCATCGCCGCCTTCGTAATCAACATCACTTAATTCAATCTCATCAAGTGCTGAGAGTATCTTTTTGACTGCCTTACGATAATTGTGCTTCTTGCTTGAATCAATCTTGGATTTTGTGCGACGAGTTGGTACTTTATCATCTTTGACCTCCTTACTCCTCAGTTTGAGACAATTCATCTTCATGTGGTTTAGCTCACCACATTCATAGCATCTGATTGGACCTCCTCTCCGCCTTGTTCTGATGTTGTTAATTGCCTTGGTCACTCTGTTGGAGATGAGTACAAGCTGCTCTTCTGGAATCTCTTCTAACTGTTCATCTGAGAAAGAAGACAAAGCAGACACAAGACAAGAACTCGAAGAAACATCTTGCATGGGGTTAGTCATAAGAGCTAAAGATGAAGATTTATCAATCTTAGATGGCACAGCTTCCATCTCATATGTTTTCAATCTAGAGTAAAGATCATTCATGGTTAAAGTATCTAGATCGATAGTTTGATTGATAGTTGTGACAACCATCAACCACTCAGAACCTAAAGATCTCAATATCTTAGTTGCATTTTCTTCATCGCTTGGAATAACACCAACACCACGCAAACTACTCAAGATCTTTTCAAAACGAGCAAAAGGTCATCAATAGATTCACCGGGCTTCATAGCAAAATCGAATACTCTTTTTGATAAAGATTTTTACGTACTTTCTTAATTTTAGTGGTTCCCTCATGATAATCACAAAGAGTCTTCCATATTAAGTGGGCGAGCTAATATGAGCTACACGATCAAACTCTTTATGAGAGATTCCTTGAAACAACAAGTTACTGAGCTTGAGCATTCAGATTAACATCGACTTTATTTAAATTAGTAACAATGGCGGTGAACCACATAAGGACTAGAAACCTTATTCCATATATCACTACCTTGAGCCTCAATATATGCTTGCATACGACACTTCCAAAAAGCGAAATCAGTACCATCTAGCATGGGGGGACGATTCACATACCTCTCTGATGCCATAGCAATTTGGCTCTGATACCACTTGTAGGATCGTTGATGACAATCAGAGGGGGGGGGGTGAATGATTGTGAAAGATTTCTCTTCCTTGTTTTTCCTAACTCAATTTCTCCTTACTGTTGATTAAGCACACATGCATAGAAAAGATAAAGCATGTGCTTTGCTAATATCTCTTGCTACTGTTAATTCCAACATGCATGCATACATATGAAAAAGGACTACTAGTAGATGCAAACTTACATGAAAAAAAAGATGACTGGAAGATGCATACTCACATAAAACAAAAACACCAACCAATAGCCACCATCAATATGTTGTCTCACGTCACCACCAGCCACCACTAGCAAAAACAAACAGCCATGAACTGCTGCCGCTAGCTCATCGCCTGGGCTTGGAAATCACGTCCGCAGGTTTTGATGCGACGATGATGGCGCAAAGAAACAATGTGGTGGTTGACTCGCACACACAAAAATTAATCAAGAAAACAGCGGTGAATTCTCACGACACAAATCCCAAGACTGCCAACTACCACATCGATTTTCTCTGGTAATCTCTCAACGTACGAACAAAAGCCTTCAGAGCCGCCGGCCCTAAAACTCACGCTTGACCAGAAAAGCCGCAGCAACCCTCGCTATCTCCTGTCCTCCGGAGCACACCACGCGCCAACACTTTATACTCATGGAACTAATCCGTATCCTAATCAACAACGCCTGAGACGTACGCACCAGGTCACGTAAAACAAACCGATCCTAACAAACAGGATCCGATTCTAATTTTGGATACCCCAAAATTACCACGTGTTATAGCCTCCAGACCGCACCTCCGTAGCTCCAACACGTATCATCCATCTTTGATCTCCACGTGCCCCAACTCAGCCCGATCGTCTCCTCCAGCATCCTCGACCCTCTGGACCATGACTTCGCACCAAGCCATCTCCCGGTCACCGCCGTAGACCACGATCGCCTCCGAATTACCCTGCACATGCAACGACCAAAACACCATCTTTTCCAGGCACAAGTTCCTTCCAACTTGACCGACATAAGTCTACACACACCACACGCCTCAAATAATCATCAGTACTCAACATTGTCAATTATTCATCAACTAAAATATACTAGACCTAGCCACATGGTCTAACAGGGCTAAACAAGAAATTTTTTTTATTTTAGCCCCTGATGCCCCTCAATTGCAAAAATAGTCCCCATACCGTTTTATTTGCAAATCTAACCCTCCTCCCTCTCTTACCACAGTCAGTGAGCGCAGAAGGTGGGTGATCAGCGCGAATCTCCATGGGAATGGACGGCATCATGAAGGGAGTTTCAGACTCGGCCACCATGAAAGGCCCTTCCTGCGCTCACACACCGCGGCAAGTGGCTAGTCCCGCGCTGGGCCAGCCTCCCGTGCCTTTCCGCGCTCCCCGAGTGGGGAAAGTGGCCTTCCCCACTCCCCGACCACGGAAGGTGAGGGAGAGGGTCTAGATTTGCAAATAAAACGGGACGAGAGCCATTTTTGCAATTGAGTGACGTTAAGGGGCCAAAATAAAAAAGATTCACTAAACAATACCTCGTAGGGTCAAGGTAAACATACATTAAGATGCTCCTACACGGGGACATGGCAACCACTCATTGCCTATATCAACATGATGGCTGACGAGCACGATAGTTTTCCAATTTCCAATGTCCATTTGGCCGTTTACTAACAGAAAAGGCTAATCTGGCAAATTACAGAGAGACAGAGAGAGAGAGAAGTATGGTGGCTCTACTCTGGTACTGGAAATATACTTCTCTCTCTCATAGTTGACTCAGAGGAGGCAAGGGTAAGGGTAGCGATAAGCTGTGACAGTGGAGCTCTGACAAAGATGCGAACACAGTGCGTTCCTTGGCCCGAAGAATCTGTTTTTGTTAGTGTGAGGTGACGGGGACGATGAACATAACCAGAACGGGGCGGCGATGAGCCCATTGGACTCAGAGGGGATGAAGTCGCCGACAATGCGTCTGACGAACTTCGCTTTAGCGCAAGTTCAGGGAACTTAGTGGCACAACCTCGCATGTTTAGGAGGCTAAGAAAGTAAAATATAAGTTCGGAGAGCTAAGTGGTACAACCTCGTAAGTCCAGGGGTCTGAGAAGGTAAAATACAAGTTCAGAGAGCTAAGTGGTACAACCTTGCAAGTTTAGGGATCTACAGTACAATTTTCTCTCTCTCTTTTTAAACAAAAACTACCAATTACGCCACTGCAGAATATAGAAAAATCTATGAAAATATCACCAATGTTGTATATTTAGGGTCGTGTTGCCGACGATCATGCACTCAACTCACAATAATATAAAAGTGGAACATGAGAGACAATATTTAGTCACAAGCTTTCTCTCAACCTTATTGCTATTTTGTCCGTAGGCTTGTATGTACAATATGTAGCCTATATCCCTCCTTATATAGGGGGAGGTGGGTGCCTTCATGATAAAATAAACATATAGGACTAAACTATGTTAATGGGTCTTGTGAGCCTATTGCCCTGATGGACCTTTATTTATGCAAAACGTCCACACAATCGGACCTTTGGAAACGGATCAATATACAACAAGCACATAATTCAGAGTTCCTAACTCCATATATCAAATTTTGTTAATTATTTTACATGGGATTTTTATATAAAGTGTATTTTCTGGTGGCAGCATATTAACGTTTTCCACATTTGAGTGAAAAGCAGATTGCAGAATACAAGTATATACAAACCCATAAACAGAGCATAAACTAGATGTCCTGGTGTTAACCTCTAAAGACTGGTGGGACCTCTAAGGTCTAAAGCAACCCGATCATCACACTCATAATTTCTCTTGAAACAATGATCTAATTTATGCTTTGGAGATCAACCGTACTACCATTTTTCCCTTCCGGCAATGGGAGATCAACAGCATCATTGTCCCTCGTTAACTCACATTCTCTTGGAGCTAAACGAGACCTCGTAGGGTCAAGGTAAACATACATTAAGATGCTCCCACACGGGGACATGGCAACCACTCATTGCCTATATCAACATGATGGCTGACGAGCACGATCTTTCTCCAATTTCCATGTGTTTCACCAGTTGCAGGAGGCATTCATGGTCGTGGCAACGCGGTCGTTGCCAAAACGAGCCAGCCGCCGATCTGGACCACCTAAAAATGCACTACATCCATCATGGCAGAGAGGAACGTTCCCTCTTTGTTGATCTATGGGCATATACTGATAGATGCAGAATGCGATCTATATCACCGCTTACGCCACCTATAGACAAAGACTAAAGACGGCTCATATAATGAGTTATTCATTAAATTGTCTATATGAGATCTCACAATCTTTTAGTTTTTGCTTGGAAAAAATATTTGTTATAGACAACAACTCATACAATGGTGTTTTGTGTTGTCTATAAGGGTTTTATAGACTGTCTGTTGCATGCTAGACGGCTCCATTTTCTCTCCTTGTTCTCTCTCATCTATGTCATTAAAAATCTTATATGACAAAGATTATAGACTGTTGATGTCACCAACTGTACATACCCTAAAACAAGCTGGAAAATCAGGCGCAATTGTATGGTGTAGTTTCTTTGGCGGGCTTAAAATCGAAATGTGAAATCATACACCTCCATATCTAAAACCTACGTATATATCCTCAGCAGGTCTGGGTCGGTTATTTTTGGACCAAATTCGAATGTTTGGTGTTTTTTTTTCCTAATTTTAGTGGTGGTCTCTCCCTCTCGATTAATCGACCGTCATCTGCCCCTTGATTAATGGACCATCAAAAGATCCAGTCCATCAATTCCAGGTTGCGTGAAAAAAAAAACTATCTGGAACCAAACAAGAGACCAAAAGCAAGGCCCCGCTGTCTGACACGCCACGAGCGCTCGTGATGTCTGACAGAGAGCCACCCCCACCATTTTGTTTGTTTGTTTGTTTACTGCAACTTTATTATTGTTATTTCAATAAGCAAAGCAGCTGACCTGTATACCCTACCCTCCCTCATCGATTTCCAGGCTTGTCTTGCTGGGAATCCTAAGCACTTGCACTCGACTGTTTGTTCTTCTCCTCCTTTTGTTTTCTCCTTTTTCTTTTCCGCGTGCCACCTTGGCTTACTGAATAATTTTCCTGAGCACCCATCCTTAGTACAGAGTATTATACGGCGTCCGTTCTTTCAGAATTCAGATACGATTGGAAAGTGCTAATCGTGATTAGATTTAGATCTAAAGCCGATGCATCGATCTGCATATTGTTCATTTTTATCGGACTTAAGTTTTATACACGGATCAGATCACCCAAAAGCTTTAGGACATCGGAGAAAATAGGAAATATACTCACAGTTCAACATAACAACTGAAAAATCCAAATGGTATTGTAGTGTAGAATGACCATGTCTTTGTACTTGCTAAAGTAGCTACCATATCTGAATCGGGCAACCGTTATTTTGGCAACAGTAAGTATCACCCATGAATGAATTACAAACTAACTAAACTACCACCGGCTGTTTTGTCCTTTTAGTACTACATATATGAATAAATTGTTCCTACAGCTTGCCGCCGTAGAAGCATAGGATGGCAAGAACGGCACAAAACCACGTGGGACAGCTCGAACAAACTCTCTGCCACGGTGGAAAGAAGTGACTTCATACCAGGGGACCTGATCAGCTTGGCCAGGGTTTGAGGCGACCTAATTTTTTTTTGTTCCATGTCAACCAATCAGTTACCATCGACAAAACACACATCGCATTGGATCCAGATCCCCAACTGTAATGCAGAGAATCACTGTGTAAACAGTATTTTTTAATGAGCGTGTGAACAGCACTTGGCAGAGGTACCGTAGCAATAGTGGAATATTTTCAGCAGCGGAAGAAACATTGTAGCAAAAACGTTGCTGCATTTATCTAGACCTTTGTTTTTTGATCGGATGTGGAGATCGTTTCCTAATACAGAGCACCGTAGATCCTCTGTATTGAAACCGTCAATGCGGAGGATCCATTTCCCATCGCATTCTCTTGTTCCCCGTGTTGGAAAAAATGGATAATATTTTAATTCCAGATTTTATTATGAGGCAAAGATCACATAAATCTAGAGATGCATAAAGCAATACTAACAACAGACAACTCATTGCACTTCTAAACATACATAATAAAAGGATTCTAACATAATAGTTTGGTTGCACAACCAACTTACAGTCGGGCGTGATGAAGAACAGGAAGCAGCGTAGACTTGAAACAGTGTAGAATGTAGGTGAAGCAGTTTAGCGAGCGGTTGCGCAGATGCGCTGCCCAAAAACCTTATTGTCACCTAATGTAGGTGGATTATGCGACAATGGTTCGGAGATACCCACTCACCCTCCTTCTCGGTGCACACCGAAGAGAAGGATGACTTGGTTAGACAACACAACTCTCTAGCACAGTAGAACAGAGAGTAAGAAGATGAAATGGAAGTAAATCAATCGATTTTAGGTCTGCATGCCTCTAGATCTTTTTAAGGCCGAGATAATTAGTTTATAGTAAATGCATAATAAAGTACATATTAAACCACTGGTAACTGCTAATTCAAAACCAATTAATGGTAATTAAGAAGTGTTTATCAGTTCCTGATTACACACTGGTCTATAGTTTCGACCAGTGTATTTTGACCACACTAGTCTATGTATCCAACCACTGTTTTTCGACCATAGTGTTTCGATCACTTTATTTTGACCACACTGGTCTATGACTTCAATCGCATTATTTTGACCACACTGGTTTTGAGGAGAGAGAAATGCACATTTAGTAAAAGAAAGGTGAACTAAGTGACACAAGTCACACAGTTGCCACGTGAAAATACGCGTGCATGTGTGTACGTGCGTATGTGTGATTTTAGCTATAGTCTTTTTCATGTCACCTATGTCATGTGTCACATGTTTCAAAGGACGGTAAGGACTCCGCCTTATAAATTATTCTCTCACCACTTGGTAAACCACGCATACTTTGGAATTTCAGGAATAAACGACTATACGCTTATGGCCCAATTCTAGCACCTCGCTCGTCTTCCTGCCACGCGCCATTAAATCGTTGGATTGTAGCAATAGGTATTGTACTGAATCCATCTATATAAACAACGAAGACTGTAGTCATTGAACAGAATTACAGAGCCCAAAATTCAGAAAAGCTAAATGCCGTTTAGTAGTAGAAACATTGGCTTGCCATCTCAATTTAGTAGAATGAAGAGAGACGAAACGAAAGATTGGCTTGTCCATGCTGCAGGTGCGCTGTGAACTGGGTAAGGGAGGAGAAGAGATAAGAAACCAGACGCGGCAAGAGAAGAATTTATGACACGGGGATAAAAAAATCGGATTCCCCTTTTGAGGTAAGCCCTGGGGCAAAGCACAACAAATTGGAAGATTAGATGATGTTATGTGCAAAGAACGTATAACCTAGTGTTACGGATATCCAATTGGGTGGGGGAAAGCACAATTAACTCATAAAGAAATGATGATATGCACACACAATCATCTTAAAGAGAGAGAAAAGTACTCTTACTCATAAAGAAATGATGAACATAATCATCTTAAAGAGCGAAAAGTACTCAGTCCTTGATGTTTATGAATACTACTGCCAAAAATCTAGTGCGCAATGTTAAGTTTAGATGTAAATTAGTTTTTTTTTGGTGTGTTCAACACCTCAACAAAAAAAAGGGCCGCTAGTAGCTGCTACAAATAACTCAATGATGAAGATAATCTTAGGGCAAAAACCCTTTGCACAAGCTTAGGATTTGGGTTGCCATGAGCATCTATGAGAATGATTGGTTCCTTGCATCAGATTAACTTGGCTTGAACGATGTATGGTTGGTAAGGGCAAGCTTTGTTTGGTTGGTTGCTGAGACACTATCTGGCTGGTTGTATGAGTGATGTAATCGTAAAATAGGTAAAAAAAAATCCAAGATAGCTAGTAATATGGCTTGCAACGATAGCAAGTGCTGATCCAGTTGCTTCAATTGGTGCCTCTATTACCTAGTGTATATGATAATATGCACCGTCGGTTGTTGCGCTCCCAGCAGGTAATAGCAAGAGATTGGAGAAAGAACATCCTCAAAGAAAAAGTCAGCAGTGAGCCCGCCCTGTCTATCTCTGTGCTGGCAGATAGGAGCAATTCTATGTGATTCGCTACGCTTGCTTGCTTGCACCTCACCCAGTAAGCTGAGCTTTTGGGGAGCAACAGTAACTACAAGCTTAGCTACCGCCATGCCGGTAGTAGCAGATATTTTCAGCGATTTTTTAATTTAAATTTTGATATGAAATTTTCGGCCCTCCGGTAAAATTTTGATATCGGTTTTCAAAACCCTGAGCCTGCTAGTACGGTCGATTTGAGCTTCACTTGTAGCCTAGCCCCTGAGGCCCTGACCACACTTCTGCATCACCTAGCTTGTCTCGCTTAGCCTAGCCAAACTGGGTTGGCTGGGTTGTCCAATCGTGGACTCAGGCAACTCGTTGATGCAGGCAACCAATCACCCTCTATACCGTAGATCAAGACCCTTTACGTGCTAATGCTATATGAGCTTACGGCAAAAAGAATATATATGCATGTCATACAAAATTTGTTAATTAGCATCCATAAGGTATATTAGCGCCAAGAACCCATGTAGATATCACAACAATAATTAAAGCCCTTCAAACGAGCACCTACCATGAAAGGTGCTTGAAAGGACAAGAAAAAAAAGAAGGTTGGAATGCTTGGTGTTTGCTAGCTGGTGTTATATTTTTATTTTCCAAGGTGTGATACAGCACAGGAACTCTCTTTGTCAAATCCCTTTCTCATCAGCTTTTCTCTGCCTGTCACATTGTAATGGTGGTTGAAATGGCGCCTTTCCGACATGCACTTGAGTGCTAATTTTCTTCTAAGCATGGATTAAAGGAAGGGTTTTGCCTGCCATATTTAATAACAGTAAAACAGAGGTGCTCAAATTAAATAAGACCGTCATTTTTTTTCTTGTCATTTTTGTCCACTAATAAATGCTACTGGCAACACCACCTCCACACTCCCCTCTCTCTCTCTCTCACTCACACACACAGTGTTCTTCTGCCGTTAGCATTATTTATTGCCTCCCCAATTCCTAGTACTGCGACTTAATTACCCATTCCCCTCTTCTCCATCCCATGTTCTTGAATTTCTCTGGAATTTTTTTACACTCCACACCAAAGCTGCATTTGGTCGAGATTTATAGCCTCCCACCTTACTCTCCTTTCTGCTTGTCCCTTTCCCTCTCAGTGGGGGTTAGCATCTGAGCCAAGCAAAGCGCCGGTTCTTGCAATTTCTGCCCTCCTTTTTGGCTAAATCTGCGGGCAAGATCTGATACAAAGGGGGTGCGAACCAAGAGAGGAGAGGTTCTTGTGTGGAATTCTTTCGCAATGAGGCCCGACGCGCGGCTAGATTCGGCGGTGTTCCAGCTCACCCCCACCCGGACCAGGTGAGAGCATCCTAGATCTCCTCAGGAAGCAGCGCTGCTTTGGTGATTCCTTTTGTTATTTGGGTTTTGGTTTGTGGTATAGTGCAAGAACAGAGTCTTTCATGATTTTGGGGTAAGAAAGTTTGGTCTCTGTGACAGTTCGTGTGCCCTGGTTCTGCAATTTGGTTAGAAAAGCTTTCCATTTGAGTAGTAGTTTTGGTTGGTTTCATTTTCTTAAGTTAGGGGTTCTGGGTGTCAGAAGTCAGAACAGGGAGAAAGTTGTAACCTTGGTCCAATTTGGAGCAGCAAATGCTTTGTTCTTTGTTCTGTTGGGCTTGGGGTTCTCATAAGTCATTACATGTGTTTAATTGTAGTACTAGATCTGATAGTTCTAGCGCCATAGATGTGACACAGAATGGATTGATGCTTCAGATTCTTTCTTGATCATGGAAGTTGCTTACTGTTTGGGAATGCTTGCGGCAGTACCACCAGTCAAGTCACCATCCACGATGTCTTATGGGAGTTGGCCTTTTACTGTTTCCAGGTTTGATTTGGTTCTGATAGTGAATGGCCGCAAGGAGAAGATAGCCTCTGGCTTGCTAAAACCGTTCCTGGCACACCTGAAGGTCGCCCAGGATCAGATTGCAAAGGGAGGGTACTCAATCACGCTCGAACCGAGTTCAGGGGTTGACGCCCCATGGTTTACGAGAGGCACTGTGGAGAGGTTGGTGTCTGAATTTCTACAATTTCTTGTGACATTGCCGGTCGGGTCATTTGTATGTTAGTTCTCTGCAGATTTGTGCGCTTTGTGAGTACTCCAGAGGTGCTTGAGCGAGTGACAACTGTAGAGTCTGAGATCTTGCAGCTCGAGGACGCCATCTCTATCCAGAGCAATGATAGTCTTGGGTTAAGATCTGTAAGTGGAGAATTGTGGCTTATGAGTTGTTACTCTTATGTTATTTGCAGAAAGATGACACATTCTTGTTTGCCATTTGGAAGGTAGAAGACCATGGAAGGAAATTGACAGAAAGCAATGAAGGTATAACATTGCAGTTGCACCACCTTAATTGCTTCTTTTTTTATCATGAATTCATGATGCATTGAATGGTGCATGCGTGTGGGGAAATGTATACATGTGTCACAGCTTTTCCTTGGACCACCAAAAAAAAGCAAGATGAATCCAGTCTGATTGTTTTAGAATTTAGAATCTAGTCATTATGGAGTTTGATGTGACATCAGGGACCCATTGTTGAGTTAGGTACATATAACTCAACTTTAAAGTTGTTACGCTGTATGAAGTGCCAATTCATATTAGGCTCCGTTTGGTTCTAATAATTGGATTGGATGAAATTCAAATTCAGGTTGAATTGAAATTGGTTTATAAATTTAATTCTAGTGTTTGGATGACATGTGAAATTGTAGAGTGGAATTATAGCCCAATTCAAATCCAAATGTTGTTTGGATGCCGTTGTGAGGAATCTAAATTAGTTGGAGGAGGTACCAACGACCAAGCATGCAGGTGGTCCTGGCAACAGGAGGGATCCAGGGGAGCTTGGCGGTGGCGACAATTACTGCAGTTTGGTGAGATGGGTATTGGGTACACAGCAACGACAGAGAAGGCAGTCCTATTCAGGTGACTTGAGATTCAGGGAGGCGGTCGTGCGAGGACATCGAGGGGCATCGGCGAAGAGGAAGCATAGGTGGCTTGAGCAACACAGACGAATACGCCATGGCGGCGATGAAGAAGACGTTGTGGTGGAACCGGCGATGATGAAGAAGAGGCGGCACTGGTGACAATGAAGAAGGTGCCGTGGCGGCGTCGGCGACGAGGAAGAAGACGACTCAAGATCTATGGCCGCTGCGGCGGCCATCCTCAGGAGCCCACTTGCGCCGACCTCATGCTCGCTGGTGCATGACGACCATTGATCGGTGGAGGTCACTGCGAGCTCAGCGGCGGCGGGTGCATCCTCACTGGAGTAGAGGAAGAATCTACTGGAGTAAGGAGGCCCCCGGTGGTGGCGGTCGAGGGTAGGAGGGGAGGTCTCTGACGATGGTGGTCTTCGGGAGCTCACCGCCGGCGTCGGTCTTTGAGACCTCACCGGTGGCGGCGGCGATGGATGGAGTCTGAGAAGATGGATGAGAAGGGGCTGGAGGCAGTGTTTTGGTGAGGGATTCCCCTCGATTCAGATGGGATGAGGTCCGAATCTTTGGAGGCCAGTTTTAGTTACCCCTCAATTCAGCTGGAAATGGCTTACAATTCCAATTCCAATTCCAAAGAGCAATCAGAACCAAACGGGGGCTTATCTAATTTAAGGGCAAGCTTTGCTATTATTTTAAAGTTATAAAATCCTTTGTTTTAGTTTCCACCTTAGTTATTGTTGAGATTGATTTAAAGATGGAGTTCTTATACTATTAACCGTGAATATATTATTAAAATCTTACTCTCAACTGGGGAAATTTTCTATAAGTTATTATGTTCTGAAATATGTATTGCCCAGATGAGAGATTGAACTGTTTCATAATTTTAGTTATCTTATCTGGAGTAGCCTGCTGTATCATTTCATTTATTGCTGGAAAATGCCTGATGTTATGTATCCCCTAATAGGTAGCCGGGCAAATTATGAACCTGATGCAGATAAGGCGATTGTTCTCTACAAGGTGTGATTATATGAATATGCCCTGTTTTCTTCGTGTATACGTATCATGGCCTAACAATATGAGCTCACCGAGATTCTTAATTGATGACAGCCTGAATCACAGCATACGCCACAAGTGCAGGATGGCACTACAACACAGGAGGAGAATTCAAAGTACCGACACACCTAAGAATGTTTTTTTATATAAGTTCTTTCCAAGCGTTCACATTTCTGGCAACAAAATTATATAAAGCCATACTTTAGAAAATAAAATATGTATTTACAACATCTAGTGGAGAAATACACACAAACATTAATCTTCATTTACTTTTTTATTGTTTGATCTCTACTACAAGCAGCATATATACTCTTGAGTTCAAATTTAGTTTCTTTTGTTACTTAGTATTGTCCTACATTAGGAAGTTGTTAACATAATTTGTTTTATTGTGCACTAAAATTTTGCAGAGTCCAACTGCTAAGAGTTCTTGAAACACGTAAAAATGTCTTACGGAAAGAGCAGGCTATGGCTTTTGCTCGTGCTGTTGCTGCTGGGTTTGACATTGACAACCTGGGTTACTTGATTGCATTCGCAGAGCGCTTTGGTGCTTCACGTTTAATGTAAGTATAGTCTTATCATTGCTTAGTTTTTCATAAGCTGGATTGAATTACTTATCATAATGCCTTGTGTGCTTTTAATATGACTTAAAGGCTGCTAATCTCCCTTGAAGATTGCATCATTCCTGGCTTCTATTGTCATGGGACGTGATACTGTTCACGATGTAGCACCGGGATTAGGAAGGGATTACCTTCCCCAATAAAAATATATATTTCACTTTTATATGGATTAGTTAATCGGAAATGTTATCTATTAGTTAGGAAGGTCATCATTTAAATTGATTTTATCCATAATTGTTAGAAGAGCCCTCTATATAAGGATGTTTATTGTAATCGTTGACATTAAGCAATGAGAATACAATAGTATAAGTCTCAATCCCCTTCGTCTTCCCAATCTATAGTCTTCTTTCTCCCCTAGCAGCCGATGTCACCCGGCTATCCTCCTGGTGATGTTTACCTCTATGATCTAAGGATCATAACATCTATTGTATGGGATGCTCTAAAGTAAGTTACATCTAACAAGAATAATGTTGGTATCTCATCATTTCATAGGGTTTATTCAAATGTGAAATGTTATCTTTAACTGGTACTGGAAGTAGCTAAAACATTATTCCCTGTGGACAACTGTGCTATTAATGGTCCCTGTGTTAGTGCTGTTCTTGAACTTGCTGTGATACTAATTTGTAATAACTGTTGTATCCCAGTATTGTAGCCTGCATGTGTGTTTCTAACAACATTGTATAGCTTGAAGCCTTGAATAACCAAGGGCCAGTTTTCGGTTGCTGTGCCTGTGCTGTGCTGTGGAATCTAGTTAGTAATAGGAATCTTTACTAATTGTAGTAGGATTTTTCTGTTATGGCTCCAAAAACGATGTCTCAACTGCGATATCCAAAAGTAGAATAAATAAGTGCTTTTTAAAAGCCACCACAATGCCAAATGGAGCCTAAGTTATACAATTGCATAAATTTAGTTATGTCAGCGCACTAACACTGATTTCACCGGGACATCTTGCATACTGACTGTTTCAGTGTTACCAATTGAACAGGAGGGCATGTTCGCAGTTCATCGAACTGTGGAAGCGAAAGCATGAAACTGGACAATGGATTGAAGTTGAACCTGAAGCAATGTCTACACGCTCTGAATTTCCTCCTTTTAATCCATCTGGCATTGTGTTCATGGGAGACAACATGAAGCAAAACATGGAAGCAGTGTCTGTTCCCAACGGAGAGGCAAATGGCGAGGATGCAGCTAAAGCTGGTATGCATTCTGCTGCATCTTCCAAGAAAGGGCATCTCACTTCAATTTTTAGCATTGACTGAAAGTACGTCTTGAGACATAAGAAAAGAACATTTTTCTATGCTTCCAGTTTTCTTGTGGGAAGAATAGATTAATATTCAAATATAAGCAACCTACATTGAGGAAGATCTTTTAGGTGGACATGCTATTTTTCTTTCCTTTCGAGGAATATAATGGATTATAAGTTTCACAATGCTAATCCGTCTTGTTCTTAATTCAGCAGTGTCTGAGTAAGCATCTTTGCTTTTAACTAATAGCTATTGTGCAAACGTATAATTAGTCCATGCCTTGTCACACTGTACAGCACCTTTTGATTTCTGTGTGGCTATTTTTACTATAAGATCATTGGAGCTTATAAAATTATTTCCTTTGTGCTTTACAGATCAGAAGTCTGGTCAGCAGATAGGGTATCAGACAGCATATCTCCCATGGGCAATGCATGCTCCACCTGGTGCAGCTGTTTACCCACCTTATCCTATGCAAGGCATGCCTTACTATCCTGGGGTGAATCCATACTGCCCTCCATACCCTCCAGTGGATGACCCCAGGTATCACTACTCAGGAAGGAAATCATCAAGGAAGCACTCCTCGGATAGTAAGGACTCAGCAACACTCGATGATGGAAGTGACAATAGCAGTTCAGAAAGAGGGAGTTCTCATGGTCACAAGTTGCATAAAAAAGGTAAGCGGTCAGGGAAGAAGAAACCTAGTGTAGTTGTTATCCGGAATGTAAATGTAACATCAAAAAAACATGGTTCATCAGAGAGTGAGTCACAATCAAGTTCTGATGTTGGGTCTGAGGACAGTGATGTTTCACACTCTAAAACAAAAGAAAGGAAGCATAAGAGCTCAAGTTCAAAGAAAAAGGAGGGTAGGAAAACTACATTTGATTCTGGAGATGAATATAGCAAGGTTGAAACATCTTATGGCCAAGACACTGACCAAGGAAACTGGAGTTCATTCCAAAATTTCTTGTTAAGAGCAGAAGAGAAAACAAGATCTAATGATGCAGATCTATTTTCTGGCGAAAAGGAGCCCCCATCAAGGAGAAAAAAGAATGTAAACACTGCTGATCCTATTCTTTTAGCTGGGCGAGATTCTGATGATGTCCATGAACGGAAGGCAGTAGGCTTTGATTCAGCCAGTGGGAGGAGTAGAGCTATTCGGGTGATGTCCAATGATGTACTTGTGATGTCTGGGGATGAAAGAAACTATATGGATGGTGCAATAAAGGAGATAGAAGCTGGTGGTGGGGGATACAGGAGAGGGACAAGTGATGACTTCATGGTCTATGGTCAGGAAAGGCCAATGGACAGAAGGAGTTCATTGGATCCTCTTGCAGAGGCCCGGTATAGGAGTCCCACTCAGGTGGACAAGAATGGGTATGGTGTGGCTGATGAGTCGTTTATGATTCCTCTTAGATCCGGCTCACAGGATAATATTGGACCAGAAAGCCGAACTGCGATTGACTTAGATGTTGAGCTTCCTACAAGCGTTCAGAAAACATCAGATGGAAAAGCTGGAACTCAACTCTTCTATGAGCCAGATGAATTGATGCCACAGCGTGGATTTGAAGATGCTTCATTTGGATATGATCCAGCAATGGATTATGATAGCCACATGCTGGTCCAAACTATTGTCAAGGTTGAAGACACAAATGCAGAGGATATCTCTCATAGTATTGATGGTGATGTAAAGAAGCCTGAGAAAGAGAAGCCAAGAAATGCAAAAGACGGTTTGGATAAAAGAAAGAAAGATGCCTTACTGAGGAGACTGTCAGCTCCAAAGACCCCACTAAATGATGCACAGAAACGGGCACAGAATATGCGAGCATATAAAGCTGACCTTCAGAAACTGAAGAAAGAGCAGGTACTGGCGCATTTTATCCCCTTTTACCATGCTCTTCATTTGATCTATTTGAAAATTGGTTCTTCTATATGGTGTAAATGTAGGGTATTATCTGTAACTCAGGCTCGTTTACATTTATTATTTTACTATCTTTACCCTCTTCATCACTGTCACCGCTCCTTTCAAAGGGCCAACTGAGTCTGAATCCAATAGGATGAAGACAATTTCCCTGTAGTTTTGTAGATAATATAAAGTAGGAAGTACTTCTAAGTTAAAATTTCAGTTAGTGAAGCGCTATATTGGTTTCCCAGAATGCAGAAATCTTATCAACTTTACCTAACCCCTAATCTACCTCCAGTAAAAAAGAACATATATACTATGTCCACAATTACTGTCTGGTTTGACTTTTGTGTTATTTGGCAACTCACTTCCTTGATCTAGTTATGTCTTGTTGGAAAGTCCATTCAATCCAATAGAAAGAATTAATGATTTTTTTTGGCATTTCTCAAGCTCTGCTTTGTTCTTAGGTCCTGTTCTAACTCAAATTGACATTTTTTTTTGTTGTTGTTCCATTTGTATATTTAACTTTCCAATGACCTCTCACTTTCAGGAAGAAGAACAAATGAAGCGACTGGAGAGGCTTAAATTAGAGAGGCAAAAGAGAATAGTTGCAAGAAGTAATGGAAAGAGTCCAGGGAGCGATCCTCCAAAAGCAAGCAGAGAGCATATCAATGGACTGAGCAAATCAGTTCCATCATTTACTGGGGTGAAGAAAGAGAAAAGTGGGACAACTGAGTCATTTAGCGAGCGACTGAAGAGGCTCGCTGAACCTAAAGGCATTGCTGGGACGGACCATTCTTCAAAACCCAAATCAATTAGCACAGATCACTCAAGGAGAAGAAGCATGGCATGAGTTGATTGGAGACAGACGACTAAACATCTTGAATCTATCATGCAGCTTGGCAACCCAGCAACCTTACTGGAACAGCAAATCAGATCTCCAAAAGTTTCTTGTACAGGAAAAGGCTGGTGTTATAGTGGTGCCTGCATCCAAGAATACCATGGAAAGCGAGTTTTCGTACAATGGCCTCGCATTTTACTTTCAGTTTGACATGATTATATTCATTCTTTGATTGAAGGTGGCTTGTAATAGCTGTGAACCTGTTTTTGTTGATAATTGCTATATTGTGCATGTATTTAGTGAAGGAATTGGTCAGTGTTGGAGATAGATGGTGTGATCTTTACAGTTGGAAAACAGACCACTTGACGGTGTCGCCGTGTCAGAGTACCGAGGTGTCAGAAATCAACCCTATTGGGTGGGGATATACCTCACTCCTTTTTTTAAGTAGTAAAGATTGGAGGATATACCTGTGTGATTTTGGAAAACACCGATGTGCATTGAGAACGTTGTTTGAAGGACCTGTCTGTTCATGTGCTGTGAATTGAGTCTTGAGACTAATGTTGCCAGTGAAGAACTGAAAGGTGTTAGGAAAATAGAGACAAAAGAGACACGGATGTTTACATTGAAAATTCTTGCGGGAAAAAATTATGGGCGTCGATCAGCGATGATCACTATATAAAAAGTACTTACAAAATGCAGGAGAATTACAATGAGGCGTCAACTCTTTCCGTACGGCTTACAAGAGATATATGGGGGGTAAAAGAACATTAGAGTCCAAGTAAGAAATTAATCTGCTAATATAGCAACTAATCCATTAATATGGTATGATTGGATTCGATCATATTAGAAATTCGGATCACAAATATCAACAATCTTCACCTTGGGACGAATTTCCTCATGTAGCATAACAAAGAATTATCAATCACCAAATAATTCCTCAATAAGGTAAAAATCATTGTGCGCTAACTAGTCTCTAAGACTAAATTGTAACACCAATTAAGCTTGAGCAAAACTCAAACTTACTAACAGGAATTGATTTTATCATCATATCAGTTGGATTCTCTTGAGTACTTATCTTGCACAGATTGACATCACCTTGAGCAATAACGCCTCGAATAAAGTGATATCTCACATCAATGTGCTTTGTTCTCTTATGGAACATCCGATCATTTGTAAGGTATATAGCACTCTGACTATCACAAAATATAGTAGTGCAAGAATTATCTCCACAAAGCTCAGTGTACAAACCTCTCAATCAAATAGCTTTTTTATAAGCTTTAGAAATAGCCATATATTCTGCTTCAGTGGTAGATAAGACAACAGTAGCTTGTAAACTTGCCTTCCAATTAACAGCACAATCACCAATGGTGAAAACATAACCTGTGAGAAACCTCTTGTCCAAATCACCAGCATAATTAGAGTCAACATAACCAACAAGTTCATCTCTAGAATTCCCAAACTTTAAACGAGCATTAGAAGTGCCACGCAAGTGTCTGAAAATCTACTGAATTGTTTTCCAATACTCTTTTCCAAGATTAGCCATGTATTTACTAACAACACTTAATGTATGCGATAAATCAGGACGAGAACAAACCATATCATACATAAGAGAACCAACTGCACTGGAATATGGAACTCTAGACATGTACTCAATATCATAATCTGACTCAGGACATAAGGCTGAAGATAATCTGAAATGCGAAGCTAATGGAGTATTCACTGGTTTTGCATCATGCATATTAAAACGACGAAGGACTTTCTCAATATAACCTTGTTGACTAAGGTATAACTTGCTAGATTACCTCTCTCTATTAATCTCCATGCTAAGAATTTTCTTTGTTGCACCTAAGTCCTTCATCTCAAATTCATTACTCAATTGTGCTTTCAGTTTTGCTATTTCCGACTTATCTTTTGCAGCAATCAACATATCGGTATGAGCTACAAGAGGTGCATGGGGTGCAATCGCACCCCAAAATTTTTACACAAAAAACTGATATATACCCCCCTTAATACATGTTTAATATTAATATGCATGTAAAATGTTTTCAAGAAGATAATACATTCTCAAGAAGACACTTTGCTCATGACCCACCCTCGTGATCCCGCCGGCCCAAGTTGGCAAGCCCAAGTCGGCCAGGTCCCGAGATGGCACTGCTCCTTCCTCTAACCTCTCCCCAATTGGATGGATGACCAAATGACCAATTCCTCATTTCCTCTTCCTCATTTCTCCAAATCGGATCTGAAGGTGAAGCACCAAGCCAAGACCTCTGCGCCACGGTCACCTCCGTCCTCCATGGCGCCCGCTTGCCGGCCTTGCCCTAGTGCCCTCGGCCAGTCGACCCCTCAGGTGCGGTGCTTGCCGTGCTTGCCCGCCTCTCGGCTCTCCCCGTGCCTCACGTGCCTCACCGTCCACATCACCCTCCCGCCTCCTGCCTGCCTGCCAGCAGCGCCAGCGCCATGCTCTCTCGGCCCTGGCGCCCGCCTCCGGCCGGCTCGGCGTCGGCGCACGTAGTCCTGGCGGCAGCAACACCGACATGACCCGCCGCCGCCCGCCCTCCTGCGACTTCTGCATGCCCGCCGCCCAGCGCTCTCGATCTCGGCCAGCCCGCCTCCGGCTCGGCCTCCGGCCGCCGATGGCGACGCCGCTCCTCTCCTAGTCTCTGTCCTTCATCGCTTTGGTTCTTGGTTAGTGACTTTAGACTTATGCTCGTGATTGGCTGATTGTGATTTGTGAAAGTGAAAATGTGAAATGTGAATGGCATCAGGCAACCGAATGGGTCCAATAGGAAATGGGTGATGTAGTACTGATCAACTGATGTCAATGTCTGATGAGTGATGACTGATGTTATATTCATATATTGTTTGGTTGCCTGATTGGCTCACTGAGTTAGTGAGTTACTTAATTGATCAATGATCATTGAATGATTGAATCCCCATGCTTTGGTAGAATGGTAGTGCTCTGTGAATGAGTGATGTAGTGATGTTATTGTTTTGCTTTGATTAGTTGATTGATCATTGATGTATGGTTAGAGTCAAATGATTTGCTTATTGTCTAGTTTGGGGGTTAAAATGATTTATGGTCAAATGTAATTTGACACATTTAAGCTTATGTAGTATGTCATTTGAACTTGTGTTGGAACGGATGTGTTTTAAGTTCGCACCCCCATCGTCAAAATCCTGGCTCCACCACTGCAACATATCATCAACATAGAGAAGCAAATAAATAGCTGAACCATTAGTAGTCTTTAAATAAACATAGTTATCATAAGCAGACCGCTTAAAATCATGAGAGAGCATAAAGGAGTCAAATCTCTTGTACCATTGCCTAGAAGATTGCTTCAAACCATAAAGAGATTTTGTTAATCTACAAACAATGTATTCTTTTCCAGGAATAACAAAACTCTCAGGTTGGTCCATATAAATGTCTTCTTCCAACTCCCCACGTAAGAATGCAGTTTTAACATCTAATTGCTCAAGTTCATAATCATGCATAGCAATAATACTATGTAAATTGCGAATAGAACTATGCTTCACAACTAGGGAAAAGACATCATTAAAATCAATACCTGGAATCTAACTATAACCTTTAGCAACCAACCTTGCTTTATACCTTGCTGGTTCAGTAGGAGAAATACATTCATTTCTTTTGAAAATCCACTTGCAACGAACAAGCTTATTCTCTTTTGGCAATTTCACTAATTCTCAAGTGTCATTCTTTTCAAGTGACTCCATCTCATCATGCATAGATATTTATTACAATCAGTGAAGTTAATAGCTTCAGAGTATGATGAAGGTTTTGTATTACCTTCAATTTCTTTTGCCACACTCAAAGCATAAGCAACAATATTAATTTCTTTAATCAACCTCTTGGGTGGATTAATCTCCCTTCTAGGCCTGTCAACTGCAATGTACCATTGTGGTGGCTGCTCAATAATAGGAGGATCCTCAACAATAGGTGCATCATGAATAACAATATTTTCTTTATCTGATGTGTCATTTGAACCAACAAAATGATCCACCTGAACACTTGAGTTCTGCTCACTCTCAACAGGAACATTAGTGGGCAGTTTATCATGAAGCATAGCAGATTCATTAAAGACAACGTTTCTGCTAATCAAAACCTTGTTTGTTTCAAGATTCCACAAATTATATCATTTGACACCAGATTTATAACCAAGAAAGATGCACTTAACAGCTCTAGGCTCTAATTTTCTATGATCAATACGAGCATAAGCAATACAACAACAAAAAATCTCAATTCTGAATAATTTGCTAGGGAACCAAATCATACCTCAATTGGAGTCTTTTTTTCAATTGCAATAGAGGGTGACCGATTAATAAGGTAGCAAGCAGTGGAAGCGGCGTCAGCCCAAAAACGCCTATGTAAACCTGCATTTGACAAAAACGCCTATGCAAACCTGCAACGGGCTTTGGAAATGATGGTCCTGTTCATACGCTTAGCTACACCATTTTGTTGAGGAGTATGGGGAACGGTGTAGTGCTTAACAATGTCTTCAGTCTTTCAATATGATTCAAATTCATTAGAACAAAATTTCATCCCATTATCAGTGCAAAGTTTCTTTACTTTCTTTTCAGTTTGCCTTTCAACCATAGTCTTCCACTCTTTAAATGCTGAAAATGCTTCTGATTAACGCTTCAAGAAATAAGGCCACACTCTTTTAGAGTAATCATCAATAATTGTTAACATATAACGAGTACCTCCTAGCGATGACTTGCGAGATGGTCCCCATAAATCAGAATGCACATAATCCAAGATACCTTCTGTGGTATGAACTAAAGTATTGAACTTCACCCTCTTGTGTTTGCCAAACAATTAATGCTTACAAAATTTCAGCTTGCCAATGCTATGTCCATCAAAAAGTCCTCTCTTGCTCAATTCTGCCAAACCTATTTCACTCATATGCCCAAGACGCATATGTCAAATATTAGTAACATCGGAATCAGATAATGAACTTGAAATTACAGCACCACTACCTAATATTGTAGTACATCACAGATGGTACAGATTGGCAGATTTAATATCAGCTTTCATCACAACAAGAGAGCCTTTTGATACCTTCAAAACTCCACCTTTACCAGAATACTTGTACCATTTAGCATCAAGATTACTCAAAGCGATGGGGTTCCTTTTCAAATTTGGAATGTGCCTCACATCTGTTAAAATTCTGACAATGCCATCAAACATCTTGATCTGAACTGAACCAATTCTACAACCTTATAAGATGAGTTATCATCCATCAACACAGTACCACCTTCAACAGGTTCATAGGTGGCAAACCAATCCCTATTAGGACACATATGAAAGGTACAGGGGGAATCAAGAATCCATTCATCATTGGTCTTAGCACATCCATCAAAGGCAATAAGCACTTCTCCATTAGAACTATCCCTTGACCTCCTTAGGACCTCCTCCTCAGGATCTCCTTAGGACCTTCCTAGATCTCCTCAGGACCTCCCTTGACCTCCTCAGGACCTCCCTCGACCACCCTCCTAGTTGGACCTCCTCCCGACTAGTCGAGCCTCCTCCCGAGAGCCCATTCCTAATTCATCTAATTCAGTACCTTGCTGTTAGTTCTAGTTCGGTTTGTTTTGGAGTTCATCTGGATTTTATTTGGTTTTTATTTGAATTTGCTTCGTTTTCACGTGTAGATTTCGACGACTCCGGAGAGCCTGAGTACTCCGAAGAAGTAGACCCTTAAGCTTTCGAGCAAGGCAAGTTACACCTTTGATCATATTGAATCACAGTATCTCAAATTATTTAAGTTCTGTTTCAAATTATTATTGCATGTTTATTTAAATTCAAGTAATTTAAATCCCTGTTTTAACTTTATAGTTATTCCTAATTCCTTTGTACATCTCCTCAGGGCCTCCCTTGACATACTCAGGACCTCCCTTGATCTCCTCAGGACCTCCCTTGACCTCCTCAGGACCTCCCTCGACCACCCTCCTAGTTGGACCTCCTCCCGACTAGTCGAGCCTCCTCCCGAGAGCCCATTCCTAATTCATCTAATTCAGTACCTTGCTGTTAGTTCTAGTTCGGTTTGTTTTGGAGTTCATCTGGATTTTATTTGGTTTTTATTTGAATTTGCTTCGTTTTCACGTGTAGATTTCGACGACTCCGGAGAGCCTGAGTACTCCGAAGAAGTAGACCCTTAAGCTTTCGAGCAAGGCAAGTTACACCTTTGATCATATTGAATCACAGTATCTCAAATTATTTAAGTTCTGTTTCAAATTATTATTGCATGTTTATTTAAATTCAAGTAATTTAAATCCCTGTTTTAACTTTATAGTTATTCCTAATTCCTTTGTACATCCAAACTTATTATTGATTCAACCACCCCTTGTTACCATAGTAAAGAGCTAGTTGGTACATTAGTATGAACTAGCACATGTTGCAAAACTCTATACTTAGTCAAAGCTTAGACCCAAAAATCTTGATTTGGGGAATTTACTGCCAAAGACCAATGTTGTCGAAATGTTTTAACCATGACATTGGATTGTCGTGGAAGTTTGCAAATGTTTTTAAAAAGCAAAGCAAAAGGAAAATTGGTTTGGACTTGGGCAAATCAGTTGTTTGGAAGGGTGCATGTTCATGCACGGGATCGATTCATTTCTATGATTGAGGCCTAGGGTTCTGTTGGAAGTCGTCCAAGTCAGTTAAGGACTGGTCTTTGAGTGTATTTTACTACGCCCTACCGTACTACCACATGTTCTGAATGGGTAGAACCTGGTCAACTAATTTACAACGTTTCACCGTGGTCGTTCCATCTGGTTGTGTAGGTGTCTTAACGACCTACTTTTATATATTCCCACCTAGTGCAAGAGGGGGCCTGAACCCAGCAGATGGTTAGTACAAAGGGGGCAAAACCTTAGCGAGGGGGGACTGCGGTGGAATGGCGCTCTGTAAAGGCTTTGTCACGTGCTCTAGACCACTTACCTATAGTAGTGAGCGGTGGTATCGACGGATGCCAAACAAACTAGAGAAGTCGTATCGTGTGGATAAAGCTGTACACCTCTGTAGAGTGTAAAACTATTCGAATAGCCGTGTCCACGGTCATGGACATGCTAGCAAAGCTGCTCCAAGTTAGGTTTTGGTTTTGTTTCCCAAAGACTTTATGAAATGGTTTTGGATATCTATCCAAATAGGTTTTGGGCAGGTAGCCCTATGATAGGAGGGTATCCTTCACCACTTGTTAATGAATGTTATTCGATTATAAAAGTGAGATTTAGAAAATGAATTTTAGTTATTGTATAACTGCTTTGGAACTTAGTACAAGTATTTGGAAAGAAACATGGCTTTATGCAAATCAACTCTATAAGCCTTCCCTTGAGATATCCTTGCATGCATTGCAATCTGTTACTTGACGGGTGTGACTTGCGAGTGCGGTTGTTGTGCTCACTCTTGCTTAATTCAATAATTAAGCAGGAGAAGAGGTCTACGAGGAGCCTGAGGACCAGGACGACTAGGCTACGCCCTCTAGACGATTGCTTGTGGCGAATCGTGTGGTCTACTTGCTTTTGTCTTCCGCTGTGTTTGGTTTTGTCGGCCCATAAGTCGTTCTTGTAATCAACTATGTTGTTTATTAATAAAGTTTGTGTTTATGGTTGTTACCACATTTGTTTACTGTGTGAGCTAGCCGCTGATCTTGGGACTAGTTCGGTATGCACAGAGGATTTGGGGTAATCCCAGGTCCGACCCCGACAAAAGTGGTATCAGAGCCATCTCGACTGCAGATCGTAACCTAGTAGAATGGATGTTAGTTGAAAATTTCAAAACTTATTTTATACAACAAGAAAGATAATTTGTTCTCTCCTCATTTTGGTCATTTTTCTATCCTTACCTCATTCTTGGTATTCTTCCTTACCTTACTCTCTTCTCACCATTTTACAATGTCAAATGGATCCTCTTTCCCTTGAAATTTCTATAGGTGGTCTCATGATTAGCTAACCTGGTGTTGAAGACCTCAAGACTTGAAGCTGTCAAAAGAGCGTCATCGCGCAGGAACCACCGAGGACCGCGAGCGTCGAGTAGAACGTTGTATAAAACTATTAAAGTATTTGGAAAAGCTTTTTGTGTTGGTTATTTTGCTTGGGTGGGTTGTTTCGTCCTGTCCCCCTTAGTTTCTCCTCTTCTTTCCTGAGTCTGTTGAGTTCTAGCAGATGGTGACTACCCGCAACGACAGTGGCATCACCAGCAATCATAACAGAGAGAATGTGCAAGAGAACCCAATTCCAACGCCACCACCCCCTCCAGTTGAAGGACCCGGTTGGAACCAGATGATGGCCAACCAAGCTCAGCTGATTAATCTGCTCGTGCAATCTATCAACAACACCCAGAACTTGCAAGCGGCAGCAGCAGCTCAATCTCAAGCTTTCGCTCCACCTCCCCCAAGGGCCAATATATCAGAGTTTATGAGGTTACGTCCACCGACTTTCTCCAGTAGCGCTGAGTTAATGGAGGCTGATGATTGGCTTAGGGCAGTCAGCAGGAAACTGGATATGATCCAATGCACTGATCGTGAGAGGGTTTTGTTTGCCTCTCACCAGCTGAACGGACCAGCGTCAGAGTGGTGGGATAATTTCACCCTGTCCTACATGGATGCTCAGACCATCACTTGGGACGAATTCGTGCAGGCTTTCCGCCGTGCACACATTCCACCGGGCATGATGGCCCTGAAGAAGAAAGAGTTCCGCACCTTGTGCCAAGGCAACCGCTCAGTTAATGAGTATTTGCAAAAGTTCAACCAGTTAGCCCGCTATGCACCAGAAGATGTGGCAATTGATGAAGCCAAGCAAGAGCGTTTCTTGGAAGGACTCAACAATGACCTCGCAGTCCTCCTCATTGCCCAAGACTACACCGACTTTCAGCAGTTGGTGAGCAAGGCTATCCGTTAGGAGGGCAAGCACCTAGAAATGGAGAACCGCAAGAGAAGAAGGCATCTCAGAAATTCAACTCTGGGGGTTTTTCCAGGCCCCGCACCACTCAGCCGTAGACACCTTAGCATAGGACATTCTAGTCCTCTTTGTCCAAGGCACCGGCACCAGCTCAGCGCCCAGTCAGCTCAGGTTTCCGTAATACTTCTCCTGGAGGCCAGTCGCTTAGGGGATTAGTCCACATTCTGCCAGATTGCTTTAGTCCATATAGTGGCTTTCTGAGTTGCACACTGTACAAATTTCTATTTGCTCTGTCTTGGTTCGGGACAGGGATACCTTCAGGTACCTTCATATAAATGTCCAAATCCAAGTTTTCATAAAGGTATGCTGTTACTACATCCATCAATTTCATTTCTAAATTCAAGTTCACTACCATTGAGATTAAATATCTAATGGGTGGTTCCGCTCATGACTGGGGAATAGGTTTCTTCATAAACAACTCTTGGACGTTGAGTGAAACCTTGTTCAACAAGTCTTTCTTTACTTCATTATTTTCATTTCTCTTTCGAACAAATACCCACTTATGCCCTACATGGTGCACATGGGGAGGCGTGCGGCTTACAGGCCCAAACACCTCTCTTTTATTCAAAGAAAATAATTTTGTTTCTATTGTCTTCTTCGAATCTTCTTAATCTGATCTTTTCTTACATTCAACAAGCGATACAGGCTCTGGATCAAGATCGATGATTGTGAAAATTTTCTTTGCAAAGTAAATGTCGACATTGGCTGTTGTCTTATTCATAAATTCTCTCGAGATCACAGAGTTTATAGCTATTTCTTCAAGGGGCGATTCTTCTAATGCTTCTACTTGATCACCACTGCTTCCAATTACGAGGGCAAGCCCCTTTAGTTTTCTAGCTCCGATGTGTGCGCACACATCCATGCTGGTATCTCCCTTCATGGGGATGTTCAATTCTGGTATGACTTTTCTGAAGGTGCCATACTGGTGCTAGGTCTCAACTAGCTCCCCTTCTGGTTCTGGGGAACTTCGGTGATCGGCTGTGTCAAGTCATTCTTGTCCTTTTTCACTAAGCGTCCCCAGTTACTTCAGATTCGAGGGGCCGGAGTTCTCGTCCTTTCTGAGACCTTAGGACAGGATTAGGGATACCTTCATCGGTATTTCAACCCCCTCCGGTGCATTTCGTACATGCATATGCGACTTGGTCACACTCTTCAAATCACTAAAGTAGTCAGGCAGTTGATTCGCTAATGCTTGCAAATCAACTATCTTCTGGACTGCAATTGTCTTCTAGACTTCAACTATCTTCTAGACTTCAATTGTCTTCTGGACTTCTCTATTTGCTTCACTAGTGCGTGAGTCATGTGCGTGGATTTCAATTATCTTCTGGACTTCTCTATTTCCCGATATTTTTCATCAAGGGGTTGATTTCCTCCCCCTAATGACGGAAAAACTATCCTCATCTAATATACTATCAGCGAATTGGGCAGTATACAAATCTTTCATCATAGGGTCCAAATACCTGATTATGGATGCTGCCTCATAACCAACATATATCCCAGACTTTCAGAGAAGGCCCATGCAGTTCACTGTGGTGGTGGTATAGGTACATAAACCTTGCAACCAAAGATGAGAAATTTTCGGTGCTGACCCTTGCACTAGTTGCATAGGTGGATGAATGTTATATGCTGGTAGTCTAAAATTGATGAGAGTTGCTGCGAGCAGGAGTACGTGTCCCCAAGATGTAGTTGGTAAATTACAATTCTTCAAAGTGGTCAGGCAAAAATTTAATCCTTCTAATTAATGCCTCTGCTAGTCCATTTTGGGTGTGGACATAAAGTATGGAATGCTTAATTTTAATTCCCATTTCCATGCAATAAGCATCAAATGCCTTCGAAATAAATTCTCCGGCATTGTTCATTCTGGTGGACTCCACATGATGACCAGGGAAATTATTCTTAATTTAATTATCTACGAGATTAGCTTTTGCAAAAGGAGTGGTTTCTCGTAGACAATAAACATATGTGCGACCATTCCGAGGAAGCATCGATGAGCACCATAAAATACCTAAATGACCTCGACAGAGTCAGATAGGTTTGCTAATGTCTCCTCGATACTGATCAGGAATCAAAGGATCGTGCATCATTCGCTTTCAGAGCAAAAAGTCTAGTAATTAATTTCCTGGTGGCACATGCGGGGCACACAAAATCTTCTTGATTCCAAAAATTCTTTACATTCGTATTATGTCCCTATGAATTGTTGATTATATTTCCCATCGTCCTAAGACCTGGGTGGCATAATCTATCAAACTGGAGATAGAAAAGTTTAGAGCTTCTAAATACGGTTCTCAAGGCAATATAGGCTGCAGGTGCCTTAATATTAGTATAGTATAGTCCAGTGTCAAATGAAGGAAGTCGTTCTAATACCATTTTCCACTTTCTTCATACTTTGTAATAAGCAGGTATTCCTTACCATGTTCTTTTTCAGTCTCTACGTGGAAACCGTTAACGCGAATATCTTTGAGAGTTCTAGTCGATTCTGGGGACAACAAGGCTTCTTTAGTGACCAAAGTTGTGCCCATCGGGAGTATAATTGTGGCCCTTCCTGAGTCTATTATACAAGTATCGCTGCCTGCGATTGCCGTAAGGCTACCAGCATTCTTGCTGATCGACTGAAAGATTTTGTCTCTCTCAAGGTGGTTTTCATTGTGTCACTATCCTGCTAAGCACACTTCCTTCATAGGGCGCCACACGTGTTATAATATAATATACTTTATTAATATGCAGCGGAAATCAAGCAACACATAAATAAAATACTTCAGATATTATTATAACTTGCTATTATAAATACGGGAAAATAAGCCTTGCAGGACTCATAATAAGGATTTAATGCTTTGGTCTCCTAGAGCTTACAACCATTATTCAAAGAATAAAATAATTCAATATTCTGCTTCAATTACAAACTGCAAGTTACTATAAAAGATCCAAGTGCAATGTGTCACTAGATCGAATCAGGGAAGTATTCAAAAACTTCTGCCTTACTCTGCTTCATGGCGATCTTCTCCTCTTGGGCAACTACGGCTGTGGCCGCTGCGATGTCCAAAGGAGGGATGATGGGGGCTGCTACTAGGCTGTCCACATCCATGAGTGCAACTAATGGATGTGGATCCTCCGTGCCTGCAATGGCGAGGAGTGCTTCATGCTGTCCTATGCCCTTCTTCTTAGACTAGAAAGCATCAATAACGTGCGACCCATGACCTTACCCTTCTTGCCCCTCTTCTTCGTGAGAGGCTTCATCACCTTGTAGCTGCTAGAATTGGCTTCATGGCCAACATTGCTACTAGGTGGCTATGAGATGTAGTTCTTCCTGAGAACATCATCTTGAGGTTCCGCAACTTGCATGATGTCAATTAATGTGGCATACTCCTTATAGTCGTCTTGATGATAGTTGCGTGCGGATTGCACCGCATTTGGGTGAAAGGTAGAGAGGGTCTTCTCAATCTTCTGCTCATCTGTGATTACATTATCATAAAGTTGCAGACTTGTACAAATTCTGGCCATACTGGGTCAGTTTTTCGAACTCCTGGTTCGTGATGCCAGTCATTTCCATATTCATGCAAAGAGTTCATAAGATTACTGCTAGTAATTTACATAAAATGGTTGCAAAATTCTCATAATGCTCTTCGAACTTCCCGTTCGTGTTCCCATACTTTTCTATGCATTTATCATGATTTACTGTTATTTTCAGTGATCAAAAGCAATATAAACAATCACAGATAATCAAAACAGTAAATACAATACATAAATTGCATAGAAATAATAATAACAAAGCTAAACATGCTTCAAAGGTTCAAAATATGCAAAAATGGATTCAAAAATTGAATTCCCGAGACTCTTTTCTACTGGAAAAAGAATTTTCGGTTAATTTTGCAATTTTCAGGGGTTAAAACGTGAAATTTCAATGCTGAGAAAAATTTTCGTGTAATTTTCCAATTTCCAGGGGGTTTTCTGCAAAATTTTCTTATCTACGAAATATCCTCATAATTTTCACAATTCCAAGGGCCCTTTTGCAAAAGTTCCTTTCTTTTTTGGTTTTTCTCCCCTTTTTTCGATTTCCACCAGCCAGGCCCCTTTCCTTTTTTGGCCTGTTATCCAATGGCCCGGCCCGACCCATCACCCATTCTTCTCCATCCCAAATCCGCTCACCCCACTACCGCACTCCACTCGGTGAGCCCTACTCCGATTACTCGCGTTTCAAGCACCTCATCACCTCCCTGGAGATTTTTTGGTAGCTTATGGTGCCTCTTGTCTCCTAGGTCGTCGGCACAACACGAAGCTTACCGCGCCGCCTCAAGTCCTCGTCGCCGTCTTTCCTCCGAACACCTTCGTCGTCACTCTCCGCTTCGGTAGGCTCACGACCCCTCCTAGGTGCCTATGCACGCGTTGGTTAGCTAAGTGCGTAGCCGAAACGCCATAACCGCTCTGGTAGAAGCTTCACCGCCGCCATTCTGAGCCGCCGTTGCCGTCGCCGTCGATGTCGATAGGACCGCCTGCCGATGGGGGTTCCATTTTTGTCTTTGTCGGCCGCCCCCATGGCCTAACTCGCCAATGGCAAAATTGACTGTGAGCTCCTCTGCTCCGGTTCAAATGGAGAAGACACACTGTAGCTCGATCATTAGCAGTAACTGCATCATTAGGGGATAAGTAGTGTGACATGTGGACCCGATTAAGTAAAGTGTAATTAAAAAGTAAATCAGGTGCAGAGTCTATGACAGTTGGACCCCTCCTGTCAGTGGGTAGATTTTCTTTAGGAGAATAAATGAAAAAGAAAAAGAAATGTCAGGGCCCATATGTCATTCATTGATGCATTTTTTGGTTAAGAAAATAAAACAAAAGAAAAGAAAAAGGCCGTGGGCCCTACCTATCAGAGAATGGAGTCTCTCTCTCTTTCTCTTTTTCTGGATTTAATTTTGGAATGGAACTTCAGAGGCTTCGTTCTCCCTTGTTCTAACTCCAAATTGAATAATTTTTCTTTCTAAATTTGTCTAAATTCAAAACCTACCCAACCAATCTAAAAACACTAATTTTGGAGTTCATTTGAATTTTTTATTGCAATATGAGTCTTTTTGGTGCTTATTTGGGTTTGTGATTATTTTCACATATATAGACATCAAAACTCCCGAAGAACCTCAAGTAAACCAAGACCAAGAGCAGCAATACCTAGAACAAGGTGAGTCAACACTTTGATCATTTTGCTCCTAAGTTTTAATGCAATTTATATTGTGTTCAAACTATGAAAGTGCATTGCTATGTTTTATACATGTATGTTGCTTCAGCTCATAGATAATGCCTTAACTAATAATGAGTATAAAGTTCCAACCCTTGAACGTGGATATTATCCTTGTCACCCTAGATTAATGGAATACATAATAGCTACTAAATACATACTTAAGAGTCATGCTTAGCTATGCGTAGTGACATTGGCATGCAGGTAGTAAATTGCCCCGACATCATTAAACATTTGAAAATAAGATTGGGCAGCCGAGGTTGGAGCTTAACTGGCATGTTGAGCTAGAAAAGTATTTTAAAACAAAAGAAAACCAAAAACAGATTTCGACTCGGGTGGCTAAAAAGAGTGGCGGGTGCCAGGGGCACGACAGAGTGGGTATGAGGAAGTACCGCCTGAGTTAATTAAGGACCCAAATCTTGTGATGACCTCTCGTGTAAAGACAGTGCAACCACAAGTCTCTAATGGGTACGACCCGACTGATTAATTTGTTCGCCTCAACGTTGCTTTCATCATCCCGCTCATGTGGCATGTATTATAGTCTTAGTGAACAACCACTCCAAGGTGGTGCGGCTATAATACATTAGGAAACCACTACGACGCAAAAGGGGGCTACGGGGAGTGGCATACACTATGGCCTTAGCTGACAACCACCTGGAGGAGCGGAGTCCAAACGTTGGCGCGACTATATTGCATTACAAAACCACCCTCTGTAGCGAAACCTAGTAGATGAG
Organism: Phyllostachys edulis; assembly: GCA_036346405.1. Classification (NCBI taxonomy): domain Eukaryota; kingdom Viridiplantae; phylum Streptophyta; class Magnoliopsida; order Poales; family Poaceae; genus Phyllostachys; species Phyllostachys edulis. The sequence goes on from CM070557.1 coordinate 9,256,838, forward strand.
GTTGCGTTAGGTAGAGCATTGTAAAGGCCTTGTGATAATCAACTTAGTCGCACACCTATGAAAGTGTGTCAGGGACAATATAAGTTGATTGCCTCTTGTGAGTAAAGTGTATGAACTCTACGGAGTAAGAAAACTATCTGGATAGCCTTGCTCACGGTCATGAGCGGTGTCAAGAACTTGCTTGAAGTAGCTTTAATTTCATTTCATTTTTATAAAAACAATATGTGGATGGAATGAAAAGATGGGGTAGAGCCCCGAGGATTGATATAGCCTGGTCGAGAACCAGTGCAAAGTACGGGATGTGACCAGAAAAAAGGATATGAGCATTGGGTGGATGGAGACACTCAATAGTATAGGCTCAGTTTATGAAAACTTGTGTTAGTAAAATACTAAATCTCAGGAATTGCTACTACATAATCTAATTCAAACTTAGCTTCGTGCAAATAAAAGAACCATGAACCTCCCTTGATTAGCCTTGCATATATATAATCCTTGCTTGAGATTAGAGTTTGTTTTGCCGGCCCAAAAACACTTAGATCCCCAAGGCCCAAAAGAACCCAACTGGTAGAACGATCCAACAACCAAAACCTTCGTTTTCTCTCCATGACTCCATCCACACTCCACAGGCTTTCACTTCCGAACAACTCGCAGAATTCTCTGTCCCAGTCTCCCTCCGGTCTCCGCTGGTGGCGGCCACCTCACCATTCCTCAGGTTTTCTTCCTTCCTTCCTCCCTTTCCCTTGATCCGTGCAGCTACTTTCTCTCCTATTTTTTGTCATTTCCATTCGTTTCCAGTAGCTCCTGGGTTTCCAAGAACAAGAAATCACCGCTTCCGCCGAGGAAGGAGGGGATGGGGGGTGTTCCCGACCGCCTATAGCTCTGGCGGACGCCAGAGCTTGCCAGAATACTGGGTCCGCACCTGATTTCACATGAACCTAGAGTTATCTGCCAATGCTTGAATTCCCCTCTAAAACCCGCCCGAGCTTGCCAGAATGTTGGGTCCGCACCTGATTTCACATGAACCTGGAGTATCTGCCAATGCTTGAATTCCCCTCTAAAACCTCTTGAAATGCTACCACTACTGCAAAAGAAGGGAATAAATCGTACACAGGAAATGATCTTGGCAACAGAAAGAAGGAAAAGCTGACTGTAAAGCAATCATCACGAGGCACACACCCCATCCCACCAAGAGGTACTCCTTGTGAGGCTGACGGTCTGTTGCTCTCCCTCGTGAATGGATCAATTGGTGCTTTCTGTCAAGTGTCAATTGATAAGTACTCAAGTTAAAAGTCCATAAAATAAAAAGAATACCTCTAGTGGAATAAGTTTATGCTTAAACAGTACAAATGCAGAATCAGCATATTACCCTTCCATGAGAAGCCTCTTCCCGAATATATGACGAAAGACGGAGACCAAGCTTCATCTAATAGTCAAGAGGAAAAACACAAAATGTGATCATGGTGATTTTTTATATACATCACCTCCAGACTTCAGCAGAACAAAGAAACAAAGAGAGGTAGTACTTCCATGAACAAGGAAGGTTGACAGTTGCATTTTCCATACCATTTTAATTGCTTCTCCAAACGTAACACTGAACTCCTTCAATCTATTAGCGTGACTACTTAATTTCCTTCTCCCAGCATGTTCTGGTGGAGAGCCATCATCGAAGTCCAGCTGCAGTGTTGCCAAGGAAATAAATGAGAAATATCAGAATAATGAAGCCAGTTACAAGTCACAACAGCAGTCCAACGAAACCATATGATCTTACAAATCCGTATCACATGGGAATAATGGCATATGTTTTACCAAAAACTAGTCAAATTTCCTTTCCAAATGAAGAAAATCTCCAATGATTTTGTGATGGTTTACTCAAATACAGGCGATTAAGAATTTTGAGGTCTTGACTCAATAAAGCCTGATAAAATTCTTAGTACAACCATAACTGATGTAGAAAGTGTAACTTTTGTATCTATTAAGTCAGCCAAACAAATATCCACATGGTATACCACCAAAAACAGAAAAAGAAATGGAACATGCAGCATTTTAGAAGACCCTGAAATATTCAGGGCTACTATAATCATCAAGATAACAGACATAACATACCCACGAAACAGATTAGCTCACGGGAATTTACACTTCCCATCCTCCTAAGTTTTTTTTTTATGGAAAACAGTAGGGCAAGCCCTTCTGTATATATTAAATGAAGTAAAACACTTACAATATGAGAAATAGCAAAAACAAAATAAAAGGTACAGAACCAGCAAACAGGACCGAGGGAAAAAGAAGAAAAGTGCCAATTCAGAAATGGCACTCAAAGTAAATGTTTCCAGCCCGATTTTCACATTACACAGATAATGTGATGGCAACTGGCAATTGAGAGCAATTAAGGGAAGAGGAGGGAGAAGGCTCTTCTCACCAGTTGCAGGGTGCTCCTGCTCACAAGCTCATCGGCACGCCATGAGTGCTTCCTCCGGTAGAATAAATTGCCGCTCACCATTGCAACCCACTCACCAAAACCGGGGGCGGACCAAACGTGGGGCATGGGGTTCAGTTGAACCCCCAAAAATTGAGGAAAATAAACTGTTATCAGTAGTAATCCAGTAATCACCACGCAGCCAACAAATCCGCAACAAACAGCATGGATTAGATTGGAGAGAGAAAGATTTGGATTAGATTGCCTGCTCGCATCAAAGAAATTATCCCCTAGAACAAAACGATAGAGCAACAATCCAAGCAAGCTAGGGCTTCCTTACCAACAAAAGATGAAATCCATTCAAACAAAGCCCGAATGGGATGGATCTCCACTCCACGCCAGAGCGGAGGAGAAGGACGACCTCCTACGATAGAAGAGGTGGCACTCCCTCTTGGTGGAAGGAGGCCTAGCGGCGCGCTGGTTTCGGCGGGGAGGGAGGGTTCAATACCGTCGGCGTGAGTCTAGTCTAACTTCCTGTGATGTGATGGTTGTTTAGTTAGGGTAGAGCTGGTCAAATTGGCCGGATTTAACGGGTCGGTACGAGACACGACACTGTAGGTTCGACCTAAGTACGACACGGTCCATGCTGTTTATGGGCCATGCCGGCCCATCATGAGACTCTGGGTCGTGTCTGGGCCGCCATCTCGGCAATGTGGGCGGCCGAGACGCATGATGAACGATGGAGTCTGCGTGCCAAGCATGGCACGGCCGACCCGGGAGGCACGGCAATGCCAAGGGGCGGGAGGGCGGAGGCGGCAGATCGAGCGGAGGAGAGGTGGAGCGCGGTCTCTTCTGCGGTCCACCAGAGCGGAGGAGGAGGAGGAGGCGTTCTTGCCGCCGCGGTGATCTTGCATCCACGGAGACCGGAGCAGCGAGGGAGGAGGGCGTCGTTATCGCCGGAGGCTGCAAGAAGACGGGCGCTGGGGAGGAGAGGAGGCGAGAGCTGAGCCAGCAACGCAGATTTGCAAGACAGAGCCGCCGAGGAGTCGAGGCGGCAAGGGTCGTCGAGGCGGCCAGAGGAGGCGAAAGGCGGCCGACGAGGCGGCGCTGGCGCCAGGCGGCGAGGCAGCCGAAGCGAGGACGCTCAAGGCGGCGGGTCGCGTCATGCGGAGGCGAGGAGGCGCGGGGTCGCGGCGAGAACCGTTGGAAAAAAAAATGTTGCACACGTTGTTCATTTTTATTGCATCAGGACGTATGACGTCCGAGCGCTAGTTGCTCCCTTCTCTTTTCATATGCTTGTATTGTAGTTAATTTGGTCAGCCCATCTACACATATCACAACTGACCGGTTAAGTTCTATGGGACATACGCTAGCTATTTCTGCAAAAATCCTGTCAAGTTCATGTGAAATTACTGTCTTCCAAACAAGCTAAGAAGGGGTGAATTGATTGGATCGGCCATTGCCCATCCATCATTCATGTGCAATCAGTGGCGAATCCAGAATGAAAAAGGAGGGTGGGCTCAAAGCCTCAAATAACTAAAGTAATTTGTAACAAACATGGTCTGGTATTCTTGTACAATCAAATTCGAGAAATACAATGAAGGTACCTCGCTAATGACTTGGAAAGTGCATCCTAAAACATATAAATATGGTTTCAGTAGGTAACAAACTGTACATCAAAAATTAGTAATACTTAAATAGCAAATTGTACTTAAATGATCATTAAAAATTCATTTCTCCATTATTGCAAAGTGCAAACCTACGAATTAATTGCTAATTGAGTATATTATATACCACACTATCAAACTTCCTAACAAATTGCTAATTGAGTTATTAAGTTACGAGTATATTACCAGCACCATGAGCACAACTCAACAGCAAATAAGTGACTAAGTGAGTCAACAGAAAATGCGATTCGGCTTCATCACTTCCGGCACTCAAGACTCAACAGATCACACCACGCCAAATGGCCAAATCGCCCGTGGCGGCAATGAGGCCCGAGTAAGCGAGCGAGCAGCAACCACGCCCACACCCAAGACTCCAAGAACACCTCGGCGCCTCGGCACTTCCACTTCTCGGATCTCGGTGGCTCCTGCGACCGGCGTCCCTCGACTCCTCCTCGGCGATCGGCCTCTGGTGTCGGCCACCCCTCGCCTCCTCAAGAGCTAACCACCTCGGCGCCTCCCGGTTCCCCTCGGCGGCTCGGCCCCTCGCCCTCCCGCGCAAGACATCTGGTGCCCTCCTCCTCCTCTGGGCTCGGTGGACCGCTCCCACACCCGGCTACGGCGGCGACGCTGGCGTCGCGGTGGCTCCCCGCCAGCAGCCCAGCTCCAGATGCGCCGTTCACTTCTCCTCTCGATAACTGGATTGATTGGCCGATTGGGGTTGGGAAAATAGGCAAGCCCACACAGCCACACGCTTTTGTCTTCCCGTTCTCTGCTTACTGCTTCTTCTTCTTTGGAACAGCCATGGCAGCTGGGGAGCCGGGAGCTGGAGGTTGGACTTGGGGTTGGGGGGTCCGTGCGCCGGCGGAGGGTGGGCTTCAGCCTGATGAAGCCCCCCTAGTGGAATCGCCCCTGTGTGCAATTTCTTTCTCCCAAACAAGCTAAGAATTAGAGCCCTTTTACGGTGCAAACTAATTAATATGGATCGTCCATTGTTTTCAATCCAACGAGTGAGATTAGTTAGATTATGATTATGGCTATACTTCAATACCAATTATGAGGAAGTATAATTCCATCTAGGACAAATAAGTAATTGTAGATCCAAACAACCCCTATAATCCCGGCTGGATTGAAATCATGCAACTGAATTAGCGCTACATCCTTAACATCTTCCTGGTGACTTAATTAATATGCATGTTCTTCTTCTTGGCTGCCGCACACCCGGCCCCTATCGCCGTAGCCGTTAAGAACTAATAAACGATGGATCTCGATTAACACTTATTTCTTCGAATTCTTTCTCGTTGGTAACGCACTAGTGGATTTCCAAAAGAAAAAAATAACGATTTGATCATTGTTGCAGTACGAACTTTAGGTCAGTACTTTTAATCAAACATTAACGTGGATAAGTTCATGCTTTTTCAAAAGAAAAAAATATGTGATTAGGTAATGCTGTTGATCATGGACGCTTAGCAATTAATTGCAAATGTGGACTTCCGCTGCAACCTCTCGCGGTGGCTATATATGCCGGCTCCGTCGAGGAAGGCTGCCACCGCCGACGCCCGACGGAGCATGGCTAGTGATGAGACAGGCTAGCGCAGCGGCAACGACTTGTGACTGAAGAAATTTGTAGATTGGAAGAGTAAAATGGGAAACAAAATAGGAGGCAATCTCGTGCCATCAACCGAGGCTACGAGCTCTGCTTTTATATTGCCAGTTTGAGAAGAGTTCGGAACGACAACGAGACATATGCATACTATACAAGTCAATTACCAAGTATACATGAATTTACAACAACCGGGATTCTATCTCTAATCTTATACAGAATCTAAACAACTTACCTGACATCTAAAGATGAATTTTGACAGCCTCCCTCAATCTCAACTTGAGGAGTGAGATTGAGTTGCTCAAAACTCTGAACCGGAAGTGGTTTTGTGAAGATATTTGATACCTGATCTCAAGATGAGATAAATCGTATATCAAGCATCTTGTGTGCAACCCCTTTCCCTGACAACATGATAATCCACTTCAATGTGCTTGGTTCGAGCATGGAAAACTGGATTTGCGGACATATAAGTTGCTCCCAGTTTATTGCACCACAGAGACGGAGGAACTCCTAGTTCTTTCAGCAAGGATTGAATCCGGATTATTTCAGCTGTTAGCCTGTTACGTTTGTTAGTGCTTTATATTCTGACTCCGTACTCAACCTGGTGAGTGTAGGATGTTTGCGAGTGCTCCAAGAAACAAGGTTTCCACCGAAAAACACAGCAAAGCCTCCTGTCGATCTTCTGTCATCGGGACAGCCGGCCCAATCTGAATAAGAAAAAGCACTAAGGAGAGTAGAGTCTGACTTCTTGATATATAATCCTATAGTTGATGTACCTTTTAGGTAGCGAAGAATTCACTTTACTGCCGACCAGTGATCACTTGTAGGCGACTGTAAGTATTGACAAACCCTGTTTACTGAAAACGATATGTCTGGTCTTGTAATCGTCAAATACTGAAGTGCACCAACGACACTTCTGTAATGAATAGACTCTGTTTTAGTCAGAGAGTGCCTTATACCTTAGACAGTCGGCCAGTTGATGCCATAGGAATAGTACTTGACTTACAATTCACCATATTTGCCTTGCGAAGCACATCACCAACATACTTCTTCTAGGTCAGAACAATACCATCATCCCCTTGTTGGACCGAACTACTTCAATGCCAAGAAAATAGTTTAGGACACCTAGATCCTTGATGGCAAAGTTTTTCTGAAATTGATGAAGTAAACTAGTAGTAGCTCCTTCAGCTGAACTAGCAATGATGATATCATCAACATAGATCAACATGTACCAAGCCTTCGGTGTCTGCTTGAGCCCATACAATACTGTGGATATTTCTCATCATTGTACCCAGGTGGTTGCTTCATAAAAACATCTTCTTCCAAAACACCATGCAGAAAAGCATTCTGCACATTACTTGTTGCAAGCTCCACCCTTTAGATATGTCAATGGAGAGGACAAACTGTATTGTTGCTGGCTTAACTACAGGACTGAATGTGCCCTCATAGTCTATACCATAGCACTGTTTGTACCCCTTTGCGACAAAACGATGATCAACCGAGCCATCTGCCTTCCTCTTTAGTTTAAAAACCTATTTGCAATCAATGAGATTCTATGTTTTATCTCTCGGAACTAGATGCCAAGTATTATTTTGTTGTAAACGTGAGAATTCCATATCCATAGCTTGCTGTCATTGCAAATTCTTCATTGCTTCACCCTAAGAGCTGGACTCTGTTGTCTCTGTTTGTACAAAGAAACCCGCTTGCCCTTTTACAGGATACCTAACAGTTCCATCCATGTACTGTTTAGGTACCTGAATATTACTCTGAAGCCTTGTTCTCACACCAACTTGTTGCAATTGTTCTTGCCGATCAGTACTACCCAATACTGCTTTCTGTTGATGGACTTGTACCTGTAGGATCTACAGAACTAGTACAAACAGAGTCAGTAGCATTAGACAAAGATGGACTAATATCAACAACACTGTCGTTCTCAGCATTAGGCAAAGGTGGATTTGAAGGTTGAACATGGTTCGATGGACAAGCTACAGAAAAAGGAAGTTGAACAGGAAGAAGAATGTCATCTTGTCTAATTGTGTGTTTGAGGAGACGATTCTTGAGCGAAAGGAAAGACACGTTCATCAAAGACAACATATCTATAAACATAGACACAACTAGTAGCACGATATAAACATTTGTAGCCCTTATGCATATGGCTATAGCCGAGAAACAAACATTGTTGTGAACAGAATTGGAGTTTATGAGCATTGTATGGCCTAAGATTGGGCCAACACGCACAACCAAATCTTTCAGAAAATGATAGTCGGGTTTCTTGTCAAAAAGTTATCTAAAGGAGTCAAGAAGTTGATTACATGGCTAGGAACTCTATTGATTAGAAAAATGCAGGTTGAAATGCATCAGACCTGTCAAACCATGTGGCTAGGTCTAGTATATTTTAGTTGATGAATAATTGACAATGTTGGGTACTGATGTTATTTGAGACGTGTGGTGTGTGTGGACTTATATCGGTTAAGTTGGGAAGAACTTGTACTGGGAAAATATGTTGTTTTGGTTTTTGCACGTGCAGGGTAACTCGGAGGCGATCGTGGTCTACGGCAGTGACCGGGAGATGACTTGGTGCGAAGTCATGGTCCAGAGGGTCGAGGATGCTGGAGGAGACGGTCGGGCTCGAGTTGTGGCGCATGGAGATCAAAGATGAATGATGCGTGTTGGAGCTACGGAGGTGCGGTCCGGAGATTACGACATGTGACAATTTTGGGGTATCCAAAATTAGTTGTGCAATCTGGTGTAAAATTCCACGTATTGGGCCCTAGGACTATTGGGCCGTACATGGGGTGTTTAGGTGACCATGTGTGTCACGTATAGGGTTCTAGGGCTATTTATGTTGGATAGGGTTAGAGCCAAGGGGCACTGGCTGTTAGGGTAGCAATCAAGAAAAGTCCTCACGTGGAGGTTTTGGCTCTGGCGGCGGCTGTAGTTCGCGGTTAGAGCTTTTGTATGTGCATGTGAATAGAAAAAAAAATTCTTTCGGGCGTCCATCCTTCCGAGCAGTGCTATGTGCATGCATGTGTAAAAAGGAGATGTGCCCCTGTGCTTGTATGTGACGTGCATAAATGTTGTGCAAGATGTGCTAGCAGTGGCTTTTGTTCTCACATGAAAGTGGATTAGGTGCTGGTGGTTGGAAGGCATCAAGGGGTTTTGGCGGCCGATGTTTTTATCGTGGTGGGTGGGACGCTGCAGGGTGAGATCACCGAGGACGAGGCCTCCTGCGACGCGCTCTGCTATTGGTCACGTGAAGTTCCATCAGCGTCGTGCGGGACGTGAGCCGAGCGAGATGTTTTGCTTTCCTGTTGAATTTCCACGAAAAGAGATCTAGCAGCCTTTTTGCGCATGCGGTACAGCGGGCGGTGACTAATTGTTTGTGATTCCTTGTTGATCGATCTCCGTGATTCTTTCTTGAAAGATTGGGTGTGGAAAAATCTTACACAATCATTCACCTCCTTCTAATTGTCATTAACGATCCTACAAGTGGTATCAGAACGAGGTTGATATAGCGTCAGAGAGGTATGTGAATCGTCCCCCCATGTTAGATGATACTGATTTTGCCTTTTGGAAGTGTCGTATGCAAGCTTATATTGAGGCTCAAGGTAATGATGTTTGGAATAAGGTTTCTAGACCTTATGAGGTTCCTATTACTGTTACTAATCTAAATAAAACATATGTTGATTTAAATGCTTAAGCTCGTAACTTGTTGTTTCAAGGGATTTCTCACAAAGAATTTGATTGTGTAGCTCATATTAATTCTGCCCACTTAATATGAAAAACTCTTTACGATTATCATGAAGGAACCACTAAAATTAAGAAAGTGCGTAAAAATATTTATCAAAAAGAATATTCTGATTTTGCTATGAAGCCTGGTGAAGCTATTGATGATCTTTTTACTCGTTTTGAAAAAATATTGAGTAATTTGCGCGGTGTTAATGTTTTTTCTACTGATGAAGATAATGTAACTAAAATTTTGAGATCTTTAGGTTCTGAATGGTTGATGGTTATCACAATTATCAATCAAACTATTGATCTAGATACTTTATCCATGGATGATCTTTTCTCTAGATTGAAAACCTATGAGATGGAAGCTTTGCCATCTAAGATTGATAAACCTTCATCTTTAGCACTTGTGACTAACCCCGTGCAGGCTGTTTTATCAAGTTCTTTTCTTGTGTCTGCTTTGTTTTCTTTTTCAGAGGAACGGTTCAAACAGCTCCCTGAAGAGGATTTGGTGTTGATCTCCTCATGGGCATACAAGGCACTCAACAACATGAGGATGAGGAAGCAGAAGCGAGCTGGCGTGTCAAGTTCGATCAAGTGCTATGAGTATGGCGAGCCAGGTCACATTAAGACGGAGTGTCCCAAGCTCAAGGGAAAGGTGATTAAGGAAGACAAGAATTACCATCGTCAGCCATCTAAGAATAACAACACCAAGGGTGACAATTTCCGTCGTAAATTAGCTGAAAAGTTTCTTGCGGCTATCGAGCATCTTGATCTAAGTGATGTGGAATATGAGAGTTGCGACGATGATGACTATGTTAATGGTGATGCTAAAGGTAAGAAGAAGAACAATGAAGACTTCACGGGCATGTGCTTCATGGCAAGAAACGACAATGATGACGACAACGACAGTGATCCCGATGAGGTAAGACCATCATATGATGAGCTTGAAGATGGTTTGATTAAATTTGCTATTGAATTGAAAAAGACAAAAAAGAAACTGAAAGAAAGTAATTGTCTCGTTGAAAGCTTAACTTCTGAAATTGATAGACTTAGAGTTTCTATTCCTAATGATAAATCTTGTGAGTCTTGTCAAGTTTTACACTCTGAGTTGGAGACTGCTAGAACAATTAATGCATCAACCTTGGTTCAACTTAGGGATGTAACTGCTAAACTTGATGAGCTAAGATTGGCACATGATTCAAGTGATGAAAAGTTAAAACTTGCAAATGATGAAATTGAAAAGCTCAAGTTTAGTTTTCCTACATGTTTAGAGTCAAGTATTTCAAATGTTCAATCCAAAACTTGCTCTAATTGTGAATTGCTAGAAGCTAGACTTAATTCTTCTCAGGAATATATTAAACAAATACTTTATCATGAGACACTTTCTTGCACTAATTGTCCTAAGCTTAGCGCAAAGATAGAAGCACTGACTAGACAACTTAATGATTTTACTGAAAAAGATAGATTGATTCAGTCTAGTGCTTCTAAGAATCTTATGAATGAACCAGTTAAATGCACAACTTGTCCCACTTTAGCTAAAGAAAATGAGTATCTTAAGGACACCTTAGAGAGATTTTCTTTTGGCAAGAAAATTTTGAATATGATTCTAGACAAGTCAAAACTAAGTGTCAAAAATACTAGTCTAGGATTTAATACTGCTAATTATGCCAAGAATAATCCACCTAAGATAATTAAGATCATTGGGAGTGGGCTAATTGAAACAAAAAGTGAGCCTCATAAAACTGTGTTTAAATTTACTGGTTTTGTGCAAAGCTCTTCTACTAATATTGTAGGTGCTAGCTCATCATCTCAAAGGAATTCTAATTATGTTAAATTTTATTGCACCTATTGTGGTAGAGATGGGCACTTGCATGAATTTTTTCTTTAGGCGTGTTAAGAAAGAGAAAAAGGAAAGATTGAATGTCTTAAGACAAAAAACGTGCAACCTCTTTTGTTGTCCCTAGAACTAATGCGAAAGCTAGGTTTTTAGAGGACTTTCATGATGGCTTTAAATCTGCTTCACATACTGCTTTGAGATTTAATTCACATAATTTGCGTTCTGATCGCGCACACACACGTGGTTCTGGTTCTAGTTTTGTTGTTGTTCCTCCATATCGTGTATCTCAGTACTGGATTCTTAGATCTTATTTGCAGAGTGAGTTGGGGGGTGTGTCATCCAATGGGATTATTCTGAGGGAGAGCTTGTTGTTTAAAAATTCAGAAGCTTTGTCTATTATACTTGTCAAACAATTCATCAAGTCCAAGCCATTGAAATCAAATGAGGTGTAGAGCTCTCGTTATCATATTTACTCATGTGCTGTGCAGCTTTGATCATAACTGGTTTTAATTACGTTGCCACATTTGAACTAAAGCATGACATGGCGGAATACTTTGACTAGATTGATTATAGTTAGTACTTTGCGATGTTTATTGAAAAGGATTAGTTTGATTGTGAATCTTATTTTAAATTTTGGATATGAAGCTCGTATGTTTCTTATTGCAATATTTTTATGTTCACTCAATTTGACATGTTATAAAAAAAAATAAGAAAGAGACAATTGAAAAGATATATGCTTCAAGCATGCCATACATATATGTGTGTGTGTATAAAAGAAAAGCACTCAAAAGTGCTCAAATGAAAAGAAGTATGCTTCAAGCATGCCATCATTGAAAAGAAGTATGCTACAAGCATGCCACCATTGAAAAGAAGTATGCTACAAGCATGCCACATGCTTAAAAATAGAGTGTGGAGCAATAGGTTGTTACATGGGACTGCTAGCTCATCTACCTTTAAAGTTTGCTTATTTTTAGGCTTTAACTTTTCATTGTGATATCTCATTGTGCTCTTTATAATCGGTTTGGTCATTGTTGAGATGTCTGTCATTAATTTAAAATGCTTAATCATTCTAAAGACTTGTTTTGACATTGCTATATGATATCTGACTTTATATGATCCAGATAGCTCTACTCAAAAAGATGGTTTTGTTAATTTATTAAATCAATGCAAAGTAACTTAGATAATCTACAAAGCTTCTTGATTTTTACTCCTCTTGCTCCTTTTTCTTAGAATTATTCTTTCTCTGAAGTTTTTGATGATTACATTGTCAAAGGGAGAGAAAAATAGGAGAAATTTAAAAAATTGGAGAATTTGCTTCCCTTGTGTTGAGGGGGAGTTTTTCAGCTGTGGTTTTGAAGAGTTTGCTTTGCAGCTTTGAAACTTTCTTTTTGTAAATTTCTTTTCTTTCAAAATTCAACTCACAATTTTGAAGTATTGTCGATGTATTCATCAAGGGAGAGATTGTTAGACCATTTGGTTAGGTCTAGTATATTTTAGTTGATGAATAATCGACAATGTTGGGTACTAATGTTATTTGAGGCGTGTGGACTTATCTCGGTCAAGTTGGGAAGAACTTGTGTCGGAAAAATATGTTGTTTTGGTCTTTGCATGTGCAGGGTAACTCGGAGGCGATCGTGGTCTACGGCGGTGACTGGGAGATGGCTTGGTGCGAAGTCATGGTCCAGAGGGCCGAGGATGCTGGAGGAGACGGTCGGGCTCGAGTTGGGGCACGTGGAGATCAAAGATGGATGATGCATGTTGGAGCTACGGAGGTGTCTGGAGGCTACGACATGTGGCAATTTTGGGATGTCCAAAATTGGTTGTGTAATCTTGTGTAAAAGCCCACGTATTGGGTCCTAGGACTCTTGGGTCATACATGGGTGTTTAGGTGACCATGTGTATCACGTATAGGGTTCTAGGGCTATTTATGTTGGATAGGGTTAGAGTCGAGGGACACCGGCTGTTAGGGTAGCAATCAAGAAAAGTCCTCGCGTGGAGGTTTTGGCTTTGGCGGCGGCTGTAGTTCGCGACTGGAGATTTTGTATGTGCATGTGAATAGAAAAACAATTCTTCCGGGCGTCCATCCTCCCGAGTAGTGCTATGTGCATGCATGTGTAAGAAGGCGATGTGCCCTTGTGCTTGTACGTGACGTGCATAGATGTTGTGCAAGATGTGCTAGCGGTGGATTTTGTTCTCACATGAAAGTGGATTAGGTGCTAGTGGTTGGAAGGCATTAAGGGGTTTTGGCGGGCAGTGTTTTGCCGCAGTGGGCAGGACGCTGCAGGGTGAGATCACCGAGGACGAGGCCGCGTGCGACACACTCTGCTGTTGGTCGCGTGAAGTTCCATCTGCGTCGTGCACGACGTGAGCCGAGCGAGATGTTTTGCTTTCCTGTTGAGTTTTCGCAAAGAGAGATCTAGCAACCTTTTTGCACATGCGGTACAGCGGGCATTGGCTAATTGTTTGTGATTCCTTGTTGATCGATCTACGCGATTCTTTCTTGAAAGAATGGGTGTGGAAAAATCTAACACAATCATTCACCCCTCCTCCCTTGATTGTCATTAATGATCCTACAAGACCAAAACTTTAGAGGTATAGAAGTTTGAGAGAGCAAAGAAAGTCCTACTTCTACAACATGTTGATGCTTCCTCTCGGCAGAACCATTCTGCTGGTGATTATGGGGACATGAGGCCTGATGTTTGAGTGAGAATTCTATTCAAAGATTGACATTCACCACCACAATCCGACTGAATACACAGAATTATCTTGTCTAAAAGACGTTCTATGTGTTTCTGATACTGAACAAAAACATTCACAACATCAGATTTTTCCTTGAGATGATAAAGTGTATTTGCTGAAATCATAATAAAACTCATTTAATATTTATATCCTTCGACAAAGGTTACAGTTGGACCCCATACATCAGAGAATACGAGATAAGAGGAGAACCTGACAAATGTTCTGAACCAAAGAAGGGTAGTTGATGGCTTTTCCCTTGTTGACATGTATTACATATAGTTGCATTGTCATTATTTGGTACTACTAGAAGACTATTGGATTGAAGAACTCGATCTACTATTGGAGTGAAGAACTCGATCTACTATCAAGGAATACAGATGACCAAGACGATAGTGCCATAAATCGGCTGTGGCTTTGACACTGGTGAGAACAAACTTGGGTCGTGTTGGCGATAGCAAGGGATACAAGCCTCTCTGGCATCTACCACGAAGAATGGTCCTCTTTGTGAGCTGATCCTTGACAAAGAAATGGTTAGGATGGAATTCAATGAATACATTGTTGTCTTTAGTAAATCGATGAATAGAAAGCAAGTTACACTTGATCTTAGGAACATGCAAGATATTGTTTAGATTAAGAGGACGATCTAAGGAAGGAATCTGGGAATGACCAGTGTGTGATATAGCCAAACCTGAGCCATTAGCCACCTGGACTTGATCCTTGTCGTATTATTTATCCTTAACAGAAAGTTTGTCAAGGTCGCCCGTGATATGGTCCGTCGCTCCAGTGTCGGTGTACCAACTCAGATCATCGGAGTAGGATTTGGTCACCATTTAAGCAGATGGATCATCCACTTCGTATGAGTGATCAAACCGGTGGTAGCACTTTAGTGCAATGTGTCCGTTTTTGCCACAGACTTGGCACTTAGGTCGCCTTGCACCACCTTGGTTCCTGTTCTAGAAACCATTGTCACCACGGCCATGACCACGACAGTCGTAGCCATGGCCGCTGTGACCTCGATCGCGTCTACCTCCGCGACCTTGATTGTAGTTGCTTTGCTGAACATGGTGCGCAGAAGAATCTCCAATCTGAAGTACACCATTACACCATTGTTGGATTCCTTCCTCATGTCATAGCTCAACATGTGAGCATACAGATCCATGATGGTCATGGGATCTGCTCTTGTGCAGATGGAAATGATCAGGGCACGGTAGTCGGAGTCGAGTGCACGGTAGTCGGAGTCGAGTCTATCCAGCATGTAGGAGATGATCTCCTCATCTCTCAACTACTGGACAATGGATCCCAAGGTGTCCGCATAGCTTTTCATATAGGCAAAGTACTCTGCCATTGTCTGGTCGTTCTTCTTGAACGTAGTGAGTTAGACTCGCACTGCATGATTCTTGCTCTAGAGCTCGATGCAAACATGGACTCCAAGGCATCCCAGACTTCTTTTGCGGTGGTGAAGAAAAGAACTTGAGCAAGAACCTCCTCAAATAGCGAGGAGAGGATGGTGCTCAAGACCATCTGGTCTTGTTGTAGCCAGACAGCGTAAGCCGATTGGCAACTTTAGTTGTCGTTCCTCCTTTCATGTCTGCCAGGGAAATCGTCGCGGTCGGATGGACAGTAGTGCCATCTACATAGCCGAGCAACTACTGGCCACACAGATATGGCATAAGTTGAGCCTTCCATAATAGATAGTTCATGCGAGCTAGCTTGACATTGATCAAGTGACCAAACGACAGTGTCGGAAGGAGGCCGGCGGACGAGGTAGCACCAACAGAGACAACAGAGCCATTGCTATTTGTCGACATGCTTGTAGATTGTGGTGTAGATGGCTCTGATACCATGAAGAAATTTATAGATTGGAAGAGTACGATGGAAAACCGAATAGGAGGCAATCTGATGCTATCAACTAAGGCTACGAGCTCCTCTTTTATATTGCCGGTTTGTGAATAGTCCAGAACGGTAACGATACATATCTCTATCTCTACTACTTAAATATTAGAGTTGGTGGTGGTGTGTCCTCCCTCAACGGTGGAGATACCCTCTATAGCGCTCCTAACATCCGTTGGATCGGCGACGTAGGTCACGAACCGCTCCCACGCCACGCCCCATGCCTCACGCCCACGTCCCTCCCTCTCCTCTCTTCTCCTCAGTCTCGAGTGCGCCGTACTCCATCCCTCTCCTCTCTCACGCCCATCTCCGCCCCTCCCCGCCCCCTATCCTCTCAGCTCTCATGCTGCCCTCCCCACTCACACCTCCCGCTTTGCACCTACACTGCCCGCCTCCCATTCTTGCACCGTCCACCCTCCCTCTCCTCTCTCACAGTGCCCACCCGCAAAGCCTGATACTATTCGCCCCTGACCTCGCTGACGCCGCCCCGTCGTGCCGCATGCCGGATCGACCCACGTCGCTCGTCTCTCTCCATCCGAGCCACCCCGCTGTCCTATGCGTTGGATTGACCCGCATCGACCGCCTCTCCCCACCTGCGCCGCCCACCTCTACCCACCCGTGCCGGATCTAGCGGCGCTTGGGAAGATGGTGACGAGACCTCCAATGAGAGCCTCGGCAACGCCGACGCCGATGAGGAGCTCGCGGCGTCTCATAGCAGTGGCAGCGGCGGCGGCGGCGGCGATGGGGTTTACAACAACCACCACCACCACAACGGCCAGTAGCAGATGCAATAGAGCTTAGGAGCAACGGGGGCAGGCCCCGAGGGACATCAAGGAGGCACTCGCGAGGTGGCACAGGGAGGTGTTCGACGCCCGCATCCAGCGCCTCAAGCGCGCCATGGACCTCTCCATGAAGCACCAGTACCTCCCCAATGACCTCCAGGTCTGCTCCTGTCCTTTTCCCTTGCCCTCCTCTGGATCTCTTGATTGGTATGCATGCGGCTTGTGTATGCATGGTGGTTGTGACGATGGTGTACAAAATTTATAGTCTGTGTTCTTTAGGGCGCCTACAATGGCGCAATTTCTGTGTAATGTGGTTGATGATTGTTTGTCTAGTGAAATGTATGGGGGAACAGAAGGGTGTAGTGCATTTGAGTTGCACCTGTGATCTAGGCTTAAGTTTGCGGATTTTCCGTTAGGTTAATCGATGTTATAATGCAATGTTGTTGGTTCTTTGAGAAACTTGTCGGCGTGGAGGTGAACTGTGTCTTGAAGATTTCAATTAAGTTTGGATGAAAGAAATCCGAGAAATTGGCAATGCTCATTACTACATTAGAATGAGATAACGATGGTTAGGTTTGATAAACCTTTTGAAATGCTGTGGAAGTTGCTTGCGGATAGGTTATCACTGCGATGGGTCGATTATTTCGAGCATTCTTGCCGACAAGCCTATTAGTATTTTTCAAATGTCATTTTCCATTTTGGTTTTACATCGATTCTGATTAGGTAAGAGTTGGTTCGATTGTTTGAGATGTTAAATGCGTCTTTTCATATGTAGTTTAATATTTTGGATTGCAAAGTTATTTTCTCTGCTTTCCACGTACCTTTAGTTTAAATATGTTTAGGTGGATGCTCAACCTACAATTTTTTTCTTCAGCCTTGAAGATGTTCCAAAGTAATTTATTTGAAGCCATTAATCATTAAACCTATGAATTGGGGATATGTGAAAACAGCTCGTTATTAACTATGCATTCTTGAAATTATCTTCTCACCATGGAACCTGAATTTGTATTTGGGGGGCATATCTTTAATCTTCAGCAATGCTTACCATTACATTTGTTATTCTCTAATCTAACTTTACATAGATCTTAAGAAACATTTACTTTCTTTTGCATAGGCTCTGCCAGACACCATTCACATGGGTAGCTAACAAACACAGGATGGAACATGGAGTGCTGTCACAGGAAGCTGTACAGTAGTCAGGGACTTGAAAGACATGCTATTCCATTCATATTTTTCAATCATGGATGATCTTCATTTTCATTCACCTCCTGATGGAAAACTATATGAGATAAGGTTTGCTTTCTCATTTTGTTTTCAGCAATTTCCCTTCTACCCAATAAGTTTGCAAATTTATTTGTGTTAGCTTCTCTCTGATGCTTGGACAAAACTATGTATGTGTTACTGGACTTACTTTAGCAGTGCTGCACATAATAGCCTAATTGTATTAAATCTGTCATTGTAACCGACTAACTGTGGAACCATGGAACCTTCATATAAGATACTAACAGTACTATCTTCTTGTGGATTTAATTATTATGTTTGTTTGGGGTGTTTGTTCTTGCATACACAAACTGTTCAGGTTTATAGAAGTACAGAATAATATTTGACTTGAGATCGTACTTTGAAAAAAACGATATGTGGAAGTTTGCCTCGTAAAATTAATTTCACCATGCTACAATTCCTGATTTGAAGCTATATATTTTTAGATGAACTATGTTGATTGTATTTTTCTTGAAGGATTCCATATAACAAAATCAAATAATTAACTCTTCATCACCCAAAGTGCTTGACATTCCCGGTGCAGTATTCGTTGTTGCTTTTGGACTATTAGTGGATGGAATAATGTTCACACTAATATCCTTCTACAAGTTACCTGTTATGCTTTTCAAAGGATGGAAGCGGCTTATCGAAGATCTAATTGGCAGAAAAGGTCCTTTTCTTGAGACAGCTTGTATGCCATTTGCTGGTCTTGCTATTCTTCTCTGGTCATTTGCTATTTTAGGAGCCTTTCTAGCCTCCATCATCTCCAGTGTTCCTCTAGGTGCATATTCCACTGTTGTGGTTCTCAGGTATCTACAGAAATTATGGATTGGGAACAAAAAATTTGTACTTGTTAGCTGTGGAGTCATGAAGCTTACTCTTACGGTCTTCTTGATCTGCCAGGAATCCTCACTATTCATGGAACTATCTTATGCAATATCACTAGTGTCCATTTTTTTATGAATATACAAATGATGTACTTGACATAGCACCAGGATCTTGCTTTCCTAGGTATAAATGATATATTCCATATTTTAGTATACTCCTTGTGTTGTCCCTTCTGAATAATGCAAGCTAACTAAAAAATTATTTTACATGTCTAGGTTTAAATATCGAAAAAATGAAACTTCCTCACAGAGTGGTTCGCTATCAAGGCCCGCCTCATTCAAGGACAAGAACGATGGGAAGAAGGCTCCATCATGTGTTACATCATTTAAGAGTAGCTTTGATGAGTTCAATCCATTTAAGGTGATTTTTTCCTAGCTAAAAAACAACAGATTTTGTTGCACTGTATTCCCTGTAGATAAGAATTCTTGGTACTGCCATTTGATTGATGCATACCTTCCGTGTATTCTATTATGTTGGGAGATATACCTGTTTAGACTAAAATTTTATATCTTTGTGAGTGTTTTAGTTGATACAATGGAGATTATGTGTGCATGTAGATGCATGGTTTCAAATTTAAGTATTTTGTATGTCCAGTTATTTGAATGAAGAGAAAAAACACGGTTCACTTAAATTCTTTTGGAATTAATGAAGCACAACATAATTGATGTCTATCTCATGTTTAAGACCAGAGGAGCATTACTTTTGCAGTCAAATATATGAATGTTTGATTGAGTACCTTTCCCTTGATTAAATTAGTTTGTTGTATGTTTCACTCCATATAAGACTTGGTAGCTCAGATGTTTTTTTTTATTTGCATGATAATACAGTTCATAATCTGTGTCCAAATATTGCTACTTAAGTGTTCGGGGGGTTTTCTTTAGGTATTCTAATATTGTTGATGCTTGTTATCTTTTTTCTTAACTCCCAAAGAGATAGAGGATATGGTTGAATTTGCGAGACACTACAATGACCCTACCCTACGAAGTTCAAGGAGGACTATATCCAAATGCAAGCTGCAAAAAGACGTCAAGCTCATCTTCCCTCACAAATAGTTATTGAATGAAACTTTTAGTTTATCTCTTTACAATCTTGTACTTTTGCCACATGCAAATGAAACTTTCTTATGATAACAAAATTATAGCTTTTTATCTGACTTTCAGAGGTCAAGGATGACAATCTAATTCTTGAGAAGACAATAGTTGATCAGCTGTCAGTTTTAATTGACTAGCATTTGAGTTGGAGTCAGTTTTATAGCGAAGGAAAATTGTAATCAGTTTGAAGTGGGTTATATTTGTGCTAACTACATCAGGAAGTGAGATATATTTGAAAGTGAGCTAATCAAAATTTTCTACTTCATTTGCAATTAAATTGTGAGGGCATGTATCAAACGCCATCAATGTGATATATTGTATGCTAAGTCGGTGCTCTTTTGTTTGTTCAGCTCATTGGTTGTCGTGAATTTGTTTTGTTTTTTCGTAGCAACGCACGAGCATTAAACTAGTACATACTATACAAGTCAATTACCAAGTATAGATGAGTTTACAACAACCTTGGATTCTATCTATAATCTTATACGGAATATAAACAACTTATCTGACATCTAAAGATGTATTTTGACAGTGACGTCTTGACAAAGCTACAACAATGGCGACGGCCATTGTGAGAAGAGAGAGATCTGGTAGGAAGGGATTCCCTAATTTCTCGGTTTGACTTTTAACTTTCTCTAAAAAATACATAGTTAATATTTAGAGTCAACACAAAGTCTATAATATCCCTTAGAAATTACTGGTCAGATTTAATTTATTTTATCCACTCTTACTTAGTTGCAGAATGTATCGTAAAATTTATCAAGAATCAATGGGTGGGTTGATAGGCATACAGAGCTTGTGTTCTTCAAAAATACAATACCAAACACCGTCCAAGCTAGCATCGGACGTACATTTGCACCAGCCGAAACCTTGCTAGATGGAGCTGCACGTAGCTAGATGGGCGCGTCGTAGCATGAGTGGCCGCATCTAGCAACGTTCTCCGTGCTCATCGGTAGCACGAGCTGTTCCAGCGCGGTGTCGCGCGGGAGAGTGACGCGCGGAGCTAGCGCAGCCGAGCAGGGACTACGGCGAGGCACATCTGACTACGGGTTACATTAGTAAAACTTCACTTATTTACGGGCGATTGGCTATTAACCAGCCATGCCAAGAACAATGGGTCTTGATGTGCATGGGAGCTTGCATATATATCATGCACATGACCAATTTGCAAATTCTCTGCATCACTCAACCAGTGGCGGAACCCAGCGGCGAAGCCAGAATAAAATAATCGAGATCAAATAGTCTAATCCATCGAATAAACTTAAATGACGAAGGATTAAGAATTTAGGTGGATCATCCATGATTACTGACAAAATCATCCACCACAAAGGATGGTCACAAAATTGCATCTAAAGCATCCACCACGAAGGATGGTCACAAAATTGCATCTAAAGTAATCATCACGAGTTTGGATTGTAGTTGAAAGGACTAGTTTGTTTGTTGTGGTTTGTGTATATGTGAAGTGCACCATGTCTACCCTTTCCCATGCATGACGCTGCCTCGAGAGGTACCTAAAAAGCACAACACAGTAAGAGTGAGTCCACGACTCAGCAAATCACAATAGTAAATAAAACATAGTATCATAAGTGGTCAAGGGAATTTACAATCCCATTATGAATAACAGTATTATATATAAAAAAAAATACATATCTTATTCAGAAATGCAATGAACATGTCATGAATGTTCTTTCTTCAACTTCTTTGCAATTACCGGTATGCTGAGTAGTGTATCCGTCAATACATACTCAAGGCCTGTGCCCTCCAGGCACAGGGATCCATTGCCCACACTCCACAAGTGTGGGGACCCAAGCCCGTCCAATGCATGATGGAGATCTAAGCCCGTCCCATTCTTGACGAGGACCTCAAAAGAACAAACCCTTGGCTACCATGTAGACCAAGGTACATAAATGTGTGTAATGATGCAAATTGAACTCACAATATCAACACATCATGAAAAATGTAGATGCTCATTAACATTACCAAGCAGAATGTATCATCATTAAACCATGGCATTCATCAGGTATGAAATATAACAACTCATTAATACTACTTGCACTTGCCTCAACCGTGAACAGAAGACAAAAGGCGGAACGCTCTAGCACCGGGTGGCCTCCCTCTCAGGTTGATGAGACCAAAGAACCTTGACATACTTCAGTATTTTATTTCTTAGAACTCGTTCTTATTCTTCCAGAATTTGCACTGACCGGGATTCGAATGTGAGATCTTGCTCAATGCTTAACGGCTCTAATGGAATAGCATGCTCTGGGTCTCTCAAACACTTTCTCAATATTGAAACATGGAACACATTGTGCACACCACGCAAGGATTCAGGAAGATCCACAAAATCCATGGAGATGTCATCCCATGGCCAAACTAGAACCTCCAAAGGCTGCAACAAACTCACTGGTCACTTATGCTCAGCCTTGACCCGCTGACAAACTCCACAAGATGCTACATACTGAGCAATATTAACCTTCATTCTTTTCCACCAGAAACTCCTTTTCAAATCCTTGTACATGTTGGTCTCACCAGAATGTACGGTATACGGAGTACGATGAGCTTCCCTTAGAATCTCATCTTTGACCTGAGCCTCCTGTGGCTCACAGAGGCGGCCTTTAAACCGCAATGCACCAGAATCATCTATGCTGAAATGGCCTTGCTTGCCCTCATCCAGACGCTTCCTCACTCGCTGGCGCATCTGATCATGCTGCTGTGCTTCCCGCACTCGATCTAGAATGGCTGACTCAAGAAGTAAATGAGTCTCAGACTGGGTGGTACCCGCAAAATAGAAAGAGATATCCATACGCTCAAAATCAGCAATAAGACAACTGAGAGTGGGAGGTGTCGCCTTGCGACTCAGAGCATCCGCTACTACATTTGCCTTTTCAAGGTGATACTGAATGGTGAAATCATAGTCTTTTATCAATTCTTACCACCTTCTCTGTCTCAGATTCAAATCTTTTTGGGTAAAGATGTACTTCAGGCTCTTGTGATCAGTGAATATATCACAAGGTTCGCCATACAAGTAATGGTGCCAGATCTTTAAAGTAAGAACCACTGTGGCAAGCTCTAAATTATGGGTAGGATAATTCTGTTCATGTTTCTTCAACTGTCTCGATGCATAGGCAATCACCTTGCCATCCTACATGAGCACACAACCAAGTCCAACTCTAGATGAATCTAAATAGATGGTGAAACGCTGCCCGGGTTCAGGAAGAGTAAGAATAGGAGCGGTCACCAACTTCTTCTTCAAGGTACAAAAACTGCGCTCACACGCATCCGACTACTGAAATTTGACACCTTTCTGTGTCAGCTGAGACATCGGTCTAGCGATGATAGAGAAACCCTCCACAAATCGCCGGTAATAACCAACTAAACCCAGAAAACTCCTCGCTTCCTTGACATTGGTCGGCCTTTTCCATTCTACTACTGTCGAGATCTTGCTAGGATCGACTAAAATGCCCTCTTGATTTATCACATGGCCCAGAAACCCAACTTCAGAAATCCAGAATTCACATTTCTTCAGTTTGGCATAAAATTGGTTCTCTCTCAAAGTCTCAAGAACCAACCTCAAATGCTGATCATGATACTCTTCTGTCTTGGAATAGATCAAGATATCATCAATGAATATCACAACGAAATCATCAAGATACCGATGCAGCATACTGTTCATGGCTTCCATGAAAACTGCAGGAGCATTTGTTAGTCCAAAAGACATAACTTTATACTCATAATGACCATACCTTGTAGAGAAAGCTGTCTTCTCAATATCTTGCTCCCGAACTCGAATTTGATTGTAACCCGACTGAAGGTCAATCTTGGAGAACACCTTGGCTCCCTTCAGCTGATCAAAAAGATCCTCAATGCGGGGTAAAGGATATTTATTCTTTATTGTCGCCTGATTAAGAGCCCGATAATCCACACACACATGCCAACTGCCATCTTTCTTCCTTGTGAATAGAACAGGCGCTCCCCACGGCAAAACACTATGCCGAATCATACCTTTGGACAACAAATCGTCCAATTGCTTTTTCAACTCCTCCTGGAAGGGTCATGCTAAATGGTACAAAGACATTGAAATAGGCCGAGTTCTCGGAATAAGATCAATCTGGAACTCCACTTTCCGTTCCGGAGACATCCCAAGAAGCTCTACGAGAAAGACATCAGGGTACTCGCATACTAAAGGAATCTCATCAATGCGCAGAGAAGAATCTGTCTTCATGCTGAGAGACCAAAGCATCCCAATGGTTGAAGCCTGACGACTGGGAAACAGACTAGCCAGCACGAATGAGGAATCAGATGGCGCACTGCCCTGAAACACCAGTTCTTCACCGGACAGGGCTTGCAAAGTCACAGTCTTCCAGAAGCAACAAATCTTGGCACGGTAACTGAATAATCAGTCTATACCAAGGATAACATAAAAAGGTGACAACTGAATCACCATAGGATTAGCAGTGAAATTCTCATCATCAATAGTGATAGAACAGCCCGGACATGCTGTAGGGCTAGAAATAAGACCCCCGGAGAACTGACTACAACGGATTCAGAAATAAGCTGCAAACTCAAACCCGCCCTTCTAGCAAACTCAAGAGACACAAAAGAATAGGTAGCCCCTGAATCGAAAAGAACAAAAGCCTCATGGGAATCGACTAGTAAGGTACCTGTCACCACGTTAGGACGGCCCACAGTCTTAGGTGTAGGCATGGAGTAGACTCCCGGTGGTGTCGGAGCAGAAGACGCACCAACACTCTGCGAAGGGTGAATAGGGACTGCCGCGGGTATAGAGAATGAAGGCGGTGCAGACAGTATAGGGGTCCAGTAGAACCCTGCAGGAGGTGCAGGAGCGAACGCTGCAGGAGGAACCCACCCTGGAGGGTACTGAGGTGCAGGAACAGTAGCCAGAGTCTGAACTAAACCCCGTGGAGCACTGGAAGAAGATGCCATAGGGACTACCTCCCACTTAATGACACTCGCTGGATTCTGCTTGCACACTGACATCTTGTGGTCGAACAGGCCACAGCGACGACAGGCTTTGGTAAAAGAGCACTCAGAAGCACGGTAACCCTCATCGCACTTGAACCGGACGCAATGCTAGCGAAGCTGAAGAACTGCGCGGTGCTGAAGAAACAGTCTGCCTCTGATGACCAGACCGCGTCGAAGACTAAGGACAACCCAAAAGACAAGCTCGTGATCCCAATGCTGTGTTGCACAAAAGAGATCCAGCTTAGAAGCAATGAGAACGGCAAGCAAAAAGAAAAAGAACAGCGTAGAGAACGGAGGATTTGCCTCAGTGAAGAGGATGGAAATGCCGGCTTGCCTACATGGCCGTGAGTGGAAACGATGAGTTTTGACGAAGCTTTTTTGCTAGAACAAACAGTGACGGTCACTCGTGGCAGCACCGGAGCAAGCTTAGTCATCATGGTGAGGCCAAGTGGCATTTGCATGCAACGAAAAACATGGGCGCGAAGCCACCTCATGCGTGTTGTGCTCGGAACTAGCTCAGTGGCGCGGAGAAGACGAAGAAGAGACACTGACAAGTGGGCCAGAGTCATCAGTCTCAGCGGCTAAGGATACAGTTGGCCCAAATGCATGCGGATGGTCCGATCGCAAATGAACAACCCAGATTGTGTGGGGCATGCGGATGGTCCGAACGGCCCAACTCATATTGACCGTGCAATCAAAATCTAACGGTCAAGAAAAGATGAACGCTTTAGATTTGAATGAGTGAAAAAGTGGCACCGTTTGATCCAGATTCAACGATCAAGATCAAAGAGCTGTTCGGATGGTCCGAACGTCCCACTTGATGTGGACAGTCCGATCTAGATCTAACGGTCTAAAGGCAAGGCGCGTTCGGATGGTCCGAACGTCACCGCTCCATCTAGCAGTTGAATTTAAATAGAACGGCTCACGCGCGTTGGGCTTAACCATTTGAAAATGGCACGACCCAATTGAAAATGTGGACAGTCTGATTGAAAATTGACGGCCCAGATTTCATGGAGCGTTCGTGTGGTACGAACGTCACAATTGATCTGGTCCGTTCGTTTCAAATCGAATGATTCGCATGCAACCTTGAGGTTGGCCTGAGCCCTAAGAACGTGGCTCGGGTTGGTCCGATCGGCAAGGTTGGGTTAAACCAAGTTGGTTCGAATCGCTACATTGCCAAGAGGCTCGGGCTGGGTCTAAGGTTAACTAGAACTAACATCAAACTTCAAAAGTTTGATCGGAGGGTTAAAAATATCAAATAAATTTATAAAAAAATGAATTTTTTTTTTCAGAGAAGCTACTGAGATGATATAGATCCCAAATAAATTTTGAAAACTCACTGTTCGTAGCTTAAAATACTTAATCAAATACTTTAATCGAAAATAGGTTTAGATAGAGAACAAATATTTTCTTAAGGTCAAAATGATCTCTAAAAATTTGACAAAAATAATATTAATTTGTGAAAAATAATCTAGTATTTGATAAAAATATTTTCCAGGCTTCAATACAAGTATTGACTTGTGTTTTCATATGAAGCTTCAAAACAAGTTTAAAATTAGTGTTTGGATTTGAGGTTTTAAAAAGTAACAACTTATGCACATGCTCCAAAATGATAAATATGATATGAAATGCATATTATTACTGTTCACTAAAACTGAGGCTGTTAAAGTCGCGATTACTCACTCCCCATCACCATGTACACCATCCAAATGCATCGAGATTCATGCGTCTCTCCCCATCCATTTTGCAAAAAAATCCCTTCCATTTCTCTTCTTTCCCCTCTCCTCTCACATTATCTTCCTCCTTGATCCGGTGACACATCCATGGCATCCCCCTCCCTACGCAAGCGCCCCTGTAACACCCCAGCCCAACATAGAGCCTAGGATGCTACCAACTACTCTACTAACTCAACTAATTTCAACATCTTAATAAATATTCGACCAAACATTCAGTCATGAATGACAATAAACTGATAATCAACACTATCACAGTCTATAATTTCTCAATGAAAGCATATCACTTATCAATTGAGTATAAATCAATTTAAGAAGTCTTCACTTGAACAACTAAGTTTAAGCAGTCCAACATTACTAAGCTCAAGCAGACAATGATCAAATAACTACACCTAAAGCATCATTGACCCATCAAGCAGCGAGGATGATAAAATAATTGAGATCAAACTGTCTAATCCATCGAATGAACTTAAATGACAAAGGATTAAGAATTTAAGTGGATCATCCATGATCACAGACAAAATCATCTATCACGAAGGATGGTCACAAAATTGCATCTAAAGCATCCACCACGAAGGATGTGGGAACCCCCGGGTTACTCCCGCAAGACCGAGGCATACCCGGCCTTATGGAGGTAACTCAAGGCTCCCAAGTTAACGGATTCCAAATTAACTCCATATAAATGAGAGTTCTTTGTTGAAACTAGAGCCCCAGTGATCATGCATACCGTTTCTCTACAAGTACCGCATGATTATCGGTTCTCTAAACAATCAAAGACCACACTTAGCGAGTTAAATCAGAATCCACAAACAGCGAGCATGAGATCATGTTGGCTCCCAAGATCAGCGACCAACATGCCCCAAACTCACATAAAGCATTGATCGTATCCATACAACAATCATACATTCATAGTTCGAAAAGACATACAACATAATAGTTTAAGTCTACAACTATTACAAGTGGCTCGGTCGGCAAGATTCACATTAGAACAAAGAGTAACAGCGGAAGCAAAATAAATAAACCAAGATCCAGCATGGTATGCCCCATAACCCATCGGCAACCGACTGAGAGTTAAATAATAGCATTACTCGTTAGTGTCACCTAAACCGACACTAATGAGCTCATCGGGCTCACAGTCTTCTTCACCTGAAATTGTAGCAACTGGATTGAGTACAAAGTTGTACTCGCAAGTCTTACACAAATAAAAATTAGTTATGCATAGAGGTTATTTCAAAGGTTGGCTCATATTGGTTTAGTTTTGCGAAAGACGCAACAATTTTAACAACCTACACATACTAGTTTTTCAATTGCCATTTTGTAAACATATTTGAAGTAGAAGAAAAGCATGTGAATAAGTGATAAATTGAATAACAAAAGAATCAAACAACAGCAAAGTGGTTGCCCACTTTGACACAACAAATTGCATGAACATCCCTTTCATGCCGAACCAAAAGTACCCACATTTTAAATACATAGTCTAACAATAGTAACTCCCGAACTCAAGTGGTTGTCCATAACCATGGACATGGCTATTCGAATAGATTTAACTCTGCAGAGGTGTACTACTTTACCCACATGACTCGATTAGCCCATAAGCCACCGGAATTAACACACTTCCTTTGGTGTGTCGACCGGGGAGAATCGAGATACAATCATTTTCAGCAAGAAGACCTTATTGAGCTAAGTCCCCCATGTGGGATGGTTCCTTTCCTAGTACAAGCATCTGATAGCACTTGCTAGAGGGCTCACATGTTGTATTAGAAATACCGATGCAATGTATAAAAAGAAAAATGGTGCATCTCTTGCACTCTATAGAAAAATTACATCGGTTCCTAAGGAACATAGGATTTCACGATCGCTATGTCCTTACACCACCATGAGGCTTAACACAATAAAATATTCCCCCTACTTAACCGTACAGCACCCATATCTCGCATGTGGTAGCATAAGTGTACTTGAATCAACGGCGTTACCAAAGTTCGGTCCTTAATGGTCTGGACAAGACATCCACATACCCAAATCTCGTGCACGAAGGCACCATCACTAGCCAACACTTGTCTAGACCCCAAAACTCATTTAAAAAGATAAAATTTAGTTCACAAAACAGATACGAAGATCTGGATCAAAAATAATATAAGAAGGTGTATGTTTCCCAAAATTGTCGGGTTAATCCCGACAATCAATCTACTGTTCTAGACTTGCATGGCTAAGCAAACTTGAATAATATAATTCACACATCCTAAATTAAGCATGTGGTGCTGGAACAGTTCAAGGATAACCTCATGATTTAGGATATAGCTAACTACATATCACAAAAATAGCGACATTATCAAAATAGCATGCAAGCAATTATCATTGCACTAACTTAACAAATCTGGGATCAAATATGATACACAAGAAAGTTCAAATAATACTTGCCTTGCTGGTAGCTTGGCTTCTCACTCTCAGTAGTGTAGGAGTCAATATCGATTTCCCCAGAATCTAGAGAAATAACGATATCGATAAATACCGAGAAATACTTCAAAAATCAAACTGCTCAAAAATGCATGATTTTTCTACAGTGACTAGTGCATGATTTTAGATGAAAATAGGTGAAAGATTTATTCCAATTGGAGTTAGTATGTGAGAGTTATGGTTATTTGAAAATCATATTTCAATAGGTTCAAGTTGAAGTAATTTAATTATTTAGCCAAAATTTACAGAAAAGTAGGGGATTCAAGAATTATATAGATAAATAGGAAATATTTTTATAAGTCCAAAACATCTAGGTTTAACTCATTTGGAGTTTGCAAGGATTAATTATGCATTTTCCAAGTTAACAGCCTTTTCTTATTGCAAAAATAATAGGTTTAAGGATCACTCTCCAAAATAATAATTTTTGCTATAGAGAAATGTTTGAAACTAGTTTCATAATAAATTTCATCAAAAATAAAAATTATCATAATTGGTTTCATCCATTTTGGAGTTGAGGAAAATTAGTTATGTATTTTTAAAGTTATTTACATTTTCAGTGTGCAGATTAATACCTTTTTTGGATTTTCTAAAGTATTTACTCCTTTTCTCACCGAGGGTTACGCTGACAAGTGCGTCCGCCTTATTAGTGACTCAGTGCGATGCGTGCGCACTTAAAGCATTCAGACCAAGGTCATGAATCGTTGGATTAAGATCCAACGATCCACAATCGTGGCGCGTTCGGACGGTCCGAATGACCCAATTGATCTTGATCGTTCCCTTCGCATCGCATAGTCCAAAAACATGGGGCGTTCGGACAGTACGAACGGCCCAATTGATCTGGTTCGTTGATTTTGCATTGGACGATCTATATTCGTGGCGCGTTCGGATGGTCCGAATGGCCCACTGAATCTGGATCGTTGATTACGCATCCAAAGGTCCAAACTAATCCTAGTTGTGTTTGTGCTGACCGTGTGGAAAGGGTGCGGGGTTTAAGTGGCTTGGGTCCACATGTAAGTGGAACATTAGCGCAGCTAAGACAACCATTAAATGCTAATGATTACCACTTAACTCCTAATCATTTTACTACAGTGCTTGTCCATGTACGACAACACGTGTTTGTCCCGCACTGCTTCACAGGCGGCTCGCTGGTGCTACGCGCCACGGTGGCGTGAGCTAAAGGCGTAGATACTTGCATAATAGTGTTGCGCATCTAATGGGATTGATTACACCCTCTGTGATGGCCCTCACCGGCGGCTAGCCGGAGTTGAGCAAAGGCGTGCAACATGGCAAATATGCAAAACGCGATAAAGCTCCGCAGTAGTTCAGATAAGTGGGTGCCCAAGGTCCTAGGGACTATTAGAGAGCTACCTAAGCAAAATGGAAGCTTGGAGCTTGGCCGGCGTCGAAGAAGATGACGGCGGCGGCACGGCTATGTGTGGAGAAGTGACCTTGAGAAAATTTAAGACATGTGAATGCTCGGTATAGCTCAAGGATACTAAGAGCATGATATAGGTGCAAGGAATTGGATAATAGCTTACCAGAACAAGTGGGAGATGAATAGTTGCTTATACGGCCGAAACTGGTCCAAGCTTCAATTCAACTCGATCCTGTCATGCATTGCCCAAATTAACTTAGGGGTTTTCAATCTCATGCAAAAAAGACACGAGATGACGCCAAAGATTTAGGATAATACTCACTGGAGGTAAAGTTGACATGATGGTGTCACATGAGTGCATGCTCTAGAGCTCCAGAGAGCACGAAGTTGGGCAGTGAGCTACAAATCACAAGAGGAACTCGCATTAGCAAAAATGGACACGGGGTGGATCATAGAATCGAAAGGTACACCTGGTGCAAACTTACCGGAGTAGAGAACAAACACTAGCTTCCCTTTTCTCAGCCACCGAGAGGAAAAGTGAGTTGAAACTAGGGTTTGGAGCTTACTTAAGCTCGGAGAATTGACGGAATGGAGGCGGTGTCAAACGAATGAGCTCTATGATAGGTTGCCATGGGCGGTGCGGTCACGGTGGTGACAGAGCAATGCAGAGCGTCGCAGCCACGTGGCATTGAAGCCCTGTGTGAAGTGACAGGAGGTTGAAGAAGGCATTGACAACGTGGGTCCACCATGTCAGCGAAAGAAAACGGCGCGGTCGTGCGTGAAACGCTCGAACCACTCCTCCTACCGTTAGATCAAAATCCAACGATCCAAAATCGTGGCGCGTTCGGATGGTCCAAACGGCCCAATTGATCTGGAGCGTTTGTTTTGAATCGGAGGGTTCATATTTGTGGGGCGTTTCGGATGGTCTGAACGGCCCACTAGATCTGAGCCATTGATTCTGAATTGGACGGCCCACAAGCACTAATGTGGCGCGGTGCATCTAGTTGACTCCGCCAGGTCAAGTGGCTCGGTCCGGTGCGAGCCCAATGAACAATACTAGGGCTGAGTTGAGGTTAGGTTTGACTGGACTTCAAATCTAGATCCTCAACTTTGACCAAAGGTTTAGAAATAGGAATAAAATTCCTAAAAATATGAAATAAATCAGAGGTGTTCTTGGGATGACCTAGTACCCAAATAAAATTTGAAACCCCTCTATTTATGTCATATCTCGAGCAGTTTAAATCCACAACCGAAAGAGGTCATTGGATTGAGTTTGAATTTTCTAAGGTTTGAAACCTTTCCCAAAAATCTGGGAAAAAATATTTTAATTCTTGATAATTAATATAGTATTTGTATAAATTATTTACAGAGGAACTTCAGTAGCATTAGTTTCAGATTTCTTTTGAAGTTCACTTCTTTAAGTGTAGGTTTAAGACTTGCACAAGATTTTTCAAGTGCAATATCTAATGCAATACTTGAAAACAATGATGCATGCTCATGAGATGCAAGGTAAACCTGTTTATTAATTTGAGGATGTGACAAAGGATGGTCACAAAATTGCATCTAAAGTAATCATCAAGAGTTTGAATTGTAGTTGAAAAGACTAGTTTGTTCGTTGTAGAGGTACCTAGAAAGCACAACACAGTAAGGGTGAGTCCACGACTCAGCAAAGCGCAATAGTAAACAAAACATAGCATCATAAGTGGTCAAGGGAATTTACAATCCCATCATGAACAACAACATTATATACAAAAAACAAATCTATATCTTATGCAGAAATGCAATGAACATGTCATGAATGCTCTTTCTTCAACTTTTTTGCAATTACCGGTAATGTTGAGTAGTGTATCCGTCGATACATACTCAAGGCCTGTGCCCTCTAGGCACAGGGATCCAATGCCCACACTCCACGAGTGTGGGGACCCAAGCCCGTCCAATGCATGACGGGGATTTAAGCCCGCCCCATGCATGACGGGGACCTCAAAAGAACAAACCCTTGGCAACCACATAGACCAAGGTACAGAAATGTGTGTTATGATGCAAATTGAACTCACAATATCAACACATCATGAAAAATGTAGATGCTCATCAACATTACCAAGCAGAAAGCATCATCATTAAACCATAGCATTCATCAGGTATGAAATATATAATAACTCATTAATACTACTTGCACCTGCCTCAACCGTGAGACAGAAGACAAAAGGCGGAACGCTCTAGCACCGGGGTTCACCACCACCTGGTAACCAAGAATGATACTAGACATCAAACAACCATGCATAAAAAAACATTACTTGCAGCGCTCTACAACATTTTCCTATAACCCAAGTTTTAACACTTGATCTACTCAAGCTAGACAACATGCTAAACAGAAATCTATTCTGGATAGCAGTACTAAAACATTCATATCTTTTTCTTTGAGACTCAAAAAGGAGTGATCTCAGATCCTATGGAAAGGTAACGAAAACCTCCACATTAGTCTAGTTTGTTGAATCCTCCAATTTGGCAAAAACTTAGGCTAACATTCACATGAAAGTCTAATATAAAATCTGTCTAGCAGAATTAAACAGCAATAGTATAGATTTCATAACTTTTGATTAGATTAACCAAAATCCAAGATTCTTGTTATTCTCAAAAGCTAAGAACATAACCTTCAAAAGTCTAGTTGGCATGAAACTCAGATTTTGCCTTTAACAAAATGTAGCACACAGATCAAAACTACTATTGGAACCCGACTTACAATCTGGATAGTCAAATTGAAATGTACATAACTTTTGTTCTACAAATCCAAAAAAGGGTGTTATTTATCAATCCTGAAAGCTGATGGAATTATCTACAGAATTCGTTTTGGGCAATATTTCTAAATCAGCTCCTAACATAAACAAATTTTAATGAATAAAGTGACTGTTAATTCTCGTCAGACTTCTTGGACAGCAGAAAAGAATTCATCACAACTTTTAAACCGTTACTAGGAATTTAGTGATCTTTGATTCTACAGAAAGCTAAGAACGAAACCCACATAACTCTAGAAGACGAGATACTCCAATTCAAAACGGAGCTACATCAAAACTGGTGCACAAGAAAGAACAGAATCCTGATCTAAACATAGCAGGCTAACGAACCCTAATCAATTCAAAACTATGCATCTAATTCAATCTAACCAGCGAGGAAAACCACTCGTTACCCTTGAAGATCCACAAGAACTTGCTGATTTCCCCCTGCGAAGGCAATCTCTTCTCTTCTCCTCCTTTCTCCCTTCTTCTCCCTTCTCCTTTCCTCCTCTTGTGGCTGGCCTGCTGTTGGAGATCTCCAAGAGGGGCAGCAATGGAGGGCTTGACCTTGAGGGAGGGAGATGGAGGCACCAATGGGAGAGGGAGAGCAGGAGGGGCGGTGGCTAAGGGAGAGGAGGGCAGGGGATTTTGGCCAGGGAAGGACTTGGTGGCGGCTAGGGTTAAGGGAAAGGGAAAGGTGGGAGTTCGGCTAGGTTATGGGGGGAGGGGCGGTTTGGGCTGGATTGGCCCCTTTTGGAGGCGCCTTCTCCCCTCTCTTGGCCCACACAAGACCAGCCACAAGCCCCATTAGCTTGGGCCAGAGGCCCAAGTCCACAATTCTCCCATAAAATCATGAATTTTTAATTAATTACCTCTCAAATTCTCTAATAGCAAAACGGGGTATTACAGCCCCCTCCTCCTCCTCGACCACCACCCGCACCCTGTGACCTTGATGCCGCTGCTCGAGTCCTCTGCCGCCCCAACAACCTCTCCCAAATCTCGCCTGGGGATCTCCATCCAGAATAGAGCATCGCCTCTATGGCTGTAGTTCACGGTGGAGAAGGCCAGTTCTTGGAGGATGGCAGACAGCACCACCATCACCATGGTACAAGGAAGCTAGGGAGTGAGTTTATTTGGTCTGATCCAGAGCGGAGGGAGCTAGCGACGGTGAATAGAGGGATTCAACAGTGGGTCATTTGGTGGCGGCGCTCCAGCGGGACTTTGGCGGAGGCGAGTGTAGTGCATGGAAAAAGATTTCGTCGAAATTTCGATGATTACCGCCGAAATTCGGCCTTACCGGTGGGCCCCAGTAAAAATCGGTGCCGGTCAAAAATTTTCGGCCTGTTTTGAAACTCAGCCCAGCCCATCGCTCGCCGCATCCATTCCATTCTCCTTTCTATCGCCGAATCGCTCGCCCTAACGCCGAAGCTCTTGCACGATAGGCGATTTCGGTGGCATCTTCGACAGCGGCGGCGCCTCCAAGCTGGCGAAGGGAGATGCCCAACCGCCGCCCCGCTAGATCCCATGGCTGCTCTTCCCATCGCCACATCCATTCTCCTTTCCCCTTCTCTTGGCCTGGCCTCTCTCAGCCGTGGGCGCAGATCCGAGATTCCGAGTGAGGGCCCGAGGTCTTTGAGCTCTGGGGCCGACTCTTGAGGCGAGGACCGAGTTCGACGCGAGGGGCTAAGCTGCTGAGGCCCTAAGGCGAGGACTGAGTCTAGCGACGGCGGCTTCGGCGGTGCCTCCACTCCGTGAGGTGAGTCCGGCTCCAGCCTCCGTGACATGACCTCCTTCTCTGCCCCAACCTCATCAGAAGCAAACAACGCTTTCTTGACATCTCACCTGGCTCAACATCGTTGTAGTTCCCTTTCTCACTCCCATTCTAGTTCCCTTGCTCACTCCCATTCCTGTTTGTTGATGCTAAACATTCTGTGAGATGAATTGGGGGTGAGTAGTTTGGTTTTGGACTACCAGTATGCTTAACAGGTGCTTGCTAGTAGGTGAGATTAGGTTTCTTTTATTCTGATAATATAGCTTTGCTTGCTGTTGACAAGAATGTGTTTGGTCGAAATTTCGGCGAAATTTCGACGAATTTCGGCTGAAAAAACACAGAAATTCAAACTGTTTTTTGAAAATTTTGGCCGAAAAAATCCGAAATTCCCGGTTATTGGCGATATCCGGGTCTATCAGTGACCTCCGATATTTTTTTGCGTCCGGTAAAGTTTTCCCTGGTGTAGTGGGAGCTTCAGTGGGTCACGGGAAGTGTGTGGGTGGTCAAGTTTTGGCTCGCGGTGCCATGTAGTGGCATGACGACATGAGGGGTGGCGGTACAGCCACAGGCGAGCATCTCCAGTTCAACGCCGGCGAACATTGTCATGGGACGGTGAAGGTTTTTTTATCCATGTTACATGGAGGAGCTAGAGGAAGATGTGATTTGAAAGATGGCAGTGTGGAGCTCGAATTTACATGATTTTTGGGCGTGGTTCGGAGCGGGTGGTGGCGGTTTGTTGGTGTCGGAGAGGAGTACAGAGTCGACAGTGGCGGAAATAGCCACCGGAGGGCGATGCCTGGTGCGAGGAGGAACTGTGGCGCGGGATGGCAGGGATCACAACGTGTGGGGCTTGGAGCAGGAGGTGGTAGCTACGGGTGAGGCGGCGGCAGAGGGTACAACGGTGGTCATCACGGTGCGAGGAGTTGCGGCTTTGATGTCACGGCGTTCGTCGTGGCGCGCTCTAGCTAGGAGGGCGTCAGCTCGGGCTGCAGTGGCCCTACGCGAGAAAGGGAGGGGAAGGAATGAGAGAGAGATCGAAGATTGCAATATGAGAAGATCAAATGATCGGGTTTTTAGACGGGGAAGTATCCTGTGCACATGGGCTCTTTCATGCACATATGCACATGAAGGATCTCAGTCGTCCTAGCCAAAATCGGTGGCTGCGATTTCCCCACCTCCCACTTCTCAGCGAAATTGCGATTTGCCCCCCGCGCGACCGATTCCTTCTCCCTTCGACCCCCCGCGCCATTTGCATTCGTGTCGCCCATTCCCGGTTCCCCACCCACGAGCGGTGAGCTAGGGTTCATCCTCTGTGTTCCTTCGGCCCCCGCGCTCCCCTACGCCGCCACCCCAGCACCGCCCGCTTGCCTCGAGCCTTCCTCCTCCTCCTCGGTGCCCTCGCCACTGCGTCCGCGTCCGCCTTGTCCAGCGGCGACCACCTCCCCTTTACCCTCCTCCCCGCCGACCCGGCAATGATCACTGTGGCTCCGTGGCGAGTGCACAGCTAGCGACAGTGGGCCTCGGCAGCGACCTCCACCGCCGCGTCCTCTACCGAATCTCACTGCCTCGACCCCACCACCACTGTACCGGCTGACCTCGACCACGAGACCGCCTCGCCATTTTCATCACCACGTGTCGTCGTCCCGTCATCCGCACCGGTGATCTGCTCGCAATGAACAATTGTTCTTGCCTCTTTTTTTGTTCTTCTATTCCTTTTCCTTTTCCATGTTCCTGATCCGCATATTCTTTTTCCTTTTCCATTGTTCTTGACCAGAACCTATCAAGTGTTGCCGGCCTCTCGGTTCGTATTGGGCAACGATCAGAATAGAAGAAGAACAAACAAAAGATTTTGAATACATGTTCCGCTCAGAAGAGCCATGTCAGGTTCTGAATATGTACTTGCTTTTCTTGCTTTTGCTTTACTATTGATAGCTTTGACTTAACTTGGATGACAAGCATATACATTATCAAGTGTAGGTGATAAGATCCTGGTCCTGATGCTGAACTTGGTAACCAAAATTGGGTTCCTACTGACGTCCAAGCCATTTTTCACCATGCCGAATGCGATGGGATGAGGCATCCATAGTTATGTGGATGGGAGCTTCCAAGACATTCTTTACCAAGACACTTAATTTGCCCCTTCCATTATGTTATCACAGTTTGCCCCTTCCATTATGTTCTGGGCAAAATGGTTCAGGAGCAAAATTATGGTGGAGAAATACCTGTTGACTTTGTAGGTGGAGAAATCAACCCTGTATACTCTGAACTTTCATTTACTCTTCATGGCAATTTGTTCCAAGATGACATATCGGTAAATATTCCCATGTTTTTTTTAACTTAGGTGTGATGAGCCTTTAATATTTGTTGTAACTTTGGTGTATGATTTGGACAGCATGGATGTGGTTCACAATGTTGTTTATGACATAATTCAGAAAGGTGGAGAAGCTGGTAAAATTACCAAGGGAGCCAAAAAGTTAAAGCTGGAAAAAGGATATACCAAAACAAGAAGTAATAATTGCAAAACTTGGAAGTTCAGATTTCAACTTGTGATTCAGATTTCGATTGACTGGAAGTATGAATTTGTAGTAGTCCTCTTATTTGAAGTAGTCATATGTATGTTTTGTGTTGTATGAATGATCAAAATGTATGTGCTAAGTTTTTTTTGTTTGGAATGGAAGCATGGACTTGAATATGTAAGCTTATTCTTGAAAATGTCTAATAAATGGAGGCAATGGAAGCAACATTGTGATTGCCTTGTCTGAACTTGATGATGGGATGAAACGGTACTCACAATCATAAAGTGAACATGAATCAATAGATCCAGAAAAAAGTGAACTAAAATACTTGTGTGGTCTCTTATGATCCTTGCAACCTTGGTGAAGATTCGTCCTTTGCATAATTAACTTTCTTGAAGAATTAAACGATTTTTTTTTTCAGTCACGAGGAGGATCAGATCATAAAAATCTGAACAATTTCCCTACCTATACATGTATGCACCAATGGTGGGGTACATACACAGCACATGTACATCCTACTGGTTTTGCATTCAATATGATTTTCAATATCATATTGCCAATAGTTCACAGGCTTGCTAGTTAGTAACTAGGCTAATTTCTGTCATTTTTACTGGAGATCATGCCACAAAAAATATTCTTTTACATTATCTTATTTACCAGAAACTGATAGTACAGGTGGTTCAATTCAATTTTTCAATTAACATGTAAGAATTGGTACCACTGTCTATGTCTGAATTGAAAACCTTATTAAACTAGTATATATATAATATACATACACTAAAATTAGCTGACTGTTCTTCAGTGCTGAAAAACACTGTGGATACAAGAAGAAAAGAAAACATTTCCTTAAACAAGTATAAAATCAAAATAACAGCTGTCTCAAATAAATAATCATGTGTTTCTCTGCTGGAAAACTTACAATAAGTTTTAGTAATAGTGCTCAAGAATAGCACAGTTACTCTGCTCGTATCGCAGCAATCTAATGGGACAAAGGCCAGCCAAACACAAGAAGATTCTGAAAATGCTACAATATCAGTCTAGGAAGTTTTGAACTTTGAATATCTTCATGTGCTGCTGAATGTATCAGTCCAGGAAGTTTCAGACAACAATTAGATTTCAGAAAACATTTTAGACTTCCCATCCATTACATAATTCATTCCCATCCCATCCATTAGATTTCAGACAACAATTAGATTTCAGAAAACATTTCAGACTTCCCATTGAGCATTGACCAAACATTCAGACAACAATTAGATGTCCATGTCCAGGATTCCATTGAGCATTGACCAAACATTCAGGGCATACACAACAGAAATATTACAAGTCGATCCACAAACAAGTGATACATGAACACACAGATAGCAATTCATACTCTAGGGAGAACAAGAGTTGAAATCATACATTATTTTTCAATGCCAGAAAGATAGTCAATCCACAAACAAGTGATGCATGAATACTGCCATGATTTCAAGTATTAGGATGTTGATTCCTGATATTGTGCTCTCTGAACAAGAAGAACACTCTGAACAAGAACAAAAATAAAAACAAGAACAAGTGTTTCATGGATCCTTGGCCTCGGTAGCGACAAGGTGATCTTGTGAGCAACATGGTGGTAAGGGTTGGCCTAGGTGCCGGGGCGGTAGTTGTAGTAGCTGGCGCCGCGGTGGGAGCATGGGACGCCCTCGGCAGCGGGGTCGGCGGGGAGGAGGGTGAAGGAGAGGTGGTCATCGCCGGACAAGGCGGACGCAGACGTGGTGGCGAGGGCGCCGAGGAGGAGGAGGAAGGCTCGGGCAAGCCAGGCGGTCTTTGGGGTGGCGTGGTGAGCACGGGGGCCGAAGGAACGCAGAGGATGAACCCTAGCTCGCCGCTCGTGGGTGGGGAACCGGGAATGGGCGACCAGAATGCAAATGGCGCGGGGGGCCGAAGGGAGAAGGAATCGGTCGCGCGGGGGGCAAATCGCAATTTTGCTGTGAAGTGGGAGGTGGGGAAATCGCAGCCACCGATTTCGACTGGAACAGCTGAGATCCTTCATGTGCATATGTGCATGAAAGAGCCCATGTGCACAGGATACTTCCCCTTTTTAGACAGGGGGTTAAGTGGCTGGACGGCGATATTTAAGGGGGTTAAATAGACATTTTCCTAAGCTAAATATGGTAAACTAAGTGTTGTGTCTATGATGAACTAGTTAATTTAGCTTGCAAGTGCCAATGTTATGTGTGGTTCCTGAAAATATAAATATTTCATGAATGTTTGTATCAAATAAACTAGTTATATATTTTCGTTAATTTTTAGCGTACAATCTAAGGGGTTTTTATGTTCCCAAAAATATTCGTAACTGTATTCATTTCGATTTGTGTTCGCTATATATTTGTATTTGATATTATTTATATTCGTATTCGTATCCGGATCCTTCCGTATTCGATACGGTTTCATCCGTAGTCTTATGACTCTATTTGGAGCGGAACTTTTTTTTTTCATTAATTAACCTTTTTTTGAATTTTATTTTAAAGTTAACTCCCGACGCACTTTATTTCCAATTCTAACCCCTTTGGTCACGTAACGGGTGGTGGCGTGACAAAACAATACTGTTACGCGCCAGGATAAGTCCCCAAAATAACACTTTTTGTCACGCCACTGGTTGTGGTGTGATCAAATAACATTGTCCAGTGGCGTGACAAGAGTTTGATCAGAAATGGACTGACGCGATAGTGTTGTTTTGTCACGTCACGGGTGGTGGTGTGATCAAAAGAGTCAGAATTGGAAATAAAGTGCGCCGAGGGTTAACTTTAAAATAAAATTCAAAAAAAGGTTAATTAATAAAAAAAAATTCTTTGGAGCGCTGCAGTTTTGGCACATTTTCTTCGGAATTAAACCTTTTCCGATAATTCTTTTTTTAAAAAAATTACTCCGAGTTCCGAGTAGACCCGAACGACCGCCTCCTTCCCAATCCAGAGACATACCGGCGGAGGCGACGGCGGCGCACCCCGGCGACGGCGACGGCGACGGCGGCTCCCCCTGGCAGAGGTAACGCGTCCCCTTCGCCTCCTAGCGCCCTTCCCTTCTCCTCCCGCGCGGCCGTCCCCTTCTCCTTGCCGCTCTCTCGCGTCGTCCCCGTCGAGGAGAGTCGGCCTGCCGGATGGAAGCAACGCCGAGTGGAATCTGCAGGCTGCTCTCGGACTCGGAGCCTCGATCAGTCTCATATTTTCCTAATCCTCGGACAATCTTAGATTAGCTCCACGCTTAGATTAGCTGCCAATTTCTTGGTACTACTAATCTCTAGGGCCAGTCCACACTTGTGCAAAAGCTAAACAGTCCAGCATTGGGTGTTGCGTATGCCTCTTGTTGTACCTCTAGTATTGCTCATATTCTAGAGTTTGGATTTGGAACCTGTGATTAGGCGTTAAATTCAATATAGGACGAGCCACATTTAGTATTCCGTAGGGGCATGATTCGCAATAGAATCCAACAGCACCACGCCTTGTATCCATGTTCGACGAATGTAGGAGTACGTTTTTTGAGGGTGATATGGGAGTATATGGACTGGAGTTAATTTTTCATTTTTTCCGTTTTATTTAATTGAGGTCCGTCTACACACATATTTCGATTTTAGTGTGAAAAAGAGTTAATTTGACCGTCTGTTTCAGTCATTCCAGCTCCAACGAAAGTCCTTGTGTCACTGGAATAGGATGTGATCATGACATGATAACACATAACTCTTTTCATATGTCTGCAACCCCACCATGATCCTTTACTAGTTTGTAGAACCAAAGGTCAAGTCTGGTCTCTTATTGAAACCCAAAGTTCTGTTACAGAGAATTCAGGACTACAGGGGGACTCATTCTGTGATCTATCCTAGGAGAAAGTATGACAAAACAGTACCAACAAGCTCAATAAAGAAACAAAAATGAGGGGCACTAGAGAAGAACATCATCTTCCAATTTGTCATCTTCAGCTCCCATCAGCTTCTTCCTTCAGCCAGCTGCAGGCAGCACCTTTGAAGTTGGTTGGCTTCATCCAGCCATCTTCCATGTTTGCTTCTTTCTCCTGCAGTAGGATTTTCCACAACTGTAGTGATGAGGTGCATTTGAATATTACGTGAATGGGATCAACAAACTTGTGGTAAAATAAATCATTTATGCTAGTTCACAGAACACAGCAAAGACAAACATGGCAAACTCAGCTTTCTTTTCCTGATCCTGACATCCATGTTGATACAGGTTACAGGCTCATCAGTAGAGCCAGGTTTAGACCTCCACTCCAGTGCATCCCTCACTATAACATTATATACTTTGAGCCATGGCCATGGGACACTGAAAGAAAATACGGTCATTGATCTCCTCTTGACCAAGAAATTTGCAATGCTCGTCAGGTTGCTAATATTTTCTTTTCAGGTTAACCCCTGAGGCCCTGACAAGATGCAATTCTAGACTAAACCACACAAATAATTTAATTTTGATGGAACCTTGCATTTCCACAAACACTTGAACAACATATGTTTTCCTCCAGTACACTTAAGCAAACTATAAATAGATTTAGAAGTCTAAACCCCTGTTCTA
This sequence comes from Phyllostachys edulis, assembly GCA_036346405.1. Classification (NCBI taxonomy): domain Eukaryota; kingdom Viridiplantae; phylum Streptophyta; class Magnoliopsida; order Poales; family Poaceae; genus Phyllostachys; species Phyllostachys edulis. The sequence goes on from CM070557.1 coordinate 9,298,893, forward strand.
TCCAAACCCCATTTAATTGTGTCTCTCCCATCCATAAACTGAACAGCAGGCAGCTTATCTTGCAGGATATACCATGAATAAAATCGTCTTGACTTAGAGCTCTTACAAAAGCAATGTTCAGAGTCTGCCCAGTTCAAACTTTACTCACCACAATCTCCACACCATGCATCTTGCCAAAAGAAACTTTGCTCTCTGGATTCAAACCTCGAAAACCATATAGTCAAGAAAGCATATGTTGTGAGTCCCCTCAGGTCAATGACCTCCAAGCCATTGTATTCCTTTGGACTGCACATGCTCTTTGTTTGGGCTTAAGCATTAGCTTAAAAAAAAGCCAAAGCCCAAACAAACGGGTGGCTTTTTAACCGGACTTTTGGAAAAGCCTAGGCCACCCAACAACTGTAAGCCACAAGCCAGCCCAAGGTCGCTTTTTTGGCTTTTGCGGGTTAGAAATAGCCCTTTGCCACTCAACTTCGTCAAAATTACCCATCAAATGCCATCCATATATAAGTCAGAAAACCTTTAGTTTTTCCCTTCAATCCTCCCCTCTCCAACCGAATGAGGCCGCCTCCTCTCTCGTGTGTCACCTAGGGTTTGGACCTTGCCGATCTGGTCACCTCCACACCAGCGGCGCGCCGGCGACCACGTCTCCCGGTGCCGCCGTCCTCCTCCCCTACACCTTCGTCCTCCCTGCGACCGCGTCGCCTCCGTCCGCCCCGCGCCCGTCGCCTGGCGCCGCCGTCCTCCTTTCCTGTGCCTCCGTCCCCCCCACGAAATAAGTTGCTTATTGATAAAGCCTAAACCCAAACAAATAGGCCCACAGAGCATGCATAGCTTCATGACATACTTCTTTTTTAGAACACTATTTGATGTATTGCTTGATCATTGAAACATGAAAAATAAGATCTTGTGGTTGTCAAAAATGTCAAAATGTGATGGTAGCATTGTGCTACCTTAGATTTCTTTTTATGTTGCTTGTAAGAGATTATTATTCGATCAATCTCTGAAGTAATGTTATTATTTTACAGGAACCTTGATAAGGATACTGCAGCCATCATTTTAAGTGAGGAACAGCCAATCTTGTGGCAATTAATAACTCCTGACCTTCCCTTCCATGGCACAACCCTCTACTGAAAAAACACCATCAGTTTATCTGTACATCCCTAATATCATTGGTAAACTTCTGGTTGGTTGCTTGTTTACTTATCAGCATATCACTATTGCTATTACCAAAATTACTGAGCAGATGCTATTTGATAAGAATTATCATTTCTTCTGCCAATTATATTTCTCCACAAAATCCACTTTGAACTTTGCTGGATCTGGATGATTCTATTATTGACATGGTGCAACTGGAAACATTATCACTTTTCTATCATTATTTTTTTTACTTCTTCAAATTCTTATATCTATATCAGATGTACCACTGTTCTTATAGTTTTGTTCCCACTTTGCTGCAAATAGCAATGGCGCGCAAACAATAGTAACCCAAAAGAAACTAGAAACATAATAGTAGAAACTATGCTATTGAATGTTTACAACGAGGCAATCTTTTTCACTGAGAAATTGTCGCTAGCAAGTGGATGAAAAGTGGAATTTTCAACATACGAGAATTGTTATTTTGCAGGATATTTCAGGATCATCATAAACTTCATTGCATTTGCTGTTTGCTATTCCAATAGGCCACTCTTTGCTATCCTGTACTTCTTCAGGCGAGTGTCATAAATTTATCTGCAGACCACTTGTGTTCATTATGACATTATCTTATGCAATTGGTTTATCTCTAGGATTCTAACATCTTTGGAAAAATATCAGCTTTTTATGTGATGGCTTGGATGGATGGTTTGCACGGAAGTTTAACCAAGGTAACAAGTCGAATCCCTTTTGTTTTAAGTCATGTAGCTTGCCCTTCTGCAGAGAAGGGCAATTTGTAGCGTTTTCTAACTTTTCTTCTATGTTGAAACTTATGGCATTTTGTATTGATGAACTTTTGAAAAAGCTAATGTTAATATATTGGTCACAGCTAAATCTCTTTATGGCCTGTTTGGATGAGGGGGATTTTCTTTGGGATTCTTATTTATTTTCCCTGTATATACGATACTGGGTAAGTTTTTGAAATTATCTGATCAGTTTATCTCATTCTGTGAATCAGCATCAACATTTGGAGCTGTTTTGGACATGGTAACAGATAGGTACTCCTTGAATAAATCATTAAACTCTGTAAAAGCAAATAATTCCACTTCTCATATTGCTCTTCTTCAGGGTTAGCACTGCTTGTTTATTGGCACTTCTCTCCCAGTTTTACAGGTAAATGAAAGCATAGAGCAGAGCACTTCAATTGTTCTATTTGAATCTCGATACCTGCCTTGGTTTTCTTTTCAGGCCACATTGTATCTTGAAAGCACTCCATTTGCAAATTTCTTTGCAGACCTGGCTTAGTTTTCTTGATGTTGCTTGGGTTGGACATTACAAGCCACTGGTTTCAAATGTACAGGTTAGTTTTCTCTACCATTTTTGTTCAATTCATACCATTTCACACTTTGTTTCTCCTAGTAGGCACCTAATCCTGTTTCAGAAGGTACTAAAAGGAACATAATAAATACAAATATTAACTGTGCTAGCTGTGCAAGTACTGTGATGAGATGACTTCATGGTGCATACATTGTGTGCTCATTGTTCAAGAGTTTCTTATGTTCTATTTCGTTATGCATCTCTATTTACTTTATACATTAGTTGCTAACTATATGTATTTTCTGTACTAGTTCTTTCTTATCAGGTAAGGCTAGCCACAAGGATGTAAAGGACACAGGCAATTGGCTTCTGAAATTATATTACGGATATCGGCCATTCATGGCCTTCTGTTGTGTTGCTTCTGAGGTATGTGATTGTCCACAAACAGTATCGTCACGGATGTTTGGCTGCTGGTACGAGGAACACATGAATAAGTAGATACAACATGAGTGCTATTTGGGATGGCATTTGGTTGGGTGAGCTGAATGATGGGACATAGGATGAGTATATGTGCTTTTTGAGGGCTAGATACAGGATGTGTAGTGACCAAAACCAACCCATTGAATGAGGCCATCGTGTATATGCAGTTTCTGCACATGAAACCAATATAGAAAACTCAACGTTAGACAGCCATTTAAACCATCTCTGCACATCTAACACCCTTTTGTACATTATCATCTATATATTCCACCTTCTAACTTAGAAAGTTTCCAAATTACAGGTTCTATACATTATCCTTTTTCTCTTTGCTGATGACAAGTCGACAAGCTTGTTTAATGTAAGATGACATCATTTCTATAGTTGCCTTCTCTAATTAACTAGTGAGTTGCTTAGCATCTGGTATTCCTGTGTGCAACAGGTGTGCAGAGGTATTTTGAAGCAAAGTCCCCTCATTGCCATTGTGTTTATTTCAACTCTTCTTGGCTGGGCATTGAAACAAGTGATCAATGTCATCCAGGTATTAAAAAACAACCTTAAGCTTTTGTGCAGCTAATTGCTATTTGCACATCTGCATCTATTGAGGTTGAGCTGGAACCATGGCATTACTAGATTATTAGATGTAGAGCAAAAGAAAAAAATCTGTTGATGCAGTAATTGACCTAGGCTTTTTGCAATTGTACATGATTCATTTTGGATTGTCGTCATGTTCAAGCTTATTGTACATGATTCTGACAGTACGAATGGATATACTTCAAATTGAAGCTCAAAATTTTGACATTCATGCACCTTTCCTGAGTGCAGATGAAAACAGCTACAGATACTTGTGTTGTGTTTGATTTGAAGAGAGGCAAGTGAGCAGAAAGGCACCGAGATTTCATTCAGATTGTGTTGGCATATCCGAGAAAACTTATCATGAGGCTTGGTTGTACCAAGGCACATAGAGGCTCCTTGATGCATCTTTAACATTCCTCTGATTTGAGAGACGGCATGTTGTGGGAAAAGCACCCTGAAAAGAAAAGGACAATTTCAGGAAAACAGAGAGATTGTCAAGTTTTGGATCTGTATCTCTTTCTACAATGATGATGATTCGACCTTTGTTTATGTACCAGCGTGATGTTTCGTTACCAAGCAGTAAATATTTTCATGGCTACCTCCCGCTATACTAGTTCACACGTTCAATATGTACTTGTTTTGGTTCAGGTTTCGTATTTGCTCCGTTTAGTTAGGCTGTCTGGGGATATGTTTCTCAGTTTCATAAGTGTTTTGGAGCACTAATCTAGTCATCCTCCTTTAGCTTTTTTACATAAAGTTGTGCATTAATCTGGTATTCTCCAGACACGGCTCTCCATTCAACCGTTGGTTTGATCCATTTATTTATAGTATTTCTAGCAAGGATGGCAAAGTATTATTTGCAGTGTTAGGCGTACAATTTACAAATTATATTCTACGCAAGTTTAATAATTTTACTACAGGTGAGTTATACAACATGCAAGGTTTTTTTTTAAACTGTAGGTAAGCTACGCCACTGGCAAAGTGGGCATTATAAATTTGTCAATGATCACAGCGGCGAAATTGCCTAGACAACAGGTAATTATCTACCGTTATCCAGCATTTTGCCATAAATTATTTTTGAAAAGATAACAGCCTAATGAAAAATGATAAGAATTGCTCAGTTCGACGGGAACTGAATATAAACTAATGATGCGCCTTGTGTAGTAAAATCTCATGCAAAACATAGCTAAAGGATAACTAGGAGCTAATTCTTGCTTTTTAATTCGTCCCCATAGGCAAATTCTTCCTTTTGAATGCAGTTGCATTCTTACATTTCTTTCCATTTTGCCCATGGCCATTTGAGCAGGGGATTTTGTAAAAATAATTATAAAATATTCTTAATTTTAAAAAATGCTTGTTTCATTTGGTTCTTCTTGAGTTCAAATCCAAATTCAAGTTCCAATTTCAACCGAATTCTGTCAGAACAAAATCAATTCAAAGATCACCTTTCGGCTCAAAACTTTCTTTGGGCCCAAGCCCATCTCTCCCATTCTCTAGGGCCCAGCCGGCCCAAGCTCGATCACCTCCCCCCTTCCTTTCTGCTCGCGCCCAGGCCACACCGTGCGCAGCGCAGCGCCACACCACGCCTGCGCGGCTGCGCCGCTGCTCGCGCTCCTTCGCCGAAACGTCGCGCACAGCCCTTCGTTTGGAAACGCCCACAATCAAGCCGTCTTCACCGCGCGCATTCAAGCTCTTTCCGTTCCTGCAGGTACCAGAATACGGGCCGAAATCGTCGTCGCTCAATCAATGGCAGCCGCGCCAGCTCTGCTCCCCTCTATCCCTATAAATAGCGTCACCAGAGCTGCCACGTTCTACTACTTGCTACACCGAAACTCCCACCCCCTCTCGAGCTTCCACGCGGCCGGAATGAGGTCGTCTTCCCCGAAGCCGGCCGCCGCGCTGCCACCCTGTTCCGCTATCTTGGTGAGTCTCCAACGAAACCAATCACGTCATCCTGTGTTCCACCCCTCAAATAATATTTATTCTCAATCAATTTTGTCTTTGTCGTCGTAGCCGTCCGCCGCCAGTGAGCATACGCCTTCTTCGTCCCCACAATATTGCTCCCCGCGACACGGTCTACCTTTTTCAAACCTAGACTTCGCCGAAAACGCCATCCGCGGTGGCCCGAATCCGCACCGCCGCCGCCGCCGCCGCTTGCTGCTAGTGCGCCACTGTGCCCCCCGTCTGCGACGTCGCCTCCTAGCGCATCCCAGGATGCCGCATGACATTTCCTGCGCTTCCGAGCCGTCGCTCGCCGGAGCCGCCGTTGTCCGGAGACTGGCCTCACCGTCCTCTGTTTTTCTTAACCGGCGAGTTCAACTGGTTCGGTTATTCCTGTGTTTGACATGTGGGCCATCCTCGGTATCGATTTCTAACTCTGGTTTGGTTGTTACAAAATCCAAAGGGTAAAGGTTTTGGGTAAAGTCCATTTTACAACCCTGAACTTTTCGAAAAGTCCAGAAATCAACTTTAAACTACAAAACCAGACATCCTACACCCCCAACTATCAAAACCATTCATTTTACCCCCTCAACTCAAACAGAGACGGTTTTGGGTAACGTGGCGCTGACGTGTCAATGGGCCCCACATGTCAGACATCTCATCCTCTCAATTCCTTTCTTCTTCCTCTCATTCTCGATGCGGGTGGCGTTGCCAAAGGAGTCGAAGAGGTACGGCGCCAGCTTGACCTCGGCGCCGACGAGGTCCGAGGGGACGCAGCAACAACCGCGATCTGTGCGGTCAGCTCGTTGGCGGAGTCCGTGAGCTTCTCGTGCTAGAGGGGGAAGGCGGGGTTGCCGTAGTGGGAGTTGTGCGAGAGTGGAGGGGTGGATTCAACGACGGCGGAGAGCACAGAGATGAGGTCGAGGAGCGCGTTGACGGCGGGTGACGGCGAGGATGGAAGCGGGTCGGAGAGCTTGCGGCCGTGGACGGAGGCGGAGGCGGCGGCCGAGGAAGTGGCGGCCGTGGAGGCGTGGTGCAAGGAGGGGCAGCCACACGGTTGTCACCGTCGACCGAGCCTGCTTTGTCGAGCCCTTCCGCACCTTCGACCGTGACGGCAGCCTCACCAAGCTCGAGAATACCGCTATGTCGCTCGCTGTCGCCTGTCGTGGCCATGGCAAGCTGTCATCGCCGCCACTGCTGCAGTGCCGCCACGATAATCTGTCATCGCCTGCTTCCCCACCAAAAAGCATTCGGTGCACCGCCCGCTCGCGTGTAACATCCCAAATGTATAATCAGGGTTATTCAAGTATAATTATATGTGTAGAAATTAAAACTTTTTCTCACAACTTGAAAACCCTTACAATCTCATGTAATTCTTGTCCAAGAGTTGTGTAAACCAAGAACACAAAGCTCTTGTTGACCAAAAGTCAAATTCATTTTCCAATTCTCTCAAATCTTGTGCCAAACAATTGGAAAGTATCTTCCTTGGTCCTAAAACTGAGGTGGGACCCCTCTGAAAAATATCACAAGTTGTAAAACTAGTTTGATAATTTTTGGAGGTAAAATGAATCATTGAACAACCTTAATGAAATTCCTGAGAAAAATGCATTGCATAATAACCTCTGGAAAATTTATGTAAGGTTAATCATGTTGTCACTAGCTCCAGTTAAAATCTTATGAATTTTGGAGTTCATTTGCTATCTCAAACAATTTTGCCAAGTCTTAGTCATTAGAAAATTAAATTTAAAACAGAGCCTTTGTTCCTTGGTGAGCCAGTACTCAAACTGGTCCATTAACCCCATCGACCTCCTTTCCCACCTTGATGAGGTCGTGGCCGTTGGATCCAATCCAACCGCCACGACCTCCCCTCAACCAAGGCCCCAGACCTCCCATTCGAGGTCCTCTTGACCTCGTGGACCTCCTCGGGTCAGCGTGGGCGTCGAGACCTCCCGCCTCATCAGGTCATAGCCGCTGGATCAAAGATCCACGGCCACGACCTCCACTGTGTTAAACCTCAAAGGACCTCCTCGTCTTGTAAGCCATCGCGTGAGGTCATCCCACCTATGTGAGGTCTTGGCCCTTGGATTCAAGATCCGCGCCCGACCTCCCTCACCGTTAAACTAAGCAAGTCCACATCCCACCTCGTGAGGTCACGACCATTGGATCAAAAATCCATGGTCACGACCTCCTCCTCCCAATCTAACTGTCGACCTCCTTTGCACTCACTTGAGGTCGTGGCAGTTGGATTTACATCCAAAGGCCACGACCTCCTCTGAAAAACATCACAACAAGGTCCTCCCGCCTTGTTGAGGTCATAGCCCTTGGATCCAAGTCGGAGGACTAAGACCTCCCTTCGCTTTGTCGACGACCTCCCATCAGTCGGTGCCCTTGGATTTTAATCCAAAGGCGGAGACATCCCCTCATGTCTTTTCGATCGCGTGCGTTAAGTCCTCACTGGAGGTCCGCGACTGCTGGAGGGAGATCAACGCCTTGGACCTCTGTCCCATTTCCCACGTGCGTTTAGCGATTAATGAAATCGGAGGCCCACGACCTCCCATCCTTGATCGTGTGGTGGGACCTCCACCCACCACTTAAAACGTAACGGTTCAAAACTCTCATCCGATGGCGGGACCTCTCCGTGTCTTATCCAACGGCCACTAAGACCTCCCTGTTCTTCTCCTTCCTCGGCGCGGGCAAGCTCGAAAGCATGCATTTATTGCGTGTCCGCACATGAGGTACACTTCATCGACTCTTGCCGACCAAGATTTAATGCAGTCGACCTTCCGCCCTCCTGTCCACACAGCTGCACCTTGTCAACCTTGTGTCTTGTCCAAGCCATGGACCTCCCATGGGCCAAGCTCACCATGAGCTTGGCGGTGGTCCACAACCTCCTGTGCCCTTAGTATAAAGCCTCCCCATTTGTCTGGTTGGCTTACTTTTGCACACCTTTGTTCCTTGGCTTACACCCTGTCTTTGTGAGCTTTAAACCACCAAAGCTTCCTTGGCGCCATTCTTTGGAGCTTGAAGCTCCTCGGTGGACAAGGGTCACCGGAGTTTTTTCTCCTTTTCTCTAAGCTTCTTTTGTGCCATTCCTCTGGGACCAAGTCCTAACTTGAATTGGTTTGGGCGATTCTGAGGTGGACAAAGTGGAGCTTGGAGTCAAGCTTTGGCCGTGGAGCACCCTTCCTCCCGAGACCGGTCCTCCTTCCTCGACCTCCTCGGCACCTTAGGACCTCCGGTACATCCCCGTAATCCCTTAGTCTTGGCACCCTATGAATGTTTTCGCGAGCTTTAGTTTGGCATAAGCTTGTTTGTCGCATGAGCTCATTTTTGCTTTTCGGTTTTGCCGTCTTGGTCACCTCTGTCCTCTCCGGCTCATGGGCGTTCAAAACCGTCATTGCCGTTGAGAGAAGGTCCGTTGGTGCGCTGCGTGGTTATTGCGAACCGCGGTACCATTGGATCTCGCCGCGAGGTCTACATCGCCGCGAGAACCAAATATTTGAACACGGGTTTTTGTCGGACGCAACGACAGCGTCGTTGTCGTTTTTAGGACAAAAGATCCACCGAGTTAATGCGCTTATCATTGCTCCCATCATTGAATTCATTTGGTGTGTCTTAACTGTCTTAAATCCACCATTTACTGCGCGCCATTAAGTCCTCCCGCGCGCGGACCTCCTCGTGGTCCCGCGCGCATTTAATCTCTTGTCCATAGCGCGTGCGTGTGCGTGCGCTAATTCTAGCGCCGATCGGACATCCGACCTCCTACAAGGAGATCTGGGCGTCCAAGACCTCCTTGGCGCAATCTTAGCCGTCCCGACCTCCACGGAGGTGCAGCGGCGTTGAGACCTCCTCTGGGACCTCCTCGAGGTCATCTCACCGTTGAGGACCTCCCTTTAATCTGGTCCGTTCGGACCTCCCTTCCATGTTGTGGTCCGTTAGATCTTCCATCTCGGCCATGACCTCCCTCACCTCGCGCGTATGCGTGGTTAGGAGGTCCAGACCTCTGGACCTCCCATGTGCATGTGTGTTGTTCTCTCGGGAGGTCTGAGCCGTTAGATCGAGATCTGTGGCTCACGACCTCCCATGTCTTTGTGAATGTTAGGAAGGTCAAGAAATTCTTAAGTATGAACTGAAATGAGGTAGACTTTAGAATTTCATATCTTTTTCATTTTAAATCCTTTTGAGGTCATTCAAATTGTGTTAGCTCTGTCTTAAACTTGACTTTAATCCAAAAATGGTTGTAAGTTGAGTTCAGCTCCAGAGCACAGTTTTGCCATAGGTTTTAGTACTCCTTTTGGATAATACACTCAAAATTTAGGTTTAACTTGTAAAACCCATAACTAATGTTCTGTAGGTTATTTTTGAATGAGACCAACTTTGTTAGCTTCCTCTATTAATGAACTCACTGTAAAAATTAGATTTGAGCATATTGCTGTTATAGAAATAAGGACTTGTGCATTATAATTTTGTTCAAGTTCTTGTTTTTGAAAAATTATAGAAAGTGCAATATAGCTCCAAATGGGATGAACTCAATTGTGTTATTCATCTCATGAGGTGCTGGTTTCACAGTAAAAATCTCAGCCTCACCACTTTTCTAGAAAATGTTGCCTCATAATTAAATTAGTGAATAGTGCAGTTTGGTATTTTCAGGGCTGAGCAGAATTGTTTTGCTCATAACTTTTGCATTAAGAATCCAAATCCATTGGTTCTTGTTGCTAAATTCCTAAAATCACCCTCTTACTGCTGTAGAAATTTCAGAGAATTTGGAGTTCGTTTGCTGTGCTGTCTTGTTGTTTTTCGTCGTTCTTATCGGTTCTTTATCGTTTTTCCGTTAGGTTTCGACATTTGTGGTGATCCATAAGCGACCCTCCGCAACAAAGTGACCAGCAGCAAGGCAAGCAGTTTGACCATTTCCATCATTGTCCCATTATTTTAAAGCTTAATACTTTGTTTTACTTCTATGTATGCATGCTACTTTGTGTTAATTGTCGCTAGTAATCCTATAGTTGCATAATCTGAGGAGTTGTTTATCCTCTACTACCAATGAGCCTAGGTTATTCGCTGTGGTTGGAGCTCGTTGGATGAGCTCTTATCACTTAGTAGTTTCGACTTAAACTGCTTAGACATGCTTAGCTATCGGTAGTAATGGGCGATCACCGACTTAGTCGATGGTCTTGATCACACAAGTATAATTATTCCTCCTATATGTCCAGCACTTGTGCTTTGATTAATTGTAAAATCAAAAACTGAAAATAAAATGTTGATTTGGACTTGGGCATATTGGATGGATGGTGTGGTTTTGGAATGTGGTAGTATGCTGAGTCGTTAAGGACCGAGTTACTTGCGCCACCGTTCTGAGCAATATTGCGTGCTAACCACACGAGGGGGATATGGGACCTCTCTTGACTAAGTACTTTGGGGGGTGTTAATTATGAGCTGGTTGGTGGGTATGTTTTAATAAAATGTGTATGTGTAGTGTTGGGAGGGAGCATTGGCAGGCCGGTTAGGCTGTCTAATGTGTCCTTGTCCCCGTGGGTTCTTGCTCGTAATTAGCATCGTCCATTGGAAATGTCTCGTAGGACTTAGCCGTCTTGCGGCATACCAAAGGTAGTGTGCCTAAAGGAAAGGCGATGCAGGCGTGTGGGTACATTGGTACACCCCTGCAGGGATAAAACTATTCGAATAGCCTCGTCCTAGGTTATGGACACGCTCGAAACGCCCCGTAAGAACTAGACTACAACTTTTAATTAAAACTTGACATGGTTGGTATGAGTGGGTAATTCATACTATTGTTGTGGTGGCTATTGGGTTAGTCACTTCCAGGATTGTTCTTGTTGTTGTTATTATGTTATTATTGCGTTGTTATTTCAACAAGTAAAAATGCTTTGTCAAATTGCCTTAAATCTATTATGTTATTGCAAATGGAACTTGCTTTATGCTAAATGTAAGTCCAAAGCTCCATCCACTTAATTAAAGCTTGCATGTAGCTAAATTATAGTTCTGTTATCTTACACGTCAGTCTTGCGAGTACAATAAACAAGTTATTGTACTCATTTGCTTTGCTTAACAACCTTGTTGCAGAGGACGGAGGTGAGCTCCAAGAGCCTTACTTCTGTGCCACGTGTTGCAGTTTCTTTGACGACTAGCTTGGCGGTCGGTCGAGATGCCTAGGGTTAAGGCACACTTGATTGGCTTTGTGTTATAGCCATCTTTATGGCACTTTTGCTTCATTGTGTATTCTTGTAACTTATTGCTATTTGGCCTAAGGGCCCTCTTTTGTAGTAGCTATTCCATATTAATATTAACTTCGGTTTGTTGCTTATGTTCTATGTGTTGTATGGAATTGATATATTCTTTTGTTGTGAGGTATGTATACTTGCATTCGGGAGTATACATCTCTCGAGACCGAGTTTATTCGGTTGATAATACTAGGGTCAATTGGATGACTAAGTATTATGAGCCTAATAAATGTCGGGGTCTCACATCGCGTCACCGCCATAGCCTTGATTGTCGTCATCTCCATGGTTGTCGTCACCGTCGTCGTCGCCATGGACGCCTTCATGAACATGTTGTCGTCGCCATCGCACCCATTATCGTAGCCGCCCATGAATGTCTCGGGTCCGGTCGGATCTAGACGCTATTGGTGCAGATCCAGCCGGATCTAGAAGGAGACGGGTGGAGGCGGTGCTCAGGGATGGCAAGAGAGGCAGCGCTCGGCGACGGCGGAGGTGGTGGGGCTCGGAGGTGGTGTTTGCCGGTGGGGGAGACGGCGTTCAGGGACAGCGGTGGCCAGCGGGGTAGGAGATGGGCGGAGGAGGTGGTGGGGCTCGGAGGTGGTGTTGGCCGGTGGGGGAGACGATGCTCGGGGACGGCGGCGGCCAGCGGGGTAGGAGATGGGCGGCGGCGGACGGATCGATGGGGGAGAGGGGAGGTCGGTGTGAGGGAGAGAGAAGATTTAGGGAGAGAGAGAATATTTATTATTTAGACCCACCAATAGATGTGGGTCCCACCTTACCCAGCAAAAACCACCATCCACGTGGCGCCACGTCACCCAAAACTACCTCTGTTTGGGTTGAGGGAGGTAAAATGAATGGTTTTGATAGTTGGGGGGTGTAGGATGTCCGGTTTTATAGTTTAAGGTTGATTTTCGGACTTTTCAAAAAGTTCAGGGTTGTAAAAATGGACTTTACCCTAAGATTTTTGTGGGCAAATACCTAAACTGTTTTGGGTGGATTTTACTATAAAAAATAAGACACGTCTTTATACTTCAGTTGATATATTAGCAATAAAAAAATCAGATCCCACTGCATTTTGTCTCCTACTGTGTTTGCCTTGGTGTTGTCCTGCGACAACTACGATAATCTAACACGTACGTCATCAGCCTGTTTGCTCTTCGTGGCTGAATCGGTATGTTGCCAAGATCCCCCTTTTCAATCCCCATGCATTTAGATTAATCTTGTAGATTAATTACTGCTAGATCCTTAAATTAGATCAGTTTAGCTGCTGTTTAGATTAGATCTGTTTAATCGTTAATTAGGGTACTAGATTGGGATTACTGTTCGCAGTGTAGATTCAGATCGAGTGGAAATCGCGCACGCGCACCTCTGTGGAGCCGATGCCATGGTGGTCGGCACCCCGACGCGACGCTGCCCACTCGTCAAAGAACCCAGGGGCCTTGATCGGCTGGAGTCGAAGCACCATTCTTTGGAGCTTGAGCAGCAGACTCGCTGCCGTCGATCGGCGACCTCCAGCCGTCAATGCGCTTCATAGCTGTCGACCCGTCGCCCTTGAATCAGCGATGCAATAGCCGCCGTGCGCCTATCGCACACATCGCCGCCGGGCTCCTGTTAGACTCTAAATTTGTAATTCGGAATTCTCTCTGTACCCACATTTACATTATTAAATATCAAATACATATCTCGACAATGTACATCTATTGCATAATAATCAACAGAGCGTAAATATATCTTGCGGCTTTTGACTTTTATAATGGTCAGCCAGACCAAATACCTTTAAAGAATCAGCAACAGAAGTGGAAATAAAATACAACACGTGGAACCCTCAGGATATACCCATAGGCAATCAATTGGGGCTCATGACCTAGCTCTTGATCTTCTCGATTTCTAGTCTTAATAATCATCATTAATAGCTCACAAAGTCTTCTTCCTTTTCTTACTGAATGATCATATTGAACGAGTATGAGTCCACAGCCGTACTCAGTGAGCCAACACATATAATGCAGTTTATAATACATGCCGGGCTAATCAAGGAAAGGCTTATGGTTCTTTCATTTGCACAAAGTTGCATTTGAGTTAGACTAAATAGTGGACAATTCTTGAGACCTAGCATTTTGACTAACACAGGTTTTTAATGAAAATTGAGTTTTGTTGTATAATAATAGCGAACATTCCATCCACATACTAGTGGAGAACAGTACTCGAAGGTTCCATCCAACATGAGTAGCTTTCAGTTCAATTCACCTCATGCTGTACCATTTTTCCAGGGCTACATCCACTCGATGATCCCAAGGCTGCTACCACTTGGCAATTCCGGGCAGACTACTACTGGCAATTCCAGGTTGAATGCCCCTAGCAATTCCAAACCGACTGCCCCTAACGACGTAGGCCGCACTAAACACAAATTCCAAGCTACATTGCCTCGGCAATCCAAGTCGTATTCCCCTGCCAATTCCAGGCCGTATCCAAATGTGGATCCCAGGTCGCTTTCCTCTTGCAATCCTGCAGCTGCATACACCCTTCTCTCTCCACTGGCTCCAGCTAGGACAAATCAAATCCTCTGGCTCCCACGTGGCTTTTCCTTCCACCCACAATTAATTTTGTAAAATTCAAGATATAATCAAGCAAGTTCTCGACATCACCGATGACCATGGGCATAGTTATCTGGACAGTTTTACACTCCGCAGAGGTTGCATAACTTTACCCAGAAGCGACAATTATCTTATAATGTCAATACACTACCGTAGACATGAGACTAAGAAAAACATCACGTGAGCTTTCCAATGCCCTCACTCCAACGGAACCCAACCCACGAAGGTTTCATCCGCTGTGGATGATAACCGAGGAGGCCCCCTCTTGCACGATAGTGGTTTTTGTGCCTTATAGTTATGCCTCCCTCTAGGTGGTCTCAGTGACTATAACCACACCACATTCTGGAGATGATGAAGTAACGCTGAAGCGAAGCAAATTAGTGAGCCAGATCATACACATGGTATACTTGTGGTCAGGGGCGGAGCTGGGCCTCGGGCCTCTCGGGCCGTGGCCCGAGGCCTAGCGAAAAAACACCAGCTAAAAAAAATGAAACGTGAAATCCCAGTGCAACTTAATACTTGGGCTGGAATCATGCTGGGCCGGCCTGAGTCGTTGGGCTGCGTTGGCTCCGCCCCTGCTTGTGGTTTCATTGTTAGTGCACGAGAGGTCATCACAAGAACCGGTCCTTAATCGACTTGGCGGTTCTTCCCCATACCCATCTCGTGTAACCACACTTTCCATCCACACAAGTCTAAGAATAGTTTCTGGGTTCTCTTTTGAAATCTCTTTCTCTTTTTAACATACCAGCCAGGCTCTAGCCCTGATTGTCCAAATCCAGTTTTGAGTTTCGAAAGTTATCGGGGCAAATTAATGCCCACATGTCAATGTATCTAAGCAAGGCTAAGCATAACACTTAGATACAGAGTTAGTAACTAGTCATTGGGTGACAAAGGATAGTGTCCGAGTTCAAGGATTGGAAGTTTATATTCAATTACCATTAAGGTATTATCTATAAGCTAAGTCAACATAATTGTATAAATCATAGCAATGCCATTTTTGTAGTTTAAAGCAATATAATTTGTATTCAAATGTAGGTGCAAAATGATCAAAGTGTTGACTCACCTTGTTCAGTGTTCTGATAACCTTGGTCTCATTCTTGCTCTTGCTTGGACAGCTGTTTCGTCATGGCTTTTGATTCTAATTAGGTGAAATATGATTGAACCCAAGAACGTGGAGTCTGGTTATTTAATGATTTCTCTTATTATTTTATATTTACAAGAAAGTTCCATGAGCCTTAGGTGGAACCTCCCTGCATTAGCTAGACATCATTTAATCAGTGGTGCCTGCGGGTTCGAGTTTCATTATGGAGGTGATGTTTATTTTAATTACTTACGTGGCTCGGCATACACTAAAGTGTACTTACTACACTAGGTTGACCTTCAATTGTAATTCCTACCAGTGACTATTTTTAGTTAAGTAGCTAGCTCTCTCATTCATTATATAAGGCCTGTGTGCTTCTGTCAATTAAACCTTGTTTAGTTTTTATCCTATTTTAGCCTCTAATTCCAATTAAGATCCGGTTGTGCTTGACATAATTATCATAACATGTCGTAATTGAATGAACTCTTGTCAAGGTTCAACCTTATGGTTTGGCACCATTTCTAGTTAAATTCTTTATTTTAATTTAAATGTTAATGATATACTAACTAGCTCAAATTAGTGTTTATCACTACTACATCTTAATTGCTATTTTAGCTAGTTAATCCTTATGCTAAGGGATCTTCGGACTGTCACGTAATGTTATACTAATTATCCCTGTTCATTCTGTGACACTAACCAATTTTAGTTCATCCACCAATTAGGTGGTTCCTAGATGTATTTGATCCATCCAACAAATTGTTTATGTCTAACTTAACCACAAACGTAGTACTTAACTAGTCAAATTTTTTTA
Organism: Phyllostachys edulis; assembly: GCA_036346405.1. NCBI lineage: Eukaryota > Viridiplantae > Streptophyta > Magnoliopsida > Poales > Poaceae > Phyllostachys > Phyllostachys edulis. Next base: position 9,315,054 of record CM070557.1, read on the forward strand.
TTAATTATTGTCTAGATCCTATGTGTCAATGACATTCTAACCAACCCTAGTTAGCTTTCTATTTTGGTTCAAATATTACTGGCACACATAATTAATTATTAGCAGGGCCTACAGGCCATTGACATATTTTTGTCACTATTATTTATTATAAAGATTATTTTGTTGGTCAACTTGTAGCAAGTAACTATACACACTAACTTACCTAATTAGCATAGTGAATTAACAAAAATCTAATGAGGGCAACTGGTCAATTTAACCTCAGTAACTTAATTATCTTTGCTTTAATGTTAAGGCAGTATTTAGCTAAAGGAACTAGTTTGGTTAGTCAATAATTAAAGTGGCCCATTAGTTACTATTTTATTCTAACAAACTTTTTATTTTAACCTTGGAGTTTCAATTACAGCTAACAACACCCTAACTAGCCTTAATTAACATTTATCACTAATTAATTCATTTAAACCTTACTCATATAGAGCCTAGTTGACACCAGGTTTAGTAGTAAATTGCACTTTTAATTAGCCCACTAATGGCCTAGGGTCTACTATGGGATGAAACAGTACCTAACTAATTATCTTTAGCCAAACCTCGACTAATATGGTCTGTGAGTTAAGAAAATAATAATAATTCATGCGGAGCCACCGTCAAATGGCACACTGGCTAGCCTTGATACATCTAAGCTAAGAACTAACGATCAAATCTAATCATTTCTATTCCCTTATTTCAAATCCTAAATATAAGTGATCCTATATGTCACATTATAGGGTTATGAATTCAGGTTAACCATATATACAATATCACTAGGACATTGAATATCACCTTATGTAAACCTATCCTCTAATTAAAACTACACCTAACAAAACTGTTAACGACCTAACTGTTAGTGATATGTTCTAGAGGTAATCATAGAGATGATTGTATCATGTCTATGTTTATAAGTTATAAAATAAATGTTATTTTATTCCTTGGATGAATTATCATTTATAAATATTAACAAGTATGTGACTTGTTGGTGAAGCTCTTTAACTTATATGATGTCATTGTAAATGCATCCCTGGTCGGAACACTAGTGACCTATCAACTAGCACATGTATTGATTGATAACCATGTTTCACCAGTCATGGATATGAGGATATCGAATCAATAATATGAACACATGTTAGAGAATATGGTGTTTGATTGACCCACCTTGAGACACTATTGAGATTGTTATGATTTTACGTGTCATTAGTTGGTCTCAAGCAATGATGATGTATAATCCTTAGACCAGAGATCCATGGTTGCCTACATGTGTAATAGTACACTTAGGGGTTGCCAAACGCTACTCCGTAACTGAGTAGTTATAAAGATAGCTTCTGGGTATGCTATGAAACATACAGAGGGACATGGCTAGTCAGATATGGGATTTGCCCCTCTTAACATAACTCGAGATATATCTGTCGGACCCCGAGCGTGGAATACTCGAAGACCCTATGTGTATACTGTACTAGTCCCATGATAAGTGGCTAGTACACACATTCACAACATTTGGCATTCACATCCATACAATCACATACAAAAGTAAAGAAAATGGTACTCTACTTAAGCTATTACAAGTTATTATATTCACGGTTGACCGGCAAAATAAAAGCAGTCATCAGAGTAAAATATAATAGTGAAAGAATATGATATAAGTAGCAAAAGTCCAGTGGCATACCCATCCGATCCTGCAGGCAACTGACAAGGAACAAGGCCTAGGTAGACCCGTCACCAAACCCTCCGATTCCGGGTGCAAAGAATGTGTCATCCGGCATTGGCTCATCTTCGATCTCTGAACAACAATATTAGCAAGATTGAGTACTTGTGTACTCAGCAAGACTTGTAGTGTATCGCAAAATTATATTAAATGCAAGGCTATCAAAAGGATGAGGCTCTACTCTACAAGTTAATTTGCTCAAAGCTATTTTTATTTGCAATATTCATAAGTAGTAATTTGCAACGGGATTTAAAAGAGTAGTTTAAATATGTATAGGATAGTAAGTAAAGAACTGAATCAAAATAATAACAACATCTTGTAACCCTTCTCGGTTACGAGCACGAAAGAAAGTATAACAACAACTCATAGACCTCCTTGACTACGAGCCACAATTCATGTTCAGCCATAGACATGGCAGTTAACTCAACGAGATGAAACCCCGTGTCATTACCCAAGTTTTTTGACAAACAGTTTTAGAAAATCAAAACTACAGTCATACCAGCCGCACTAAGCATGCTCATGACCGCGAGCGCGGTTATTTAAATAGATTTTCACTCTGCAAAGGTGTACAACTTTTCCATAGTATGCGAATATTCTAGTTACCTGGAATCCTCTATATCACTGCTTACTACCCTAGGTAAGTAGTCTAGAGCTCGCGACGCAACCTTTACATCACTTAGTCCTAACCTTGCACTAGCCCAACTAATGTTTACCCTCATTGAACCCAGGTTTACGCCCCTGTCCCAATGAGGCATTCGCAGTTGCGTCGGTAAGCTTTATGCCCAATACCGTGGTGAAGGGAGCCCCTTCGGACATACCTATCATTTGGTCATGTCCACACTCTACGGCCTACCTACGTGCAAGGCTAGTGTTCAATGACTTAGTTAGCTACGGTCACCCCATCCTAGCACTTACGGTTGTACAATTAGGTCTTAGTCCCGGATTTGTTGGCTTCAGTCCTTAATCGACTACGGGCGAGAATCTCCACCCTAGCTACTAGTGAGTCATAATCCCCACTCTTCTCAGAATACATTATAACTCGTCCGCGTCTAAAAACTAAAGTTTTCATGTCATTTTCATACAAAATAACAGAGGTACCCCCTCTGGATATTTTTCAAAATATCCAAAATTCACAAATGATCATATTGTCCTTTTATCAGTTTTTTGTTGTTGAAAATCTATCCTTCTAGTTGCATTTTTGCGATAATCGCACTAAAATATTCTCAAATAACATTACATATTGTCTAACCCATATTCTAATGGCTACAATAGTAATAAATCAATATTACAAGGAGATATGTGTAGCAAATAGGATTACAACTATCAATTTCCCAATAATAGCATTTTCATACAAACATACACGCATGCATAATAGATTTTACAAAACGAGGTACAATAAGTAAAATACTGGGATCAATATGATCAAAGGAGGTGCTTGCCTTGCTCTTGCTGTTCTGGAAATATAGTTGGTTGGTCATCGAAATTATTACTCGGACAATCGACGTCTAAATTAAAAAGAGTCGGAAACGAATTAAATAGCACCAATAAATTCAACAGTGACCAACATAAAATATTTTTACATGTTCTCGTATTTCATGATTTTATATGAATTTAGAAACAAATTTCATTCAATTTGGAGTTTTGTAGCAAAAGTTATTAAGGTTTGAATTCTAATTGGTTTGATAAATCAGAGATAATGAGAAGTATGCTTTCTAACAGAGAAAGCGTAATCTCGTGCATGCACTATTGAGGTATTGCAAGACCTTCTGGCTGAGTGCGTCAGCAACGACATTAGTTTTGCCGGGATGATATTGGAGACCCATATCATAATATTTTATCAACTCCAACCACCTTCTTTGCCTAAGGTTCAGATCTGGTTGGGTGAACAAATATTTCAAACTTTTGTGGTCCAAATACACTTCACAATGATTACTGTTGAGGTAATGTCGCCAAATTTTCAGCGCATGGACCTGATATGGACTTTCATAAAATCTAACAATTATGAAAATTTTAAGGTGAGCGTCGCGAATGAATCTAACAATTCATTGCACCGACGGTTGTGCTCTCTCGTAATCCAAACCTCCGACCAGCCTGGATTCTATTGGCGTACCATGTCTTTGTGCTCGTCGATGTACGGGGACATGTAATATCCCGTTCAAATATAAAACATATAAGTGACTAGTATTAGAATTAAATATAATTAGAAAGGAAAATTCAGAATTTTAGAGGAGTTTTAGAACTCGGGCCTTTGGCCCATAGCTCTTTGGGCCCATGTGGGGGGGAACTAAACCCTAGCACCTAAGTACTGTAGCATGGGTACTGTAGCGCGCTGTCACTGTAGCACGGCGCTATTGTAGCGCTCCCCTCCTCTCCGGTGCATCTCCATTGTTGCCGGCCATAAGGAAGAGGAAGGAGAGGGAAGAAGAGAGGAGAGGAAGAAGAAGAAGGTGGGGGTGATCTTCGTGAGGGCTTCGCGAAGGTTTCAGCGGCATCTCGCGTCGTTCTTGTAGGTAAATTCGTGATCCCAATTTGTTTTGATAGATAATTCGTATGCGATTCGTATTCATTAGATGTTCTGAGATTTCTGTAATAGATCGGTTGAATCTGTCTTCCTGTTGACGCGTGGTTTTGGGTTAGATCCGAGCAGATTTAGAGATTAGTGTCTCCTGGAGATAGATGGGAATTTTCGTTACCTTTCCAGAAAGTTCTAATTCATAATTTTTGGATAAACGGTTAATTAGTTATGAATTTCGCAAGGCAGAGTGCTAAATCAGTGTCAGGACTTGTGCAGCGAACATAGATCTGTAAATTTGATATGTGAGACGGACAAATTGGATCAGTTGGTATCCTTGAGAGTTGTAGGTATTTTCATTGTGATTCCATAAAGTTAAATTTCATAATTTTTGGATTTCTAGATCAAAAGTTATGAATTTTAGAAGCTCAGGCTGTAATCTGCCTCTCTATTGTGAACAGAAGAGTTTTACTTGACTATTTACAATATTTGTTGCACAATGGAAATATTTGAGATAATTTTATTGAGATATTTGGTTTCCTGTAGTTTCCATAGAGTATTAGAACAATGTGTTTGGTTGAGCCAAACAAAAGTTATGAAATTCACAAGTTAGTAGTACCGGAGATGGCAGATCGGTCTTCGGGATTAAAAACAAAGACTTAGATGAACTAGTTTGATCTTTTGGTCACCTGAGAAGTTGTAGCTAGGCTTGTGTAGGTTCTAGGAAAATTGGATTCATGGATTTTGGAGTTTGGACTCAAAAGTTAAGAATTTTTCCTTAACAGCTGTTCGTTTGGACAGATTTGAGAATTTGAGAGAGTTTTGATTAACTGTTGGAATTGCGTTTAGGGACGCTTGTTCTTTTTCTGTTTGCATTGCTGTACACTTTTGGTTGGTGTACTTAGTATATTGTTTTACGGCTGCCAGGTGGTGGTGAACCCCGGGGAGCTTTCTATCGTTGACTTCCGAATCACGATTGAGGCAAGTACAATTGATTTGTCTTGTTTGTTGTTTGTTCCACTTGATTGATGAATATGAAATGGGTAATTTCAGTATTCCTTGTTTCCCTTCATAGTTGATATACCATGATTCTTCAATAATAAGACTACGTTCCTTACATTCATTCGTTCCTTCGCTCCTATTCACCCACAGGAGTGGGTAGTGAAGTCCCATTATTCCAATATGGGCAAGTACATTGTGTGATGTACTGCTGTCGATTGTTCATAATGTTTTAAGTTCATGCCATGACTGAGTACTATAGTATGTGAGTAGGTTTCGTTGACTTCTACATCGTTTCATGTATGTGAATCATGCTTCTTGAGTTTTCTTCTTACAAATTCATATATATTCATTCATTCATTCATGGTTCATGATTCACCCACGGGAGTGGGATGTAAAGACCCATCAATTTCAGTATGGGCACGTAAGACCCACCATTCCAATGTGGGCAGTTTGGGACACTCGTATGAAACGTTCTTCATACGGGACTTGGATCCCCGCATTTTGTTAAATGCGGGCTTAGGTGAACACTGACGGGTGTGTCACCAGCTATACCGGTATATGCATGTGTGTAGTCCCTTCATTTCATTCAATTCATTCATTCCATTCATTCAAATATTCGTTCTGTGATTTATTCATATTCTTCAATGATGTTGTCATGATCATATTTGTTGTATGTCCCATTTATTTTCTGTACTTGCTGAGTCTCGGACTCATTCTTGCGTTGTTTGTTTTTTTAGGTGATCATTGATGTTGGCTCTATTGGGAGGGAGTAGACACGCACTACTCATTCACTTTACCTTAATCAAGTCCAAGATTATGATTTAATTCTATTTTTCATTCGTTAATGATAAACTGTAATAATTAAATTTAGATGCAGTTGATAACCCTCTCTATGTTATGGTTGTTTAAGTATTGCTTGTGATCTTCGATCACCCCTCGTTATACTTGCTTACATTCAGAATATTTTCATGCCACGGTTCTATTAAATAGTGATATCTTTATGTCATTGGATGATACTATTCAAATTCTTCCGCATTATGGTTATGTGTTAGATGATTTAGGTGACATCTTGGCTTCCGAATAGCCAGGGTGTTACAGGACACTTCAGTCATGTGTTGCAAGACCGTGAAATGGGCTTAAGCATATGTATCCAAATCGGGAGTGATTGCTTTCCTTCTGATGGTCCTAATACCCTCTAGCCACCCCTCATGATGAGATAGAGGCACACCTATCGGTTCCACCTGAGCCATGTAGTTGATGCAGAACTCAATGACCTCTTCGGTTGTATAACTTTCGATGATGTTGCCCTCCGGCCGAGATCAATTACGTACATAGGACTTGAGAATTCCCATGTACCTCTCGAACGGGTACATATGACATAAGAACGCAGGGCCACATATATTTATCTCTTTTACAAGGTGAACAATGAGATGGACCATGATATCAAAAAATGACAGTGCGAAATATATCTCAAGATAACATAGATTTGTCACCACCTCGCCCTGCAGAGCATCTAGTCCATCAGAATCAATGACCTTTTGAGCAATTGAGTTAAAGAAATAACACAGCCTCATGATTGCCAATCGGACCTTGTTCGGCAAAATACTTCTAATTGCAATAGGAAGCATTTGTGCCATAAACACATGACAATCATGAGACACTACTGCAAAACATGCAATAGCAGACGCCTCATCACAAACGGTTCAAAAGGAACCGTCTATGTTGGGTCTGTCAGGACCGAGCATTTGTAATGCCAGCCTATCACAGACGGTTCTTATTAGGAACCGTCTGTGATACGCACCTATCATAGACGGTTTTTTAATAGAACCGTCTGTGATCATTCACAGACAGTTCTATTAAAGAACCGTCTATGATAATCACCGTTATCACGGACGGTTCTTGATAACAACCGCCTGTGAATTAACACAGATAGTTCTAGTTACAAACCGTCTGTGATAGTTACGTATCACAGACGGTTCTTAACAAGAACCGTCTCTGATTGTTGGGCGGGAAACAAAAATTTGGACATAATGGGTGGGCTGCCGAAAATCGCTTTATATTAACCTTGCGCCTCTGTCGTATCTCCTCCTCACACCTCATACCTCCATCTCCTCCTCTGCCATCTCTCCTCCTCACACCTTGCGCCCCAGCCTCCCCCAAGCTTGTCGCCCGCGGCCTCCTCCAACTCGCCCCGGCCTCATCGTCACCAGCCTCCTCCGAACCGTCGCCCCCGGCCTCCTCCACCTCGCCCCGGCCTTGTCATCACTGGCCTCCCACGACCTCATCGCCCTCGGCCTCCTCCACTTCGTCGCCCCAGCCTTCCCCCCCTTTGCTCTATGATGTGGATTACTGAGAGCTAGTGTTAGTGCTCTGTGAATGGATTGAGTTGATGCTATTGTGATGTAGTTGATGCTGTGGTTTATTGTTGGAGGCTCTCTGTGCATGTGTAGTTCATGCTGAGTTATTTGGTTTGGGCAAAAATATAAATGGTAGATCGCGCACTATCCGGTAAAACCGTCATAACTTTTGCACACGAACTCGGATTGCGATATTCTTTGGCTCTTTGGAAAGCTAACGAAAAGTTCAATCCGGAAATCCATATCAGAGTCATTCGCGAGGCTCAAGAAACTCCAGACAAAGTGAAAACCCCCAAAAAAGGTCGTTTAGGGCCTCAAAAGCGACCTCCAAGTTTTAGCAAATTGCTTTGGTTTTTTTTTGCAACAGAAAAGGGTATCACAGACGATTCTAAATAAGAACCGTCTGTGAAAACGTCATGACAGACGGTTCTGAACAAGAACTGTCTGTGATAATTGCTTAGAACCATCTGCGATAGCTTTTTCACAGACGGTTTTGAACCGTCTGTGATGACCTCATATCATCACAGACATATAAACTTAGGTGGTTCAAAAACCATCTGTGATGACGGTTCCGAACCGTTTATGATAACCCTTTGTGTAGTAGTGAGACTTCATACCAATTAATTTCAAATCTTCCATAGAAACAAATTTCTTCGTGCTGGCGGAGTAACCGAACAGAACTTTCACACCATGCAAGCTCTAGCACAGTTCATTTCTCTCATCCTTGGACAGAGTGTAACAAGCTGGGGAAAGGTACGTTCGGCCTTTATCGGTCTCTTTCGGTGCTAACTCGGTCCTTATGTTCATATCAACTAAGTCACGTCGTGCGTTGACACCATCCTTTATTTTATCACGAATGTTCAGTAAGATACCAATTAAGCTATCACATATATTCTTCTCCACGTGTATGACATCGATACAGTGGCGAACTTCTAGGTGCTCCCAATAAGGTAAATTCCAAAAAATTGATTGCTTATTCCAGATGTTCTTCTGATGGGTCCTCAATTTACATCTCTTTCCAAGCACAACATCGATATCCTTAACCATATCGTAGACCTCTTTCCCTCTAAAAGCCCTTGAAGCTGAACCGTCCTCCTTATTTTCGTCGAGTTGTTTCTTCATCTTGCAGTATGGGTGATACTTGGGAAGGAACCTACGGTGACACATGTACACAGTTTTACACGAGTTGTTCAGCCACACACTCTCGGTATCATCTAAGCAGTGTGAACAGGCTTTGGCTCCTTTTGTACTGAACCCCAACAGGTTACCAAGGACAGAAAAATTATTGATGGTGCAGAACAACATGGGGCGTAAAGTAAAGTTCTCTCATTTGTACGTATCCCATACCTGTACCCCTTCGTTCCACAGTGTTACAAGATCTTCCATCAATGGTGCAAGGTACAAATCAATATCGTTCCTAAGTTGCTTCAGCCATTGGATAAGTAGTGATATCAAAATATACTTCTGCTTCATACACAGCCAAGGAGGACGGTTGTACATACATAGATTCACGGGCCAGGTGCTTGTCGGCTGCTCATCTTACCGAAAGGATTCATTTCATCTGTACTTAACCCAAACCTTATATTCCTCGGTTCTGCACCGAAGTCTTCAAAGCTCCTATCGAAGTTTCTCCATTGGGTAAAATCAGCAGGGTGTCTTAGCTTTCTATCTTTCTTACGCTCCTCCAAGTGCCAACGCAGCAATCTTGCTTCCTTTCAGTTCACAAATAAACGCATCAAACGGAGAATTACAGACAAATACCACAACAACTTAGTAGGAGGTCCTTACTTCACCTCGATGCCCTCGCTGTCATCGGAGTGATTCTTACGCTTGTATCGAGATGCTTTGCACACCGGAACATACATGCATGTTTACATACTCTTTACGGTAGAAGATACAATCGTTCGGACATACATGTATTCTTTCTACTTCTATTCCCAATGAACAAAGAACCTTCTTGGCTTGGTAGGCAGTTCTGGGAAACACGTTTCCCTCCAGAAGGATGTCCGCTAGGAGACCTAATAACACCATGAAACTCTTGTCGGACCAACCATTGCTTGCCTTTAATTTCAGCAGTTCAGCCACGGATGACAACCTTGTGTATTCCAGCTTGCAGTGCTGGAATAAAGGTTTCTCCAAGTCCTCCATCAAGCCCTCGAATTTACCAAACTCTCTCTCACTATAGTTGTAGGATCGTAATGACAATCAGAAGGGGGGGGGTTGAATGATTGCAGCGAATTGACCCCCAAATTCTAACTTCTTCTTGTTATCAAGAATTCCAGCAACTTCTCTGTTGACTTGAAAAACTTCACAACCGAGACCTCCTCAGGTGCACATGAAGAACATCAAATCAAGAATCAAAGTAGAACGAATCTGAACTTTATATATCAAATTTGATTTGTGTCTACAGAGAGCTTAGCAAGCACCACTCAAAAACCCTAATTCAAAGGACCTTACAACCGTAGCATAAACAACAAGAAAGCTACAGCCAAAACCCAACAAAAGCACGTAACCCTCAAAAAAATCCCCCTCCAGGCCGTACCCTACTGCCTTCTCTTATAGCCTAGAGTTCTATCCATGTCCAACACGACACCAATACGGATTCTAACTCAAACCAACCAGATTTGGAACTCCTTCCAAATCTGTCTTTCCAATTCTCTCACGTCGTAAGCCTCCGTGACACCACCTCCGTAGCTTAAACGTGATCCCTTTGATCTCCACGTGCTCCAAATAAGTGATCCAAACCACCTCTTGACATCCACGACTTCCAAGACCTCAGATTCCTCATCCTAGTCCGAGTCAATCCCGTCACCGACAGTGATTCGTCCTCACGCCTCAACTTTGCACATGCAAAGATCAAAGAAACCCCAAATCTTGGCACAAGTTCTCCAACTTGACCATCCATTACCTCACTCATACCCATAAACACTATCATGCATCATGCAACAAGATATAGCTTACGAATTCAACAAATCCGCAGTCAATTCCCCAGAACGACAGCTTTCTAGAGTACAATCGGTACTACCGCCATTGTAGGTCCCAGATTATCAAGACACGCGGTCGCATCCGCTCAAACACACCGGTACTACCGATTCTCAAGAACTTCAAAACTTCCAAAACATCGCTTCGAAAAACCATGCCGCAACCTCATGCGGTCATCTCATAGCGGATACTACCGCCGTTCAAGCTGCGGAAATACCGCCACCGATCGTTCGCTCCAAGACTCTGCACCATCCGATTTTCATTTAACTGCTCATGTCGAGATTCTCTCTTTACGAAAAACTAAGTGCGGTATTACCGCCAGCATGACGCAATCATACCGCCAACAAGAAATGCAATGTTCAAGAAAAACAAGTGTTCGGTTTTTCCATACCGCCAAACACACAAGCAGTATTACCTATATGCGGTACTACATCAAGAAAATCAAATGGTACTACCGCACCACTTAAAAGAGCAAACAAAGTATGTCGAACCTCTTTCTCAAAGGAAAACAAAAGCGGTACTACCGTTATTAAAACAACGGTACTATCGAAATTTAGGTACTACCGCCATTCAACTCATGCAGTACTACCGCTCGGTAAGTTCTCAAAGTCCTCGCAGCGGCGTCCTTTGCCACGTGGGCGCTCCAGATCCATGGGCCGATCGGACCATGGGTCTCACCGTTGATTTAGAAGCATCAGAAGGTCCGAACGACCCACTTGATGTCATCCGTTAGATTTCAATCCAACGGCTCAAAGTCTTTGAGCGCTTCGACGGTCCAACGTTACAACTCAATATCGGCCGTTAGATCAAGATCTAACGAACCGAGCAAAACGCATCGAGAGGAAAAGACTTGCGGTACTACCACAGTACACCATGGTCAAACCGCAATCCGTAGTTCCGCACAATACAAGCCGTACTACCGATAATCCTAACAAAAGCGATTTTCGAGAAATTCAACAGAGCTCAAAAGCAAGTCAAGAAAAGCGATCAAAAGCATGTTCCAGAGACAATGTATTGAACTTTAAGCATCAAGACTAAGTCTTCATTATTGGCAATGTATTCATCATCAAATATCATGACAAAAAACCTCTTGGTCTTACAATCTCCCCCTTGATGAATACATTGACAACACAAACAGTTTCAAACGAGCATGAGAGAGACAGAAGTGTCAAAATTCCAAAAACTGTTCAAAAGAACCAAGCAACATATTTCTCCCCCTTTTTCAAAAAAAATTGCACATTCAGATTTCTCCCCCTTTGGCAATGTGATCATCAAGAGCTTCAAATTTCGAAAAGAGAGGAGCCAAAAAGTCCAGAAGCTTTAAGTAAGTCAGTTTTATGGATTAATCAAGCCAATTAGGTGAGTAGAGCTAACAAGATCATATAAATGCATATACCACATAGCAATATCCAGACAAGTATTTCAAAGTGGTAAATCAATTTAGATTCATGACAAGCATTTACAATGACTAAAAAGATTATAATATCACAAATAGAAGTCATCAAAAAGTGAAAGTCTAACAGTGAGACAAACTTTAAAAACTGGATGAGCTACAGCCTCATGAATCATCCTTTTGCTTCACTTTCAATTTTTTATGTGCATGTGGCATGCTTGGAGCATACATCTTTTCCAGGGTGGCATGCTTGAAGCATACTTCTTTTGATGAAGCACTTTTTGTGCATTTTTCTGTTTTTATTATATTTCAAAAATACATAGCTAGGTATGGCATGCTTGAAGCACACTTCTTGTCATTTGAGCACTGTTATGTACTTCTCCTTTTTTTCTTTTTGATACCCAGCTATGCATGGCATGCTTGAAGCACACTTCTTTTCATATTCTTTTTCTCAACCCTTTTATCTTTTAAAACATGCCAAATTGAGTGAGCAATACAGATGAAAAGAAGGACCTTTTGCTTCAAATCCAAGACTTAAAATAGGACTCACAAATCAACTTATCCTTTTTAATAAACAACACAAAGTGATTCCAATAATCAAACTAGTCAAAGATTTCAGCTATGTCATGCTTTAGTTATTTATGTAGCAAGTTTATTAAACCAAATCCGGATGAAGACTACATAGCACATGAATAAATATGATAAAGATAGCTCTATTTATTTCAATGGCTTGGACTAAATGAAACATCAAAGCTTCTGAAATTTTGACCAACAGCTCCCCCTCAAAATAAGCCCATAGGATGAACAACACCCAATTCACTCCTCGATTTAACAAATCGAGAAGTATCAAGCGGCTTAGTGAAAATATCAGCAATTTGAAAATCAGTTTCAACAAAGTGGAGAACAATATCACCTTTTTCAACATGATCTCTGAGAAAATGAAATCTGATATCAATGTGTTTGGTTCTAGAATGTTGCAATCGGATTTTTAGCAATGTGAATAGCACTAGTGTTGTCACAATAAAGAGGAACAAAGGCCCAAATCTAAACCAAAATCTTTGAGAGTAGCAGAATCCAAAGAACTTGAGAGCAACTAGCGAGAGCAACAACATACTCGGCTTGCAGCTTGATTGAGCAACGAAGATTGTTTTCGAGAGGACCAAGACACTAAAGAAGTGCCTAAAAAGTGACAAGTGCGGATGTGCTTTTTCTATCAATCCTACACCCGCAAAATCACTATCGGAGTATGCACTTAAAGTAAGACAGATGAAGATGAATAGAAAAGACCAAATTCTAAGGTTGATTGGAGATACCGAGAATTCTTTTCACAACTTGTCGATGAGATGCACGAGGTGATGCTTGAAATCGAGCACATAAGCATACAAAGAAAGTGTATATCCGGCCTTGAAGCGATCAAATAGAGTAGAGATCCAATCATACTCCTGTAATCTTTTGATCCACCGCTTCACCTTCTTCATCGTGGTCAAGAATGATGTAGACCCCATTGGTGTAGAGATTGGTTTGCATGTTGCCATGTCAAAGCGCCTAAGCAAGTCTTTTGTATATTTGGTTTGATGAATGAAATTGCCTTGCTTGGTCTGCTTTACTTGCAATCCTAAGAAGTAAGTTAGCTCCCCATCATACTCATCTCAAACTCCTGCTCATAGTATCTCGAAAACTTGGAAACCAAAGCATGAGAGGAGCCCCCAAAGATGATATCATCCACATAAATCTGAATAAGTAATAGATCATTGCCATGTTTCAAAGTGAAAAGAGTTTTGTCTACCTTGCCCATTTGAAAATCATTTTTTAGCAAAAACAGCTTAAGTCTCTCATACCAAGCCCGAGGAGCTTGCTTCAAACCATACAAGGCTTTTGAGAGTTTGTAGACATGATTAGGAAACTTAGGATTTTCAAAACCAGGTGGTTGCTTAACATAAACTTCTTCCTCAATGTAGCCATTTAGAAAAGCACTTTTAACATCCATTTGAAACAATTTGAATCCTTTAGATGCAAAGAAAGGCTAAAAGAATTCTAATTGCTTCAAGTCTGGCCACAGGGGCAAAAGTTTCACCAAAATCTAGACCCTCCACCTGTGAAAATCCTTGAGCAACAAGTCTAGCCTTATTTCTCACAACAACACCATCCTCACTTTGTTTATTTTTAAAAACCCATTTAGTTCCAATTACATTATGTCCATGAAGAGGTTCAACTAAGGTCCGGACTTTGTTTCGCTCAAAGTTTTCTAATTCTTCATGCATGGCATTGATCCAAGACTCATCGATAAAGCGTGACTTACATCATTAGGCTCAAAAGAGGCAACAAAAGCGTAATGAGCATGTGAGTCGAGAAGTAAACTTAGAACGTGTTACCCTTTCATGAATGTCACCAATCATCGCTTCGGAGGATGAACTCATTGATCCTCAAAGGTGCCAAGGTTACGAATTTGCTTTGCCATTTTGAACAACTTCAAGGGTCATATATCACTTGATGATGGCGCCACAGAGGTGTATGATCAGCACTTGATGTCATGGGAGAAATATCATTACCAATATCAAAACCATCTTCTTCATCAAGAAATATGCTTTCAGACTCCCCCTGAACTTGTATACCTGACATGTCAGTTCTAGAACAGGGACTGACCTCATCGAAGGTAACCTCACAAGTCTCAATAATTTTGTTTGTTTCAAGATTAAGCACTCGATAGCCACGAGAATGAAGGGGATATCCAAGTAAAATACCATCACTTGATCTAGATTCAAATTTGTCCAGATTACCATGTTTAAGAATAAAACATTTGCAACCAAAAACTCAAGTGAGAGACACTAGGCCTTTTGCCAAATCTCACTCATAAGAAGTCTTGTGCAAAGAGGCTCTCAAAAATACTGCTTGAGACATGACAAGCGCTTGAGATTGCCTCTGCCCAATACTTCCTAGGAGTGGCATGTTCATCAAGCATGGTCCTTGCCATCTCAACCAAGGTTCTATTTTTCCTCTCAACTACACCATTCTGTTGAGGAACACGTGGAGAGGAAAATTGATGTTCCAAACCTTGTTCAAAGCAAAAGGAAGCAAATAGTGAATTCTTAAACTCAGTACCATTATCACTCCTTATAACTTTTACAGCACCATTCAATTTATTATTTAGTCTGAGAAATAAATCTTTGAAATGACCAAACGCTTCATCCTTAGACACCATGAAGTACACCCAAGAGTACCTAGAGTAATCATCAACAATCACAAGAATATACCACTTACCACCAACGGATTGAACTCTTGAGGGACCTCACGGTGTCCATATGCAACAATTGTCCAGGCCATCTGTGATAATTATCTTGAAATAGGAAAATGAGGAGCAACAAACCATCTTACCGTGTCGATAGGAGAACAAACCAAATCTTTTTCACCTTTCAATTTCGGCAATTTCCTAATGAGATCGGTTCCACTAATTCAACAAGATGATCAAAACCAATATGTCCTAATCTACGATGCCAAAAAAAAGATCACTAGATTCGGTTACCAAACATCTAACATTAGGAGAAAAAGAATGATTGAAATCAGCTTTAAAAACTTTCCCTAGGCTAGAGATGTTAAAAACAAGATCACCGTAGCATCTAAAACCCTACAAGCATGTTTCTTAAAGCTTACCTCAAGATTTTCTTCAATCAATTGTGAAACAGAAGCGATTGTACTTCAATTTACTTACCAAGGCAACATCTTTAAGAATGAACTTGTCATTTACGCCAAGACAAGACCTTTTGCCATCACAATTCCAGTTGAAGCATCCCCAAAAGTAATCAATTCATCATTGGATGCCTTAGTGAGGGAGGAGAACCACTTTGAATCACCTGTCATGTGTCTTGAACATCCTGAATCAACTAGCCAAATGTTCCCCTTCCTCAACTGCTGTACCTACATTAAGCAAGTATCAATCTCACAATATTGGGGTTAGAAAGACATGATTTAGGGACCCAATCTCGTGACACACGACAGTAGGAGCAACAAAAGCGCTTCGCTTTTGAGTATACCATTGGTCGATCGTGCGTAAACTCCTAATCCTGCACCCGCTTGTTTAGTGGAAACATAAGGAGCTTGAAAAACTTTTCTTAGCTTATCTCTTTTCTTTCTTGGCTTTTCAAAATGTAATCTGAACTAAATGACCTTCTTTACCACAAGAAGTGCATCGATACTTTTCTTGATAAGAAATCTCAGTTTTTCTCTTCACAAAGGCTTACTTTGGTAATAGGATCCTTTGCAAAACCAAAGCAGATTTAAACACAACATGTTTAGGTTCAGATTCAATTTCGAAATTTCCGTGTTCTAGAAGCTTAAGAACTTTGGGAGGGTGATTCTTGGCATGAACAAAGAAATTAAAACCTAGACCTTGTTTTTTAGAACTCACTCTTGATCTGCTCTAGAATCATGTTCAGATTTTTCTTGCCAAAAGAGAACCTCTCCAAAGTGTCTTTAAGATATTCATTCTCTTTAGCCAATTCAGACAAGTTGTGCACTTAACAAAACTATTCAAGATTTTCTTAGAAGCAACAGACTGAGCCATCTTTTCTTTTTCAGCAAATTCACTTAATTGTCTAGTCAAAGCATTAATTTCAGTTGTGATTTTAGTACAATTTGTGCAAGAAAGTGTCTCATGGTAAAGCATTTGTTATATAGAATCCTGAGATGTCTTTAATCTAGCTTCTAGCAGCTCACAATTTGAACAAGACTTATTTTGCACATTCACAAGATTTGTCTCTAAACAAATTGAGCTAGACTTCAGCTTTTTCAATTTCAAAGATGTGCAAGTATCGCTTTATCATCACATGAATCATGAGCAAGTTTCAGTTTTTCAAATTCAGCATGTAATGATCTAGCAACTTTCAATTCGAATGCAAGATTTGACATGATTCACATGATTCATCATCGTGAATAGCAGCCTTAAGTCTATCAATTTCGAATTCAAGCTATCAACAACAAGGTCATGTTTCTTTGCTTTCTTTTTGTATTTTTAAGCTCATTTGTCAATTTCAAAGACAAAGACGAGATAAATCAAGATAAGAAGGCTTTACCTCATCGGGATCATCAGAGAGGTCATCATCATCATTAATTTCTTCACTACTTGCCATAAAGCACATCCTCGTGAAATCACCTCTTTTGCTTTCTTGTGGTCATCCTCGTTGTCGCTGTCTGAATCAACATCACTTAGCCCAATCTCCTCAAGAGCTGAAAGCACCTTGTTGACAGCTTTACGAAGTCTTCAAAGCTCCTATCGAAGTTTCTCCATTGGGTAAAATCAGCAGGGTGTCTTAGCTTTCCATCTTTCTTACGCTCCTCCAAGTGCCAACGCAGCAATCTTGCTTCCTTTCAGTTCACAAATAAACGCATCAAACGGAGAATTACGCATAAATACCACAACAACTTAGTAGGAGGTCCTTACTTCACCTCGATGCCCTCGCACATCGGAGTGATTCTTACGCTTGTATCGAGATGCTTTGCACACCGAACATACATGCATGTTTACATACTCTTTACGGTAGAAGATACAATCGTTCGGACATACATGTATTCTTTCTACTTCTATTCCCAATGAACAAAGAACCTTCTTGGCTTGGTAGGCGCTTACGGGAAACACGCTTCTCTCGTAGGATGTCCGCTAGAGACCTAATAACACCATGAAACTCTTGTCGGACCAACCATTGCTTGCCTTTAATTTTAGCAGATTCAAATGCACGGATGACAACCTTGTGTATTCCAAATTGCGGTCTTTGGAATAAAGGTTTCTCCAAGTCCTCCATCAAGCCCTCGAATTTACCAAACTCTCTCACTATAGTTGTAGGATCGTAATGACAATCGAAGGGGGGGTGAATGATTGCAAATAATTGACCCCAAATTCTAACTTCTTCTTGTTATCAAGAATTCCAAAGAACTTCTCTGTTGACTTGAAAACTTCACAACCGAGACCTCCTCAAGTGCACAGAAGAACATCAAATCAAGAATCAAAGTAGAACGAATCTGAACTTTATATATCAAACTTGATTTGTGTCTACAGAGAGCTTAGCAAGCACCACTCAAAACCCTAATTCAAAGGACCTTACAACCGTAGCATAAACAACAAGAAAGCTACAACCAAAACCCAGCAAAAGCACGTAACCCTAAAAAAATCCTCCGTGCCGCACCCTCCGCCTTCTCTTATAGCCTAGAGTTCTATCCATGTCCAACACGACACCAATACGGATTCTAACTCAAACCAACCAGATTTGGAACTCCTTCCAAATATGTCTTTCCAATTCTCTCACGTCATAAGCCTCTAGGACACCACCTCCCGTAGCTTAAACGTGATCCCCTTTGATCTCCACGTGCTCCAGCGTGATCCAAACCACCTCTTGACATCCACGACTTCCAAGACCTCAGATTCCTCATCCTAGTCCGAGTCAATCTCGTCACCGATTGTGATTCGTCCTCACGTCTCAACCTGCACATGCAAAGATCAAAGAAACCCCAAATCTTGGCACAAGTTCTCCAACTTGACCATCCATTAGCTCACTCACACCCATAAACACTATCATGCATCATGCAACAAGATATAGCTTACGAATTCAACAAATCGCAAATCAATTCCCGAGCAATCGACTTTCCAGAGTACAATCGGTACTACCGCCATTGTAGGTCCAAGATTATCAAGACACGCGGTCGCATCAGCCCAAACACACCGGTACTACCGATTCTCAAGAACTTCAAAACTTCCAAAACATCGCTTCGAAAAACCATGCCGCAACCTGCGGTCATCATACTCTTGAGCGGACTACTACCGCTCAAGCCGCGGAAATACCGCCACCGTCATTCCGCTCCAAGACTCTGCACCATCCGATTTTTATTTAACTGCTCATGTCGAGATTCTCTCTTCTCGAAAAACCAAGTGCGGTACTACCGCTAGGCATGACGCGGTCATACCGCCAAAGAAGAAATGCAATGTCCAAGAAAAACAAGTGTTCTAGTTTTTCCATACCGCCAAACACACAACGCAGATTACCTATGTGCGGTACTATCAAGAAAATCAAATGGTACTACCGCACCACTTAAAAGAGCAAACAAGGTATGTTAGAACCTCTTTCTCAAAGGAAAAAAAAGCGGTACTACCGTTATTAAAACAACGGTACTACGAAATTTAGGTACTACCGCTATTCAACTCAAGCAGACTACTGCTCTGTAAGTTCTCAAAGTCCTCGAATCAGCGTCCTTTGCCACGTGGGCGCTCCAGATCCATGGGCCGATCGGACCATGGGTCTCAACCGTTGGATTTAGAAGCATCAGAGAAGGTCCGAACGACCCACTTGATGTCATCCGTTAGATTTCAATCCAACGGCTCAAAGTCTTTGAGCGCTTCGACGGTCCTAACGTTATAACTCAATATCGGCCGTTAGATCAAGATCTAACGAACCGAGCAAAACGCATCGAGGAAAAAGACTTGCGGTACTACATTGTACACCCGCGTCAAACCGCAATCCGTAGTTCCGCACAATACAAGCCGGACTACCGATAATCCCGACAAAAGCCGATTTTCGACGAATTCAACAGAGCTCAAAAGCAAGTCAAGAAACGATCAAAAGCATGTTCCAGAGACAATGTATTGAACTTTAAGCATCAAGACTAAGTCTTCATTATTGGCAATGTATTCATCATCAAATATCATGACCAAAAACCTCTTGGTCTTACAATAGTTCCCTTCTGCATCACGTAACATCTGATCCAGATTGTCATCGTGTGACCTATCTTCATTGAAAGCACAGTCCACATCCAGTATATCCTTGTATCCCTCTACGATGTTACTACATTCCTGTATAATCTGTTCTTCATCGTGACTAGTCCAACATGTATACTCCTTTTTGAAACCCCTTTGAATCATGTAAGCTTCGATCTGCGCTGAGTTGGCAAACATCTTCATATTATCGCAATCAATGCATAGGCAGTACATAAATTTCATCCCCTTCTATAACATATCCCGCTCGGCAGCTCTTCTAAAAGCAGTCACGCCATCAATGTACTCTTCACTCACATGGTTCTCAACGTAGATCCAGCTTCGGTCCATCTACACTACGTATGTAACAAATTAGTGTTAAATTAGATTAATGCTGCTATAGCTAGCTAGTCATTACACTTACACATATCATTCACCTTAAATTGTCCATCTAAAGTAGCTAGCCATGTACTATTCATGAAGCAATATATATATATATATATATATATATATATATATATATATATATATATATATATATATATATCAAGTAAGAATATATTGAAGTAGACTAGGAGTAGTGAGACCCATTCTTAAATTGGAGCAAACTACCAAGCTAGATCTAAACATAGCTATCATCTCTATTGATTATAATGCATATAATTAGAAGCAAATACAAACATTAGATCACCAAGAACAAATAGATCTACAAGCACACATGCAAATCTATGGTATGCTTTCACAAAACGCCCCAAAGTCAGCCACCGCATTCAAACCTATCAGGATCCGAAAATGCATCTCAGAAACCTTCTGTGTATTCTGAACTAGTCCCAGATCAGTAGCTAGCTCACACAGGAAACAGTGATGAAATACCATCCATTTATTCAATTTAACTAAAAAGATCTCAAAGTAACAAATAATAATAATAATTGGACCTTATGGTCAACGTTTACTTAACTTGCCATGCAGGGCTAAAGAAACAAATAAACTCTTGCAGCGGAACGAAACTCTTGAAATAGCCAATCAACATGCCCACAGGCAATCGAGTGGAGAACACATCCTAATCCGCAAAACCTTCATAGTCCTCCTTCTGAAAGAACTCTTGGGCAGCTTGATATTCTTCAACTGAATCAACAAAGGCATAAGCCGTGAGTACATAAAGCACTTAGCAAGCCGTAGGGAAATGTATGCAAATAGTATTCATGCATAGCCTGACAAAGGTTAGCTGTATGGTTCTTTTGCAGAAAGCAGCATTTATGATGAATACAATAAATAGATTGAAATGCGTAGTTGAAAATAATAATAAATAATTAAACAATTTCTTTGAAACAACCAGTTAACTTCCCATTCACTTCCCAACCAAACCAAAGATAAGTGAATCCCTATTCACCAATTGACATAAACCACCGAGTGAATTACCTGTTCACCAAACAAACATTATATTCATCAAGTGAACTTTCTATTCACTATCTGCTTTTGTGAAAACATGTCCACAGTTGATCAGATGGATCCACTATGAATTGAGAACTTTTTTTTTGTGTGAAATATACACATCCTCTTGTCTGGTTGACATACCTGTTTTTATCTCGATGTTAATATTTTATCTAATAAATAAAAAAATGCATAGCCTGATTTTCATGCGAAATGGGAACGTGAACACCTACTCAAGAGTCGAGGAACTCAGATGCATGGGGTGCTTTGCCGTCAGACGTAAGAGCTGGAGGGACTGGAGTGGTGTTGCGGCCGGGATAGAAGTGGAATTTTCAGGGTCGGCGCGGTAACTTTTGTAGACCCAGAGCTCGCTGAGCTGCTGGCCTGTAGACGCACGGGCGCTACTGTACGTTGGCGCAAGAACAGGGAGTCGGCAAGCTGCTTCTCCAATGGACAGCGCCGGAGTTGGGGGCGAAGCTGATGAACAGATGTACTGATCGTTCTGTACATGGCCCTGTGATGCAGGAGATCCAACGTCTTTCCGATTTATTCCAAGACTTCCGTATCAATGTCGTTAGGCGCACGGCAAATGAATCACGCAAGAGCTGGTTCCACGACAAATGAGTGTTAGCAACAGCACGGCAAATGAATCAAGGAGCTGGTTGTACACACGTGTTAGCATGAGAAATGGATGGTCTGGTGTGTTAATTCCAAAATAATGTAAACAATTGAGGCCCCTTTTACTACTTTACACTTAGAAACTATGAAGTTCCTCTAGACGCCTCCGATCACGCATGCTTGACAAAACATGGATTTAGAAAAAAAATCACTGACTGTATTGTTGTCATTGTTGTCGTAGGGGCGGCCCACCGGCCCCGATGACCTGGCGAAGACACCAAGCCAGAGGCACAGACCGAAGGGTACAGAAAGACCATCAAATACAGCCTTAACAGAAGAGTTCAACACACCTTGGAACGAAGGGGGCCAGGGACCCCTCGCTCCAGGACACCCTGTACGGAGTGAAGGCGTCTAGGGAGCCTTTGCTTCGGGTCCGTCCCGTATGGTGCGAAGGGAGACAGAGCCACTTGTGAACCGGGAGTACAAGAGTGGTAGACCAAGCCCATAAAGGTCTACCGTACACCAAAAGCTATGCCTACGGATGTGTAAAGTCCCTGAAGCCAAAATAGGCATATGACCTTTTTAGGAGTAGAATTGTAATCTTCTGTACCTTGGATGTAACACTATAAATAGCCTTTTCCCCTATGTGGTTGGGAGAACTTTTTAAGCTATAACGAGACATATTTAACACACCTTAATACCATTTCTTAGCTCTAAGGACCTTCCAGGTTTCCCCCTTCGCATTGCAGAGAGCCCGGGTGTCCCCCTTCGATACTATCTAGTTTGTAGCTACGACAGTTGACGCCGTCCGTGGGGAGCGGCAAGAAAGTCACATTGAGCGAATCACGCCCGCATGGCACCTTTCAAGAAGAAGAGCACACCTAAGACATCGGCAGCTAAAGCGGCAGTCGTGGTGACGGCGCCGAGGGCCCCGTGGGTCAAACAAAGCACAGGACATCCGCCGCCACAGCCACCGAAGAGGAAGCCAACAACTCCACGCATGTGAAAATTAGTAGAATTGACACCCGGTAGACCGAAGCCTCCCTGCCTGAGGACCATCGGGTGGGCCCTCCACCGCCCGCCACCTCAAGCGTAGCTAGGGAGGCGTACGAGGCGATACAAAAGGAACTGGAGCACCACCGCCAGGAGTTTGTAAGCCTTCGTCAACCGACAGCGATAACCCCGACGACCATCACTCTCACACCTATTCTACCAGTGCCTCCCCTGGCAATACGGCTAGAGCCTGTTCTTCGAGGAGACCTGAACACCCCATTGAACGCTGGCTTGTAGGACGCTCGGTGGCCCATGGGCTTCAAGAGGCCCGACGGCAAATCCTACAAGGGGAGCACAGATTCCATGGAGTTCCTCCGGGTCTACGAGACCGCCATCAAAGCCGCCAGAGGGGATGACACCACTAAAGGAAAGAGCATCACCATCACCTTCTTGGGCATGGCACTGACGTGGTTCTTTGTCAAGCCTCCCTGGTCGATATATGCTTGGGAGCAACTGCGGGACTAGATCCACAATAACTTCCAAGGAAACTACATCGAGCCGAAAGACGCAGGGCACCTGTTCGTGATAAAATAGGCTTCGGGCAAGTCCTTGCACATCTTCTTCAAGTGGATCGCCGAGGTCAAATGGAAGGTGAAGGGTGTCAATGAGACCATCGTCATCAACACAACAACATGTGGGCTCCAGAAGCACCCCATATCGGAGAGGCTAGTCCAAAAGCCCGTCCGCACGGTGACGAACTTATTTGACAAGATGGAGGAGTACACACGGGCCGAAGAAGATAGCAATCGAAGGGTTGGGACGGAGCCAGCACCAGCAATGCCAGCGGTAAACAAGGGCAATTCCCTTGCCAAGAAAGCAGTGCTAGCTACCTCAAAATCCGAAGCCGCAGCCTTACCTCAAGCTGGCGGACACCTAGGTCGCCGAAGAGGGCGAGGAGTCTACCTCATGGAGGGAAGTCAACCCCCCGAAGGGGGAAGGCGAGGCTACCATGGCAGCTGCAACCCAAACGCATGGGCCAGTGCCAGGGCACCCACGTTGTGGTGCGACCTCCATGGTGAAGTGTCAAATTTGACCAATGACTGCCGCGCGATAGCAGACATGAGGGACTATATGAACCGTGGGCTACCCTGTGGCTACCGCTGAGTGGAACAGAGACCGCAAAAATCAAAGTGGCAAAGCTGCTGAAGGGCGGCGTCATATGTGAAGTCAAGCACCTAGAGTGGCTAGCCACACTATTTTGGTACGGAAGGCCACCGGTAAATAAGCATGTGCATCAACTTTACCGACCTCAACAAGGCATCCCCAAAGACAACTTCTCGCTTCCTCACATCAACCAGCTCGTGGACGCAACCTCCGGTTGTGAACTAATGAGCTTCCTAGATGCCTACTTGAGCTATCAACAAGTATTCATGGCAAAGGAGGACGAGGGGAAGACAACCTTCATCACTCTGCTGGGTACCTACTACTTGATCCACATGTCCTTCGGCCTAAAAAACACCGGGGTAACTTTCACCAAACTCATCATGAAGGTTTTGGCCACCCAACTCGGTCACAACGTCAAAGCCTATGTCGATGACATAGTGGTCGAAAGCCTCAAGGTGAGCTCCCACCTAGTGGACCTACAGGAGACATTCGCCAACCTCTGGGCAAAGGTGGTAAAGCTCAGCCCCAAAACGTGTGCCTTCGGCATCAAGGTGAGAAAACTCTTGGGATTACTAGTCTTCGAAAGGGGCATGAAAGTGAACCCCGAGAAGATACACGCGATACAGAAGACGAAGCCCCCTCGCAACGTCCGCAAGGTGCAGAAGTTAATGGCGCACTTGGCCGCCCTCAACCGCTTCCTTTCCTGCTCCGTGGAGTGGGCCCTACTGTTCTTCGAAATGCTTCGTGGAGCAGAGCCTTTTTCGTGGACCGAAGACTACTAAAGGGCCTTCAATGAACTCAAGCAATACCTTGCCCACCTCCCGAGCCTGCTTAGCCCAAAGTGTGGTGCGGTTACCATCAGACTCACCGCCTCAACGGCCATCACAAGACAAATCCTTGTCCAAGAAGACAATGTCATGTAGTGCACCATCTACTACGTGTCGGAGGCCCTCCAAGGGTCCAAGACCTAGTACACGGAGCTGCAGAAGTTGGCATAAGCCCTCCTGATGGAATCCTGCAAGTTGTGCCACTACTTCATGGCACACGAGATAACTATACCATCCTCCTACTCCCACGGGTTGCTGCTACACAACAAGGACACCATGGGATAGCATAAGGCTCTGCAAAGATCAAAATTAGCACAAGGATGCCCATAGGAAAGACAAGGTAAAACCAAAAGCTTATCCTCACACTGTTCGCCTCCATGGCACGAAACATCGCGCTGAGCAACATATTGTCGAAGAGGCTCCCCACCATGGGTGTAACAGCCTAAAATCCTTAAGTTGAATTAGTTAAGCATCTAATGTGCATTTATGAAATTTTGGACCTTTCTAAAACTTTTTGTTGCAAAGCAAATAGGTTACAACCTGGTTTTCCAAAACCTAGAAATGAAATTTCTAAAGCAAAATAAAAGTTTGTCAAGAATTTGAAAACTTAGTTCCGAGTAGGGTACAAAACCCTATATAGAAAATCCTTTGATTCTGAATACTAGATTGAAAACCTAGTAATCCAATACTCCTCCATTTCAAACTTGAAAACATATTTTCTATAGCTCAGGAATACAAACTGATTTCTATTTTGAAAATATAGTGGGACTCAAAGCTGGGAATATGTTACTTATACTTGATATGCTCTGTTATGCTTGTTTGGATTTTCTGAAATTTTTTGGAGATTATTTGGTTCCTTATTCGATTTGCATGTTCGGATTTGAGTTTGAATTTAAAATACAAACAAATCAAGTGAACAGTGCCTAGAAATATTTTTCCTATGTTTTGGAACATATTATAGACTCACCCTAAAAATTTTACAATTTTTAGAAATTATTTGCTATTTAAAAACAGCCAGTCAAACCAAGAAAATCAAAAGTCAAACACCAAAATAGAAAATTAAAATAATTTTAGAGAAAATTTTATAAATTGAAAAACCCTGGGAAAAATTAATTACTGGACTAACTAGTGTCAGGTACCTTCCCTAAAAATTTCATAAATTTTGGAGCCATTTTGCCCTGTCTAAAAATTCCCTAAAACCCCTCAGCCTTTTTGGGAAATCAGAAAATGCACTGTTCATCCGACCCGAGCCAGGCTCCGACCAGACCCAACCCCATCTCGGTGCGGCCCAACCCACCGGCCCCAAAAGCCACCTTCCCCTCTTTCTTTCTTTCCGTTTCCCTTTACTTGAAGGCGTACTCCCGTAAACCGTTTTCCCCCGTCAGCTCAACTTCTCCATGTGCTTCTCCTTCCCTGCGAGCGAGAGCGCATGGGCGCCACGCCGCCGGAGCCTCCTACAGCGCCCCCGGTTTTGGACCAACATGTCCCCGGGTTTCGACCGACGCCCGTGGTTTCGCTCCCATGATTTGCCCCGGGCCATCTCTTCCCTTCCCCTTTTCTTCTTCACCGTGAGCCATGAAGCCACACTGCTGGCCCCTTCGCCATGCCTCTCTGCTCGACCCAGTCGGCCCCTATGGATCCGCCGTCGCCTTCCGCCCACCTCAAGACCACGTCGGCTCCAGCCAGGCTGCCAAGATTCGACGTCTCTGAGCCACCGCACACGCCTCAGTCTTCCCGTCTTGCAGCAACCACACGCCGCCCACGCCGATTCCGCCTGAAGCTCGCCGCCTCCACTATCAAGGCCTTCTCCGGCGACTCTCCGTGGACATTCTCCTCCTTGAGTACCTCATAGCTTCCCTTTAACTCCCCAATTAACTCACCTCATGCTCTCCAGGTCACCGCCACCGACGACCTCCTAGCGCCGCCCGTGCTCACCGTCGCCGACATGTTTCCGGCCACCGTCGACCTCAACTTCGCCACTGGAAGGTAGCCAAGAGTCTCATGGTTCCATTTTTGCTACTCCCAGTCGCCTCCTTGCATCCATCGCCAGCAACGACCACAGCCCAATTCAGCCAAGCCCTTCCCTGTTCCACCATTTGTGCCCTCTGTGTTTTTCCTCACTGTCACCGAAAACCAAGACTCACTTGTAAAATAAACTGCTAACTAATCCTAGAACTGTTAATTGGACCACTCTATTGGATTAACAAAATTTAAGATTGAAATTGAGAGGGTTTGTTCAGCAGCACTGCATTTTTGAAGAATGCCGTGTTGGCAGTTGAGTGAACAGAGAAGGTTTGAATGGTCAGTGAAACTCAATTGCAAAGCCAACTGCCTAATGCTAACCAATATTTTGTATGTCAGTTAGGCCATTTAAGTTAATTCACAAATGTGATAGTTGAATTTTGAAGAAAGTTGTCCAGTAGCACTTAAGTTTAGAGTTTCTTCTTTGTTGTAGTTTATATGAGCAAAGGATCTGATTTCAGACTTATCTTTAGGCCTATGGCTTGATTATTACAGAGTTAGAAATGTCTTTTTCAATTAGTCTTTGAACAATTAGTTTTCGAAGTAACCAAATCTAAAAATCAGTAGTGGATGTGGGTTTTCATAAAAACCGACAGAGAACAATCAAAATTTTCTAATGAAGTGGTAAGGTCAGTGCTAGTGACATCCTAATACAATTGGTTAAAGCACAGTATTAATGCAATTAGTTATTTGATCACTCAAATGGTTTAACCAATTTGAAGTTGAGTTTTGAAAGAAGTTAGATTGCAAAGACTACATTTCAAAGAATACTATGTATTGTCCGCGGTTGAGCAAGAGAGATAATCATTAATGATCGATTTGTAAATATATTAATAACCTTGCTAATACAAGTGGTTACATATGTCCTTGGCTCACTTAACCATTGGACTTTTATCTAACTAGCAGCACAAACAGTAGTCTTAAGGAAGAAATGTTGAACAGAGAAGGTTAATCAAAGTAAGTGCAGTGATTAAGGTACCAACTCATATCAGTATGGATTTAGAGAAATTCATTAGATAATACCCCAAGTCAAAAATCAGTAAAGTAAACCTTTTATTAACTAGCCATTAGTATTTAATCTAAAAAAGTAAAATTATTTAGAAGGCAAGCATTTGATAAACAAGCATTACTTTGATTATCCAAAACCAGCAGTGAGATCCTAGTTTATGCAGAGAATAAATGGATTTAGAGAGAATAGTCAGTAGGTTTGTTAACAAATGGAGATTTCAAGATTTCTAACCACATGGTGTTAGTGAAGTCTAGTACTTACTCTTAGTTGCCAATTCTTTGTAGCTCTTAACAGCAGTTTGAACATAAAAACAGATTTGTAAACCTCATCAAGATCAGTAAACAACCATTAGTTATTAGTCCTAAGAAAACAAGAGTTAATGGGAGACAATTTTGGAATGAAATACTCACCTAACTATGAGTTAGATCTATTTCAAGTACCAAAGCAAATGGATGAGAAAATATAATTGTTAGCCATTAGCATCTAATCTATAAGAGTAATAATGAACCTTGAGTCAAGAATTGAATTAGTGATTAGTAAGCAACAGTAAACCTTGCCATAATCTTAACTTCAAAAATTCATAACTAATGCATAAAAGCTCCAATTGAGGTAAACTCAGTTATTTTGGTCTTATAATTTTATCCTCTATCCATTTTTGTAATCCTTATATCCACCATTATTCTACAAAATTTCACTAAATAATTAAAATCGGATGAACAGCAACATATGAGAATTTATTTGATTTTCCTGAAATCTGAGATTCAAACTACTATAACTCTGTCATGCGAACTCCAAATCAATTGATTTTTGTTGCTAAATTCATTTAAAATAATGCTATACCTTCTGTGAATTTTTCATGATTTTTGGATGAATTTGAATTTTTGGGTCTTTTCGGTTTTATTTGTTTCTTATTGTGCTTTCGATTCTTTCGCTAGGTTTCGACGAATTTATTGAATGCGCGAGTGATCCTCTGCAGCAAAAAAAAAGTTATCTCCAGCAAGGCAAGCAGTTTGATCATAAATGTCCCATTACTTTCAAGTCTAATACTTTGTTTACAAATTGTATGTATGCATGCTTTTGTGTCAAAGTTTATTTTCCCGATTAGAGGTAGCTATTCCTATTGCATGGTTACCCTTAAATTGTTATCCCCTGCCACAAAACATAAGTTATTAATATCGCTGGTGAATTAGAGCCATGTGATTTAATTATGCTCTTTTATTGTCTTTGCGGTGTCATGCTTAGAAATGCTTAGCTACCAGTAGAATTAGGCGGTTATCGACTTAGTCGATAACCTTGATCACACAAAATTATTATTATCATTATGCTCAGCACCTTGTGCTTTGTTATTTTATAAAGTCAAAAACTGAAAATGAAAATGAAATGTTTGAGACTTGGGCGCAATGGTTGATGGTGTGATCTTATGGTGTGATGGAATGGTGCCCAAGTCAATCAAGGACCGAGTTACTTGCACCACCGCATCGAAGTAATTTATGTATTAACCACATGAGAGGAATATGGAACCTCTCTTGACTTAGTACTTTGGCGTGTGTTAGCTCCGGGTCGCATGGTGGTTGTGTGCGTTGTGTTGAAAAAGAAACCTGTGTGTTTTGGGTGAGCAGTAGTGGTGGTTACCCACTGCAAGGAGCATCGTCCTTTATAAGGAGGTGAGCATCTTTGATGACTCCGCATCAACGTATGGGGCTTCCTCCCATATGGGCGACTCGTAGTTAATACACAATATTGGAAACGTCTCGTAAGACTTAGCTCTGCCGGCATACCAAAGGAAGTGTGTTTTATCGCGTGGCATTAAGGAGCGGTCTGACATGTGGGTACATTGGTACACCCTTGCAGGGTTCAAACTATTCAAATAGCCTCGTCCTAGGTTATGGACACGCTTGGATACGCCCCGTGAGAACTAGACTACAACATTTAATTAAAACTTGATGTGGGTGGTATGAATGGGGAATTCATGCTATTTGTTGTGGTGGCTATTGGGTTAGCCACTTTCAGGATGTCTTGTTATTATTATTACTTAGTATCTCGCTGTTTTTACCAAATAAAATCAGATTGTAAAACTGCTTTCAATTTATTACATTATTGCAAATGAAAACTTGCTTTATGCTGAAAATGAGTCTAGAGCCTGCTCCACTTAAATAAGCTTGCATGTAGCTATATATATAGGCTCACATACTCTACATGTCGGTCTTATGAGTACATTTTGTACTCATTTGCTTTGCTTAATAAATTGTTGCAGAGGAGGAAGTTGATCCCTAGGGATCCACTTTTGCAGATGTCTGCGTGGTTTCGACGACTAGGTTGGTGGCCCGGTTGGTTGCCTTGTGGGTTAAAGGCACACTAATTGACTCTTGTTTATCGCTATCTTATGGTTGTTTGCTTCCGCTATTTAACTAACTCTTTAGTTGTCATTTGGCCAGTCGGCCCCTTTTGTAATAACTCTATATTGTATGTCTTTTGAATTGCTTAGTTGTGCCTCGGTTCTATGTGTTGAATGGAATTGATGCATAATTTTTGTATGGGGTATGTGTACTGTAATTCTGGGAAGTACATATATGCCGAGAGTCGAGATATTTGATTTGTAATGCTTGAATCATCTTGATGATTAAGTATTACAAGTTAAATACCCCGGGTTCTCACAATGAGCAAGGCCGCGAACCACGACACCTCCACGAAGACTACCCCGACCTATGCCCACACCTTGAAGTCGGCCGAGCAAAGGGGCCGACGTCCACGAAGGTAGCTGGTCATGAGGCCATGGTGTTCGGATAGCCACCTGAAGAGCTCCGAGAGGAGACGCCCTTACTACTGCTTGCATCACCCCGTTCGGATACTACACAAAGAAAGGGGGAAAGGGGAAAATTAAAAAAAAATCTTACAGATCATATCACACTTGGGAGTCAAGGGTGTCTGCCTCGTGCAGTTTGTCTCTAGAGCTTACATGTGTGAGGGAGTACTCCCTGCCGAAAACTACTCGGGATCGAGGCCTGCAATCCCGAAGGCCCCAACTCCCACCTCAACAACCTGGACCAAACCGTGGCCTAGGTAAGGTGATAGTGAGGATGGTGTGGCGGTGAATGATGGGTTTGCGGTGAAGGATGGGGCAGAGTCGAAGCGCGGGCAGCAGCCTTCGCCAGCTTGCGCTCGGCACCCAAGTACGTCTCCAGCCTCGGGTCCACAAGCATTGCACCAGAGGATCCTGGCTTGGCCACAGGGCCCAA
This sequence comes from Phyllostachys edulis, assembly GCA_036346405.1. Classification (NCBI taxonomy): domain Eukaryota; kingdom Viridiplantae; phylum Streptophyta; class Magnoliopsida; order Poales; family Poaceae; genus Phyllostachys; species Phyllostachys edulis. The sequence goes on from CM070557.1 coordinate 9,346,064, forward strand.
TTCACTGCTGGGCATCAACGCCCGCTGGGGCACCACTGGAATGGGGTCCTAAGCCTTGCCCTCCTCATCGGCACGAGAACGCTTCCACTCCCTCGTCCAGTTCAGCTCGTTCCGCCATGGGTACTCCCCATCTCAGTAAGCCCTCTTCAGGCAGGGCTCCCACATGACAAGTGTGCACCGAGAGTGTTCTTCCGTAGTGTAGGGACCAAGGAGCACCTCCGCTTTCCATACTGCCTCGTCAAGGGGCGCAACTATATAACCACAACAAAAGCACGTCAGATTAGAAGGCGAAATCCCACTCAAAACACTAGAGTACCCACCATCCAGACCCTCAGTCTCGATCAGGTGGAGGCCGCCCACTTGATCGCTGTGTAACACCCCAGCTCAACATTGAGTTTGGAATGCTACTAAAATATAATTAAACAATGCTACTAAGACCATTTACCAAATTTTTCAGCAAAACCTCCTTTGTATAGTTAACTATACCGAGGTTTCAGCAATTAAATATAACATTAACAATAATTCAATATCCAAATTCATCCAAGCATGCAAGATAGTCTATTCCCATAAAACAAGAATAAGCATAATCTAAATTCGCTAATCTCATTATTACAAATAAGCCAAAGCATTCAACCAAAGCTATGAGTGAATCTCAATCGGTTTTCTTATTTATAGAGTATGAACTAAATTATATTCTTCCTTTAGGATGAATGGTAGTGAGTGCATTCCAACAAAACTACTCCCTCCCATGCATGCCGTTCTTGCCTGTGGTACCTAAAACACAACAAAGCAAGGGTGAGTCTAATGACTCAGCAAGTATCTATAAAAGAAGCAATAAACACACAGATATGGCATCAACATGTCAATAGCAGCATTACACTAAAAATAACTCCCATGCTTATGTAATGCGAACATGCAATGCATCTTTTAATCTTTCTCTTTTCGCATTTTACCAGTAATGCGGGGTATACAACCGTCGATATATACCCTTGCCTGTGCCCTCTAGCACAGGGACCAAGAGCCTATACTCCATGAGTATAAAGACCATTGCCCATCATCTTCATGATGGAGACCTCTCCTCAATGCCCACATTCCACGAATGTGGGGACCACAAGCCCATCATTTACATGACGGGGACCTCAATCAGATATACTTGGTCACCACGTGACCAAGTCTCGTGTATGCTTTCAAGATATGATGTACTATGACCCTATCTTTCATACATATGAATCAACAAGTACATACAACAACTTCAGATCTCACATAGCATGTAAGGCATTAACAACATACATAGGAAAGCTTTAACCATAAACATGCATTCACCAAATTCTATTCATATTCATCACACTATCATCCATGTATGACTAATACGAGTAAACGCAAGCAATCACATTAACCAATCAAAATTGTGCTACAAACAAGATACTTGCCTCAACTGTGCGGAAACGGTAGACGCGAAGAGGGCACTGCCCCTGGGACCAATCCCTCACCTGAACATAATTATGAACCAAGATAAGACAACCATACTAGACCCAAGACATAATTAATAGCTCAAACGAAAAAAAAGCCAAACTCTCAAGCGCCTTCCAAACGTCCCACTTCTAACGATCGATATGTCCCCTCTGTGAACAGTCAACTTCTAAAAATCATAACTTTCACTACAGGGGTCCAAATAAGGTGTTCTAGGATTTTCTGGAAAGGTAATTAAATTCCCCAACTAAACCTAGTTGGGGGGCCCTTCTGAATCAGCCATCCAAAACCCCTACCAAGCCAAGTTAAAAAACATTAATTTTCACGTCAGGTTCTCTGGACAGTACACTAAAACCACCATAACTTTTGCTAAGAATATCCAAATCCTGTGTTCTTTAGCTTTCTAAAAAGGTATAGAAATTACCTACATTTTTTGTTATATCGAGATCCTCTGATTTCGTCTTTAACTAATGTCTTAACCCAGTTTTATAAAAACTGTCAGAAAACTGACAGATTAGCAGGACAGCGACACTAAAGAATTCATAACTCGCTGACCGTTAATCGGATTTGGGCTTTCTTGGCGGCCATGGAAATCTAAGGACATTACCCAACTATCTCTAAGAGATGGGATCCACGGAATCTGCATCTAAAGCCATCAAAACCGCCGTTCTATCTTCTGGACAGATTGGGATCTACACAACCGGCATTGCTAAAACAGCTAATTAAACATCTAATCAACGGGAAACGAATGTTACCCTCGACGAGCAGCTGAAGATCACGAGCTCCCACTGGTGATCCCTCTTCCTTCTCTTCTTCCCCCCTTCTCTTCCTTCCTTTTTAGCCGAACACCACCCGCGGAGGCTTCTCCCTTCCTTCTTCTTGGCCGGCAGCGAAAGCTAATCATGGGAGGGTACTGTAGCACGGCGTAGCACTGTGGCATGGCGGTGGCACTGTAGCTGTGGTACTGTAGCAACCATAGGGTTGCCCCCTCTCCTTCTTATGTGGCCGGCTGCCCTTCCCCTTGTTTAAATGTTTGTGGGCAAAGCCCACACCAAAGTTGTCCAAATTATGAATAAACCCCTCTAATCTTCTCGTTAAAACCACTTTTCTGATTGGTCCTCTCTAATTTATTTCTTCTCAATTAATTTAATTTGGAGTATTACATTCTACCCCCTTAAACAGAATTCAATTCTAATTCTAACCACGCTTAACGCTAACTAACAATCTCATTAATAAACTTACTAACATTACCACACACCTGCCGTGAATAATTCCAGATACTGCTCGTGCATGCGAGACTCCATTTCCCGGGTCATTTCCTCTCAGACTTATGGGACCACCGCACCTTGATGCAATTGACGTGTTACGCCTTATTACTCATCCCAACCTTTCACAAGTCACTCAACGGACATGACTCGAAGGCACAAACTTACTCGTGGGTCAACGGCCTTAACGAAACTTCACACTCCAGATTTCTCCAAGACTCCGACGCTAGGTCAAGAAACGAATCAGGCCCCACGCCAGGACTCAAGACGGTCCTAGTGATACGCTATCCCCCAATTCTCCGCAACTTCCAGAAACAACTAATGTACCTTGGGCCAACATTCCCTTTGGTACCAAACCACACAACCTACACAAAACACACAGAACTCTTGTTCCTTATATCACTCGATCTCTTCACTTTAACAATGAGCACCTCTTTTAACCAGGGACGCACAACAGAACCCTTTTTGAAACAAATTCTTTCAAAAACAGAGCCCAACTGAAAATAAAGGATTCTCATCGCATACACGCATTACCAACTCCCCACCAAAAGGGTTAAATCCAAAACCAAAAGATTCATCATAAAACTTTTCCACTTTCCAAGTGGGCGGTTTGCCAATGAACACCACATAAGCCAAAGGCGAAATCACTCGAGTGCCCAAAACACCATCTCCTTTCTTTTTCTTAACCGAAAAGAATCACGCATAACAAGAAGAACCAACTCAATTTGTAACTGGCATCTGTCATAGAGGCAAGGCTCAAAAAAAAAAACAAGGAGAACATTTCAATATCCGATAATACAACATTTTCCTCAAACTCTCTTTTAAGAATTCAACTTTATCTTAAACCATGAGATTCCAAATCATCGCATAACACACTAATTCATTTCTTTTAATTTGGCAATCTCAAAGCTATGCTCAAACTGAACACAAAATCCACACCTATGAAGAGAGACTCTTCCAATTCACAATAACATACTCTGATCAACTTCTCTTGCAAAGGAATTATTTTGACAAATAATTCCCAACACTCCTCAATATAGATTTCATCCACAATCACATCACCTCAATCTTTATGGATAATCAACTTGAACTTCACCACATTCACACTCATTTACTTTACCCAAAGTATTCTATCAAAGATCAACACACTATTCAAAATTCGCTTATGTTCACCCACCTCTACATATAATATTGGGTTTCCAAGGTCCTAGCATAAAATGCAAAGGCCCAAATTCAACCTCCAAGTCTCCTACCATGAATTTCTGGTTTAGTTGATAGGAAATCCTCACATTCATTTACTAAAATTTCGCACAGCTCGACAATAATCTCAGTCATTAGTATCAACATTCCTCACTAATCAAGTAACCGCCCCAAGGCGATTTATTTCACCAATCTTAGACCTTCTCTAATCCACACCAATCCAATCCAACTACACAGCCGCAATATACCTCTTCGCAATACCCTAACTGATTGACCAAGATTCAAACATACTCAATCATTAACGTTAATAAATAATTATATTCTTGACCAAGTTATCATTTGAGATAATCTAACCCCCATAGGGTTACTCACTGTGGCCGAGTCATACTTGACAATAACTCAATAATTCCTGCTATCCCATTAATTAGCACAACGCTTAGGTTTCTCCACACCGCTGCTCTCATTAAACTTCACCATCATAACTCTTCTACACAATATTACTAAGTATCCAATTGCGATACTCTAATACATTTATCAAGAGTCCATACTTTTGATAATCCCAACATCCCAACATGGACAGAGGTTATTGGATCATAATTCGTCATAGGTTCCACTAGTTGTAACACTAATCAACTTTTTTTTTCATCGACAAACATTCCTTTTAAATTGAACTCCCTCCAGATGTTATAGGTCAAATCCAAATCACTGTCTTCTGTACTTCAAATATGTTGGTTCCCAAAATCTCTCCACTACCAAATACTTGACCACCAACAACCAGTTGCTATATTACACTTTATAAAACTTGGCAATACAAATTGGTTAATTCCTTTCTCAAAAGGGAAGAAACAAACCAAAAACAGGTTCCAACACACAAAAAAACGTTGCTCCTCGGAGTGAGCACGAGACCAATAAGAACAGTCCAATAGCAATGATCTCGGAAAGCAAAATACGAGTCCACAGCTGAGGGCACATGTCCCACAAGAAGGAATATCAAACCTCCATAAATCATGATAAAATATTGCTATTGAAACTTAAGAAACTCTTAAGCTGTAACAACAGAAAAGTTGCAGATTATAACTCTTAACTCCAACCTCAAATACTGATGGTACACATTTTTCGTTAACAAAGAAAGTGGTTTCCTTTGATTATATCGTTACTTGCCATCCCCGACAAGAAGTGCCTTTTAAGCCAAATCAGATTAATCGCTTAAGAGCCAAATAGAACTTCCCAAAAGATCACGAATGCAAAACTCCAACCATTTCTTTTAACCAATTTTTCGAAAGGCAGTTAACTTACTTTCTCTATAGAAAAATCATCACCACTTCAACGAGTCAGAAGCTCTTGTGGAATATCTTACTAACATCCAGAATAATTCACTCTTAACAAGATTCGTTATCGCTAACTCTTCCTTTATAAAGCCCCAAAGCCTCACCAAAAGGTACATACTACTTTACCATCTCATCCTCGATTGAGAGTAAACTAAATTTTACAACCTCACTACACAACCACTTTATTTTAAAAGGAACCTACTACACCATTTAAAGGTTATACCAAAAACCCTTTCATCATAAACATGTCACATCCGACTATTTCACAACCAAGTCAATGTAAGCCATCTATTAAATCACATGAGTTCAACTTTTATTGATGTTCAACACCACACGTCAATACACAACAGTTGCACTCCAACCCTTGTTGCTATCAACTGGCTTCATCATGAAATCTATATGCTACCTACTTTCCTTGCCAAATCACATGAGCAATTACAACCACATATTCAGCCGTTCTACCTCACATTCATAATTTGGTACAAAATCGCAATAAAATTTCGAGAATCGAAATCTTTCATCATTCAAGAGTCTCAGCAACACTACAACCAAATTCATCACATCGTTCCTTATAGAAGAGTTATCCAGAACTCTTCTCATAATATTCTACATCCACTAGTTTCTATCCCTTCAAACTTTTGTGGTCAAACCAGTCCGTCAAATTTCCACACTTCTTAATAACTCCTCTAACTTCAATTAGGTATAGCTTCAATTAGGTATAGCCATACCCTTAATCATAGTTCATCAGGAACTACTAGAAGACACTTTCAAATTAATCAACTTTTCTTCAAAGATCTTAGTTAAGATCAATCATGCACACTCTGCAGACCCAACCTGATAATCCATATCATACCCATTAATTGCTTTGATTATAACCTCTCACTTAACCAAGACAAAACATCGCTAAAGGATTTAACATCTTCTTCCATAAAGGAGAACCATTAATATTCAACACTCAAAATACCCAATAGAGATACATTGAGTCAAAGCCTCCACGTACTAAAGGACTTGCAAAAGGAAACTTTAATTAACCAAAAACATCACTCGAATAAGTGGGTCGTGGTTTTCCAATAAGAAAGACAAAACTCCACTATAAAGGTCAAACATGACAATCAACCAAGTTTATCCGCCGTAAGAATAACTCATCGGTTGGGAAAATATTGATTTCTTTACAGGGCAACTTAAACCAAATGAAACACAACAACATTTCTCAAAGAATCCCATCAACTGGAATGAGCTACGAATCCTAGAGAAGTTCAGCTGCCACAACTAGATAAGAGTTGACCAAATTCAAATTTCAAGGAAGAGAACAATTCTTCTAAAGATATTTACTATCAACACCTTTACTAAGATATCCGAGGTAATCACTTCCCTATTCTCATACCGCGAACGGTGGTGTAACCTGGTATAGCCCAGGGCCACAACCACGACCTCAACCTCTCAACATGGGTTATCCCCACACATAATAACCATAGTATTATAATATATATATATATATATATATATATATATATATATATATCGATCATCTCATAACAGGATCATCAATACAATACAACGGAAACGTAAATGCAATGCAAAACCCATTCCCAACTACTGTGTTTTGTGTGTCAAGTTTAATAATTCAAATACCACGGACCTACAAACCGCTTTTGATACTAATCAGTAACACCCATTTCAACATTGAGCACTGAATGCTACTAAAATAAAAATTAAACAATGCTACTAAGACCATTTACCAAATTTTTCAAAAAACCTCCTTTGTATAGTTAACTATACCGAGGTTTCAAAGAATTAAATATAACATTAACAATAATTCAATATCCAAATTCATCCAAGCATGCAAGATAGTCTATTCCCATAGAACAAGAATAAGCATAATCCAAATTCGCTAATCTCATTATTACAAATAAGCCAAAGCATTCAACCAAAGCTATGAGTGAATCTCAATTGATCTCGCTTATTTATAGAGTATGAACTAAATTATATTCTTCCTTTAGGATGAATGGTAGTGAGTGCATTCCAACAAAACTACTCCCTCCCATGCATGCCGTTCTTGCTGTGGTACCTAAACACAACAAAGCAAGGGTGAGTCAAATGACTCAAAGAAGTATCTATAAAAGAAGCATTAAACACACGATATGGCATCAACATGTCAAAAGCAAAGATTACACTAAAAATAACTCCCATGCTTATGTAATGCTAACATGCAATGCATCTTTTAATCTTTATCACTTTTCAGATTTTACGGTAATGCGGGTATACAACCGTCGATGTATACCCTTGCTCGTGCTCTCTCCGCACAGGGACCAAGAGCCTATACTCCATGAGTATAGGGACCATCGCCCATCATCTTCATGATGGGGACCTCTCCTCAATGCCCATATTCCACGAATGTAGGGATTACAAGCCCGTCATTTACATGACGGGACCTCAATCAGATATATCTTGGGTCACCACGTGACCAAGTCTCGAGTATGCTTTCGAGATGCGTATGTACTATGACCCTATCTTTCATACATATGAATCAACAAGTACATACCACAACTTCAGATCTCACATAGCATGTAAGGCATTAACAACATACATAGGAAAGCTTTAGCCATAAACATGCATTCACCAAATTCTATTCATATTCATCACACTATCATCCATGTATGACTAATATGAGTAAACGCAAGCAATCACATTAACCAATCATAATTGTGCTACAAACAGGATACTTGCCTCAACCGTGCGGAAACGGTAGACGCGAAGAGGGCGCTGCCCTTGGGACCAATCCCCCACCTGAACATAATTTTGAACCAAGTTAAGACAACCATACTAGACCCAAGACATAATTAATAGCTCAAACCAAAAAAAAGCCAAACTCTCAAGCGCCTTCCAAACGTCTCACTTCTAACGATCGATATGTCCCCTCTGTGAACATTCAACTTATAAAAATCATAACTTTCATTACAGGGGTCCAAATAAGGTGTTCTAGGACTTTCTGAAAAGGTAATTAAATTCCCCAACTAAACCTAGTTGGGGGGCCCTTCTAAATCGGCCATCTAAAACCCCTACCAAGCCAAGTTAAAAGACATCAATTTTCACGTCAGGTTCTCCGGACAGTACACTAAAACCACCATAACTTTTGCTACGAGTATCCAAATCTTGCGTTCTTTAGCTTTCTAGAAAGATATGGAAATTACCTACATTTTTCGTTATATCGAGATCCTTCACGTCGGGTTCTCTGGACAGTACACTAAAACCACCATAACTTTTGGTACGAGTATCCAAATCTTGCGTTCTTTCGCTTTCTGGAAAGGTATGGAAATTACCTACATTTTTTGTTATATCGAGATCCTCTGATTTCATCTTTAACTAATGTCTTAACCCAGTTTTATACAAACTGTCAGAAAACTGACAGATTAGCAGGACAGCGATACTAAAGAATTCATAACTCGCTGACCGTTAATCGGATTTGGGCGTTCTTGGTGGCCATGGAAAGCTAAGGACATTACCCAACTATCTCTAAGAGATGGGATCCACGGAATCTACATCTAAAGCCATCAAAACCACTGTTCTATCTTCTGGACAGATTGGGATCTACACAACCGGCATTGCTAAAACAGCTAATTAAACATCTAATCAACGGGAAACGAATGTTACCCTCGACGAGCAGCTAAAGATCATGAGCTCCCGCTGGTGATCCCTCTTCCTTCTCTTCTTCCCCTTCTCTTCCTTCCTCTTTAGCAACACCACCATGAGGCTTCTCCTTCCTTCTTCTTGGCCGTGAAAGCTAATCGTGGGGGCATCAGAGCACGGCGTAGCACTGTAGCATGGTAGAGGTACTGTAGCCATGGTACTGTAGCAGCCCTAGGGTTGCCCCCTCTCCTTCTTATGTGGCTGGCTGCCCTTCCCCCTTGGGCCTAAATGCTGTGGGCCGAAAGCTCACAGCCCAGGTTGTCCAAATTATGCATAAACGCCCCTCTAATCTTCTGTTAAAACCACTTTTCTGACTGGTCCCTCTCTCTAATTTATTTCTTCTCAATTAATTTAATTTGGAGTATTACACGCTGAGGGACAGTTGCCAACCCTGGGCTAGGGGCCAGACTCGGGACGAACAAAATTCCTGCAAGAGGTCCCGAGTTAACATTCGCCTCGTTGCCTTAGGCAGCATCTGCAGATGTGCCTTGTCCCTTCCGATCAGCCGGACCTCCGGAGAAGGAGTCTGGTCGATGGGTCTCCTGGAGGAGCATAAGACATCAACGACGGCGAGGCATGGTAGAATCACTCTGTGCCCGCTCAGTCTCCAACTGGTTCCAAGACGCGGGGGCCGACATGTACCGCAACTTCATGGCCTTCAGTTGGAAATTAACACTTCTGAAGTTGACCACCATGTTGGTGCCCTTCTTCCCCTTCTACTGGCATTGGGCGTCGTGCAGGTATGCAAATAGGGTTGCACTACCCTTCGCTCCTCCGGCCCGTAGTGTCCACTTGAAGACACCAAGCCGCATGATGGAGTTGGGTGTCAGCTGTGCCAACACCAGGCTATACAGATGCATCACTCCCACCATGAGCCCGACCGATGGAATCCGCATGCCCTCGTCGAAGAAGGCAATGAACACCATGGCTTCGTCCTCCCATGGCTCGGGCATTGTCTGCATTACAGGGGCCCGCACAACAGCGAGGCTGGATACCTTCTCCGCCTCAACAAGGGTGCGAAGGGTCCAGTCAGTCACCAGCTAGCGATGAGGCTCGCTGGTATACGTCAGTTCACCACCTGCCTCCCTGGTGGACTTGTGGCGCTTTGCATCTTGACGAGGCAATGCGAGGATTAACAGATCTACAGAACAACTACAAGCTAACCATAGTCGAGAAGAAAAATAGGATTTCAAGAAGCGTAAGAGAGCAACTCAAGGGCACCTAGGCCCTTTATAGGCCATAGGGCGCCGCCCATGATGTGGTGCAGTCCACGATGGGGCATGGCCCAAGGAGGCATTGCCACGTGCCCACTCACGGGGCGCGCATGAGCCATTGTCACTTCCAACAATACCTCAACGCACGTATTCAAGGAAGTACATTAAATCCTGACACGGCGTGCGACAATCAAGGAATCACAATAACTTCCTTGCACGATGTGCGCCAATCAAGCAGGTGCAACAACTGCAACCGCCATTTTTTTACAATAATATTCATTTATTAAATAATTACAAAAATAAATAGTAAAAAAATTACAAAAATGGTCCTCTATTGCCATTTCAAATGGCGACAAGGACCCTATCAGCATGAAAACAGTTCGATTGCTAGTTGAATTGGCGACAAGATCCTTGTCACCATGGAAACAGTTCGGTTGAACAATTCGGTACCCTACCAACATGAGTAGCCTGCATGGGTGTCATAAGAGGGGGTATCACAAGAGGTTGTTGTGTCGGCTGGCTCGCTCCGGACGCACCTTGCAGATGTAAAGCCCCAATGGAGACTTGGCTACTCTCCCTGTGCGAATGCCCACTGCCTTGTCGTCGTAGTGTCCACTCCTCATCGAAGTCGAAGTCCGAGGTGTGGGCTCCCTCGTGCGACACCAGCTCCTTGTCCCAAAGTGTTGTATGACCTGTGGAACAGTATGTTATGCATGTAAGCAAGATGGAAATGCTGAAATAGTATGTTACGCATGTAAACAAGATAGGCATACCTGGTCGTTGCATCGTAGCTAGCGGATGGCTCCACATAGTCCTGCCCCGTGTACGGGTGTAATTGAGGACCTGTCAGAAGAAATTGTCGTTAATAACTAATGGAGTTTGAAATAAACAAGTAGACATGAGTGTTTCAGGTGTACCTACGAACTGTGCTAGGATACTCCCGGCACGATGCCATGAGGACCCGCCCATCATGTCCGAGTGACGAGCCGTGGGGCGTGACGCACCGTGGCTGACCCCTCGTCCATGCACTGGTGGTTCCGTTCCTCGGTCTCTGGCACAACGAAAGCTGGATGCCTCGCCTCGCCTTCTCTATGATCCGGTCCATGGTCTCTTTGAGGTCCTATGCCGTCATGCTGATGCACTCCTCAACCGACATGCTACGCATAGAGGTCACCAACGCGTACATATCCCATTGTAGATCGTTCTATACATAGAAATAAAACGTTAACTTAGGTGTGGACGTTCAGTGGCAACCGCTCCCCCAGGGTGATGGGACCTATTGCCATAGTCAAACCTAGTGCATCACCTGGTGCATGTGGTACTCCTTCACGAAGACGTCATGCACTAAGGTACTCCACGTGTGCTAGTACCCATTGTCTCATGTGCGCAAGCTTGACAACCCTAAGGGTGCACACGCGTACACCCTCGAGAGTGTACAGTGTCTAGATGATGAGGTCATTCGTCAATTGATCGAACATCTCAACATAGTAGGACGCGTGTGTAGTGATCGGAGTGAAGGTAACCTGTGGAATAGAACAACAAAACCTAAGCACTTGCAATTAAATTACATTGTGAAAATGACTAAAGTTTCAAAAAAAAAACTTACCTATCGGCGACACCACACTGTACCCATCGTCAATCCGTCCACGTCATCGTCGGCAATGCAAATGGTGTCGGTGTAGGCTGTAAAGTCCAACTGTGGTACCGTTGCTTGAAATGGCGATATGAGCCCATTTTTGTAATTATTTGTGACTATTTAATTTTTAAATTATTTATTAAAATAATAATATATATTTTTTAAAATCACATGATACTTCGCGAGGCCGAAGGGGACGATGTGTCTAGACACTTTGGGGTAACAAGGCTAGGTTTCGGCTAAGATGAAGTAAGACCACGACCGTGAGAGGCTCCTATCATAGGGGCGGCCCACCGACCCCGATGACCTGGGGAGGACACCAAGCCAAGGGCACAGACCGAAGGGTACAAAAAGATCACTGAAGGCAGCCTCAACTGAAGAGTTCAACATACTCTAGAGAGAAAGGGGTCTAGGGACTCCTCGCTCCAGGCCACCTCACATGGAGTGACGGGGTCCAGGGAGCCTTCGCTCTAGGTCTGCCACGCATGGAGCGAAGGGGGACAGAGCCGCTTGTGGACCGGGAGTACAAGCATGGTAGATCAAGCCCACAAAGGTCTACCATGCACTAGAAGCTACGCCTAGGGAGGTGTAAAGACCTTGAAGCCCATATTGGCATAGGAGCATTTTAGGGGTAGAATTGGAATCTCCTGTACCCTGAATGTAACACTATAAATAGCCGATTTCCCCATGTGGTTGGCAAGAGGACTTTTTAAGCAATAAAGAGACACATTTAACACACCTTAGTATTGTTTCCCTATCTTTGAGGATCTTTGGGGTTTCCTCTTCGCATTGCAGGAAATCTGAGGGTCTCCTTCTCTAATGTCTAGTTTGTAGTTACGACAATTATGATTACTGATAACCCTGAATGTATCATTCTTATATGTCATTCTATTTTACATTCTATGTTATATCCACTGCACTACTCAAGAAGACAACATCACCATAGTTTGCTTGATTTGCTAGCATGGAGTATCACGCAAGAAGGCCGGTGGAGGAGACTAGTGCCGAGCTCGTAGGAATTTCGGTTTCCATCGTATACAGTGAATTGAGAGCACCTTCAGGCTTCAGCACCCGCCACCATGATGTGGATGTGGGTGAACAATGTTATTGTGACTTGGTTCTTCTCCGTTTCCGACACCTTCCATTCCTACTAAAATTAATTTCCCTATCTTCTCTTGCCCACACATTCTTTTTTTTTTTTTTGTGTGTTTCATCCCAATACTGAATGGGCGACGGATGTTGGGAGTCGGGGGAAATTGAGGAGATCGTGGCATCTTAAATAGCTCGATGGCACTTCAGACTGTACAAGTGTATATGAATGCCCTTTAAAACTACTGTACTGTAGTACCCTATGTCCTAAAATTCAATCAAAACTCTGCCCCCACGTAGGATGGGTCTATTCATGCGTAACACCATGCTTGGGCTTTTGTCCATACTTCGCCCGAAATGTTTTGGGCAACAAACATTATTTTTAGATAATAGAAGTACAATTTTCGGTCTCTGTATCAACTAAGAATGTACATAACTATTACACCACCATCAGCTAAAAACTTAAAATAAAAAACGGCCAAAAGCCAACAATGACAAACATTGTTAGAACTCATTTTAAACTGGCAACATGGTACTAAGACCTGGGGTGTTACATTCTCTTTTCTAATGGGCTGAGCACCATTGATAGCGTTCAACCCAGAAATGCCCCTCGTTACATGTTTCATGTTGTGGGCTTTCATACTTTTGTTTTAGTGGGTCAATGTTTTTAAATTTTGCCTGATATCCGAAACCCGACTTTGAAAAAGCACAGATTATTACGATAGCATTATGTCAGTTAAATGTATGAAAAAATTATACATTATGAAATCATTTTTTATGATGAATGTACTAATTCATATAGCAGTATGTTAGGAAAATAAATAAAAAGATATTTTGTATTGTACCTTGTTGGAACACCACCGCAACATCTACAAACCCTTCTTTCATGATGACACTAGGATTGAGCAAGCACGATGTTGCCGTAGTTCTATTCTGTTTTTGCACTGTAGTATGAAAAATTTGTATTATAAATCTTCTTTCCTATTTAATTTATTGTTTCTTAGAAATATGTAGTAGGTTCTAGATTGTATGATTTAAAGATGTCTTTTGTAGTATGTTGTAGGTTTAAGCATGATTATTGAGTGTTTTTATTATGTATTTATGTTCACTGGATTAGACAATGATGATAGGAAGAGAATGTGATGATGTGATGCTCTCCTGTGCCTTGTTTTGCACTCAGCTTTAATGTAGATTTAAGTTTACTAGCCTTCCTTAAATCACATTCATAATTTTTCCTGTTAAGCAATTTCACATTTTATATGCATCTAATCTAGTGAAAGTGTGAAACAAGTGCCCATTGCATCAAAATGTGCACCGAGTTGGAACTGAAAGCATCATTCAGATTCTGGAAGCCGAATAACAGAAGCTTAATATCAGAGAAATTGATCAGATGCTCAAACACATTTCGAATACAGAAATCCTACGCGTCATGGTGTCAAAGTAAAAATTCCGGCCATATATTTGCACCGTGATTACCTTTCTACAACTTTATTCCATGAATTATTTGTTAATTTTAAGAAACACGCAAGTGGGTACATGCAGCTTGAGGCAGACTGGAGCTGCATGTAACTCACTTCCTTCGTTTATAATTGACATTGTTAACCTTTTATGGTCCAATTGAGAGGGTACTTTGACAATTGATTCAACAATATTAGGAATAAATTAATCCTTTTTCACATCCGAACTATTGAAAAGGTTATTTAACACCGCCATATTCTAAAACCGGGTTAAATCACACCCCATGGTGGTTTTGCTTGGCAGTTTCGCTGAGTTCGTTGTCCTCTGGTTCGGGAAGCGGCAACAGCGAACGGTGACGCTCGTCGTAGGCGATGAGAAGGGAAGACTCGATCGGAGCACTCGGCTGATCATGGATATGTGATGCATACGCACTGCTCCCCGTCTGGCACGGTTGCAGGTAGCGCCAGTGTCCGATACGGTGACGAAGTTGTATGCAGTGCGGATTCATGCCGAGCACCTATCGGTTTTTCTTGTCAGGATTGATTTTTTATACATAGAGCAGCACGCACATTATTTTCCAAATCCCGGTTTGAAGTAAGAGTTTATAGTGCTATATATCTGCATGTCATCTTGTTTTTATTTTTTCCGCTAGATCAAATATGAATATTTGATTTGTTAACCTCAGATAGATCAAACAAAGTAGCTTGCAGAGAATATGCAAGTTCAAAAGACTATACAGGCAGAAAAGTCAACATGAGTCATGATATACTCGGAGCGCTCGGCTGGTGCGAGCGCATCAGCTACCCACCAGCCGATTTTTTTTATTAATTAACCTTTTGAATTTTATTTTAAAGTTAAGCCTAACGCACGTTATTTCCAATTTTGACCCATTTAGTTACGCCACGGGTGGTGGTGTGACCAAACAACACTGTCACCCGTCAGGATAAATCCCCAAAATAACACTTTTTGTCACGCCATTGGTTGTGGCGTGACCAAATAACACTGTCACGCCACTTCCAGTGGCGTGACAAAAGTTTGATAAGAAATAGGTTGGTGTGACAGTGTTATTTTGTCACGCCACAGGTGGTGGCGTGACCAAAAGAGTCAGAATTGGAAATAAAGTGCGCCGATGATTAACTTTAAAATAAAATTCAAAAAAAGATTAATTAATAAAAAAATTCCCACCAGTCTGACCGTGCAGCTAAGTCCTCCCGCGTCCCAGTCTGACCTTACCTTGCCTGGTGACCCCTTTTGCCAAGAAACGTCCAACTCAGCAAAATAGCCAAGCAAAACCATCACGGGGCGTGATTTAACCCGGTTTTAGAAGATGGGGGTGTTAATTAACTGGTTTTGAAGTTTGGGAGGTTACTTGGACTTCTTCGATAGTTTAGGGGTGAAAACGGACTTATTCCGTAATATTACTCCTCCGTTTAGAAATATATGACGTTTTAGAAAGTGTACAGTCAAACTTTTTAACTTTGACCACTAATATATTGAAAATTATTTGTATTGATCATGTGAAAATGGTATCATTAGGTTAGTCATGAAAAATATTTTCATAATATAATAATTTTATATTATTTCATAAACATATTCATATAAAAAGTATTGGTTAAAGTTGTATGTTAGAGACTGTGTCGATATCCAAAACGTATATATTGTTGAACAGAGGGAGTCTCTTAGTATAGGTTAGGAAAAAAAACCAGTGTACAAGGATTTAAAAGCTATTTTTAAGGACAAGACCAGTGATACAATTTTCATGTGGCCACTGGTCAGTAGACCGACATAGATACTTCATAGATATACTAGCTTGAAAGGTCAAATTTGAAGAAAACAAATTGACTGCGCAAGTTTGAAAAATAACTTATAAAAGAACTTAGGGAGTGCCATTAATTTACCGCAGTGCAACAAGTTGCCTTATAGCGAAGATTAATTGGCAGCGAAATTACATGCTTCTGTCAATGACCAGTGGTTTCAATTTACTAGACTAGAGAAAACACTTCGGTTGGTATGACGAGGTTTCAGTTCCAAATGACTGTGGAGTAGCTCCCTCGCATTTAGGCAAGACATGCATGGTATCCTCAATTAGCACATACTGTCTACTGGACACCACTTGCTATGTTTCGCCTGCAACAAAGATGATGTCCTGTACTGCATATACTTGCGCTTGTTGTTCGTCCAGCAGTGAAAGGGCACTACGGGGTTCTCCTCCGCACGTGCTGCTCACACGGTGACAGCTATGGGTGCAGCTGCCGATGCGTCTCGGAAGACTAGCTCCAGTGACGCAGGGAGGCCGGGTTCATAGGAATCGCTCTACGTTCATTGCATTGCCAGGAGCTGGGCTCAATACATAAAACCTGAACATACTGAAGCCGTCTGCTACACACCATCGGTCAGGGTGTATGCTTTGCACTGCAGGCTATGAGTTTAACAACACGAGCTTGTTTCGTTCCTAATTCCTCCTATTCCCATCGACATTGCTGTACGATACACCTACTTCCACCTCGCTCTTTCTCTTGCATTTCTAGTGGACTCAATACTGCCACCAATGGGTGTTGTACCGAGATAGGAGAAAGCAAGGCCACAACCCTGTTTTTATGTCATGCTATTCTTATTGGTGAGCTGGTGCTGCGGGGAGTTAGAGCAGAGGAAAGACTGCTATGATATTTAGGGCCTGTTTGGTACAGCTCCAACTCCTAGCTTCGTAGTTGGAGTTTGTGGAGCTGTGTCAAACAGGGTTGCTCCACAATTTTTTTTGAAGTTGGAGCAACCGGGAGCAGAGCAGTCTGTAGTGCATTTTTTGGGAGCGGGTGAAACCTTGCTCCAATTGAGGAGCTGCGGACCAACAAAACAAAATACCTATTGAAGTTGAAAATATTTACCCGCAAATTGCCACTGATATACCCAACCCGCAGCACCCAAATAATCCCTAACCCCTTCGGCATTTCGCTTCGCAGCCCCAACCTTCGCCGCCCCGCACGCCCTTCGCCTCCCTCTCCCATTCGCCGCCCCATAGGCCCTCTGCCTCCCTCGCGATTCGCCGCCCCGCCCCTCGCCTCCCTCTCCCGTTTGCCGCCTGAGCCCTTCCCTCCCTATCCCTTCACGCCCGAGCCCCTTCGCCGCCTCCCGGCCTCTCGCCTCCCTCGCCTTCACTGGCCCGAGCCCTTCGCCCCGCCCATTTCTTCGCCGCCCTCGCCGATTCGCGGCCGTGCTCATCCCCTCGCTTGTCAGCCATGGCCAGGCGGTGGCCGACTCGACCACGACAATGGCTCTTCCTCCGCGGCTCGGTGGCTCTTCCTCCCCCGGCCATCGGCGGCTCCTCCTCCCTCAGCGGCTCCTCCTCCCTCGGCGGCTCTTCCTCCCCGGCTGTCGGCATCTTCCTCCCCCAACCCTCGACATCTTCAAGGTAAGCCGAGCTGTCCAGATCAATGGAAGATTTGTTATGAATTTGTTGAATGTGAACTGAGCTGTCCAGATCAATGGAAGATTTGGAGACACTCAGATCCTCAGTGAAGGGAATGCATGCCAAAAATCATGTATTCTGATATTTGGTCCTGATGCATGCCAAAAATCATTGTAGTTCATCAATCCTCAGTGAAGGGAATGCTTGGTCCTGATGCATGCCAAAAACTGCTTGGTCCTGATGCATGCCAAAATTCCTGTATTATGATATTTGGTCCTGATGCATGCGAAAAACTGCTTGGTTATGATGTCACTGTGTTATGTCTGTAAACAATTGGATGATAATAATCAGAAATGTTACCAGCATTGATCATTGTGTTTGAGAATTCTGATTGTGTTGGAGCTGATCATTGTATTTCATATTTGGTCCTGATGCTTAGATATGATACTGTATTACATATGCTTGTACATTAGCTGATCATTGTATTGTCTTGCTTGGTTATATGATACTTGTTGATATTTGGTGCTGATGCTTAGATATGCTTGTACATTAGCTGAATTGCATAGATATGCTTGGTTATATGATACTTGCTGATACCATCATACTGAGTCCTTGTTTTTGGCATGAGAGTATGAGTTTTTTGAAACCAGTTGGTTTCTAGAACCATACAGGGTTTCCAGAACCATACAGGGTCTAGAACCATACAGGAGAATAATTTTTTAAAACCAGTTGGTTTCTAGAACCATACAGGGTCCAGGATTGGGCTTGGTAATGGAGAAGCCTGAACCCTGATCGAAGGTGCAAAAATCATGTACAGAAGTTAGATGTGTTGATTTCTCTGCATTATTCTACTTTAATTTGTGCTTATACCATTTGTATTCTTTATATATTGATGGCATTTTTATTGCAAAAGAATATGGCTAGTCATCTGTATGTAGTAATGAAAATTGTAGTGATAATGGTCAACTTGCATGTTATGATTTACAACATGGAGTATCCATTTTTTCCCCTTGATGTTACCTGGACATTCAATTATTGTAAGTGCTGCATGTTATGATTTACAATTGTAGTGATAATGGTCACCTGAATTAATGATATATATACATGTTACCTGGACATGTTATGATTTACCAATTTTGAATGTTATGATAAGGGTCCAGAACTTGCATGTTATGATTTACAACTTGCATGTTATGATTTACAATTGTAGTGATAATGGTCACCTGAATTAATGATATATACAATGTTACATGTTATGATTTACCAATTTCGAATGTTATGATAAGGGTCCAGAACTTGCATGTTATGATTTACAACTTGCATGTTATGATTTACAATTGTAGTGATAATGGTCACCTGAATTAATGATATATACATGTTACCTGGACATGTTATGATTTACCAATTTCGAATGTTATGATAAGGGTCCAGAACTTGCATGTTATGATTTACAACTTGCATGTTATGATTTACAATTGTAGTGATAATGGTCATTTGAATTAATGATATATACAGCTTAAACATCATATGAATGTACAGTGAAGGATTTGCATTTGCTTATCCTCTGAGTGTGATGGTAAATTGATGCAATTATGAATGTTACAATATGCAGATGGCAAGTTCTGCTGAGTGGAATGATGAACACCTTAAGGTAGTGTGTGAGTTGTTTGCTGAACAAGTTAGGATTGGGAATCGGCCAAACACCCACTTAAACACTGTAGGATATGCCGAGGTAGCTAAGGGGTTTAAGGATATAATGAGGCTCGAGTACACTAAGACACAATTCAAGAATAAGTGGGATAAGTTGAAGTCCGAGTATACGATTTGGAAAAAACTCACCACAAGGGAGACCGGTACTGGCTGGGACAGTGAGAAAGACACAATTTCTCAACCCCTTCCATGGTGGAAGAAGGTTAACATAGTAAGTGCAGTTTCATTCTTTTCACTTTGGGCATCACATATTTTTTATTTGTCCTAATCGGTGTCCGATTTTTCCACAGGAAATTCTAGGGGCAATAAAGTTTCGCAAAAAAGGGCTTCAAAATGAAGACCTTCTAAGGCAGATGTTTGAAGATATCACCAATGATGGTGCTGATCATTGGTCTCCGGCAATGGGTATATTGCCTCAAACACAAGTGAGAATCTTGGCTACCGCAACCTTGAAGTCGAGAATGATATCGACAAGTTGGATGAGACCGAGCTTGAGGAGGAGTCCCCCTCCAATGGGAAAGGCAAGAGAGTAGCTAATGCACCTATTGGGACGAGCAAAAATTCTAAGTCAAGCTCAGCTCAAGTTATGAAAGACCAAATCATAAAGATAGCAAACATGGCTAAGAAATCTCAGTCAACATTGGAGTCATTTGCAATGAAAGATGACCCTTGCTCCATAGATATTGTGATGAACTGGGTGAAAGAATGTGGTGCCTCTCTAGGTAGGGATGAGCACTTCATTGCCACTGAGTTGTTTTTGAAGAGGGAGCAAAGGCAGATGTTCAAAACCTTGGACACCCCACAAGCTCGTTTTGAGTGTCTTAAGAGGAAGTACAAGAAGGAGTATGGGAATTGATTATGACATGTTGCGATATTGTATGATCTTTATGTTTGTTTGCTATTTATGTTAGCTCATTCGTGAACCATATTCTATCTATGTAAGGCTGAGAACCCTATGTTGGGATATTTTATGAACTTTATGTTAGCTTGCTTCTTATGTTACCTTCCTTCTAATGTTGTCGTATTAGCTTTCTTTTTTTGTCTTTTTATGTTGTTGTCCATATATTATTTGTTGTCCATATATTGTAACTTTATGCTTGCTTGCTTCTCACGATTGTGATGAAATGTACAGATGTCGTCTTGCGAAAGTGATAGTGATGAAGAGACCAAAATTAGAGAGAAGATCATGCGAGCAAAGCATGCCATGGATGTCATTTCTCTAGCCGGGGCATCCATTGTTGCGGAGTACTATTCAACCTACATTGACAAGGCCGAAACGCGGACTTCACGCCTCAATGGGATGGGTTGGTTGAAGGAGACATTGGCTACTCCGGGAGAGACTCATAGGATGCTTCGTATGAACCAAACAATCTTTTTTGACCTATATGACTTGTTGGTGAGTAGTTATGAACTCAAACCTACCAGGAATATGAATACACTAGAGGCACTTGCAATCTTCTTATGGGTATGTGGTGGAGGTGAATCGAATAGGAAGACACAAAACCCGTTCAAGCACTCGGGTGAGACCATTAGTAGGAAGTTTCAAGAAGTGCTACAATGTGTGGTTGCAATGTCTGTAGATTATGTGAAACTGAAGGATCCAAACTTCTCCACCATCCATAGTAGGATTAGAGATGATCGAAAGGCTTGGCCACATCTTAAGGATTGCATAGGTGCTCTTGATGGGAATCATATACGTGCAACTCTTCCACTAGAACAACAAGTGAGATACATTGGAAGGTCCGGAAATCCTTCTCAAAATGTGATGGTCATGTGGACTTTGATATCGCTTTCACTTATGCATCCATTGGTCAACCAGGGGCTATGCATGACACTAGTGTGCTATATCATGCGTTGAGAGTAGACCGGGGTGTCTTCCCACATCCTCTATTGGGTAACTTTCTTTGCTCTCAGATAAATTACTTCTTCCTAAACCATGTATTGTCATTAAATTTATATTACTTTTGATTCAGGCAAGTATTACCTTGTTGATGCCGGATATCCTAATCGACCGGGGTACCTAGCCCCATACAAGGGCGAAAGGTATCATGTTCCTGAGTTCCACAGAGGTGTTGAACCAACAACTGCCAAGGAAAAGTTCAACAGGGTACACTCCTCTGTGCATAACATAGTTGAGCGAACATTTGGTGTATGGAAGATGAAGTGGCCAATTCTACTCAAGATGCCAAGCTATCCAATGACCAAGCAAAAGATGATTGTTGCGGCTACTATGGCGCTCCACAACTTCATACGTGAGCATGGTAGCGGGGATCGGCATTTCTGTAGGTGCGACCGAGATTCTAACTATATGCCTACCATTCCTTCCAGATACCGAAAATATGCAATTTTTTAAGATGCTTTGGGTGGGTCAACATCACAATCGAATGATTGGTCTATGGATACATCTCAGGATGAGCTTGCTACTGGTATAGCTACTTCTTGGTGACTTGGTATGGTACGAAATTGAGTTAGCAAAGATAATGTGACCTCTCATTTATTTTCTATCGAAGACATATGTTAGTTTTTGTTATGGACTTTTGTTATGATACTCATCGAATTAGAACCTTTGTTATGAACTTCATATGTTTGAGTTTATGGACATGCATGATTCTCTCTCACACGATTATTTCCCCCTAAGCAGACTACAACAAACGACAAATCGATGAGGGACATCTCAACTGTGTCGTCCTACATACAGATATATACACATTTTCACTAATGAGATATGCACAATTCTCTTCTTACCTACCTAGCTAACGCATTATGTCTACACACATTTTTTTTTGACCACACGTGCACATTTAGACAGTAGCTAACACAATTTTTTGATCCATGCTTGATGTTGAAACACAAGGATTGGTAAACCGTACTGATCGCCAGAGCTTTGCAAATCCAACGGTTAATTGTATACGCTGATTGACAGTAGTTTGATCCAACGGCTTTGCAAATCCGCCTAATCCAACGGTTAATCTTGGAGTTAGTCAGCCCAAATACCAAGTAAACAGTAAAAAAACTGAGAATATACGAGTCACAAAACCAAGGTTGCTATCGTCTTTTTACATGGATCATTCTCATTCATGGAGTGGGAGTTGGCTTCTACACCAAACACCTCCTCAGACTGCTCCAACTTCTCAGAGGAGTGGATCCAAGACTAAAGCTGAAGTTGGAGCTGCTAAAACTTGGAGCGGAGTTGTACCAAACAGGCCCTTAATACAAGCTTTCTGTGTTATTTACTCTTTGATAGACCAGGAGTTGATTTGGTGTCCATATCCCTTCCTTGAAACAATGTGTATCATTTATTTTGGTGGACAGACCTTGCATGTTACTATGTAGTACTATCTCCTGCTGATTGGATCAAGTCCACTTGCATGTACATACTATGTAGTACTATTCTGAGTTCTTATCGTTCGCGTAGGCCCATGTTCGTTCATTTTCATCAAGAGCGTAGGTAGCCAAATGTCTGTAGACTCACAAATATGACTGTAAGTGATTGCCTGGGGTGTATGTCGCGATCTTGAATCGTCGTTTACAGCCAGCCAAATTATCGGCCATTCTACTACCAGTTATCAATTACTTCAATGAGCATTTGCTACTACCATGCCCTTCGGCGCATGGTTGTCACCATAGCCGTGCCCTCACCAGATCCTAAAGGTGACTGGAGTATGTTCCTGATCATTTCAAATGTCTGTAGACTCACAAATATGACTGTAAGTTCACTTATAGTTAAGAAAGTTTTTTTTTTTTTAAAAAAGGAATAAGTCTAATTTGCCCCCTGAATTATTGAGGTATGTCTACCTAACCCCTTATCTACAAAACCATTTAAACAGTGCCCTCAGTTTTGTAAACCCATTTACTTAGCCCCCAAGCGAGGTTTGGTAGGGCGGTTCTGTTAGTGATATGCTCTAGTGGTAATCATGGAGATGATTACCTCGCTTTTATGTTTATAAACTATTGTATAATATGTTATTTTGTCCTTTGGATAGACTATCGTTTTATATTGATTAACAAGTATATGACTTATAGGTGAAACTCTTTATTCATGTTATGATGTTATTCTAAATATCCATGTTCTTATATCATTGTAACACCCTGGCTATACAAAAACTAAGATGTAACCTAGACTAACAAACCAAATCCAAAACTACAAGTTCTTTGATCAATTTAACAACGAATGAAAGCTAGAGCACGATTAGAGCTGTTCAAATCTTTGGTAAATTTGGGCTTGAAAAGCCCAATCGAAATTGGTAGGCAGAGCTACTTGACCGAAAAGGTGAATTTCCTATTAAAATGCATTATTTTAATATTTTTGGAATAAAAAAGTATTTATTTAATTCATTTTCAGGATATTTCTATTATTTTAATTGTTTTTTCAGATTTGGTAGGCCGCTTCCTTCGCCAAAATTATGGTCCCAAGCCTGCCGGACATGATCGGGCTCGGTCGACGGGGCAGCTGCCGTGAACAGGTCTAAGCACGACTAAACATTTATAGTAACAATGCTACATAAAGATTTCAGCAAGGTAATGGAATCAAAACCACAGTTATTACATCTCAAGCAAGATCATAAGTGTCAGGAATGTTATCCAACTAGATAGAGATAACATCTAATATTTGAAACTCTGAAGGAAACCATTTGAAATACCAAAAGACCAACTATTACATTAAATATTCCTAAAACCAAAGAAGGTAATGGAACTATTATTCTGGTAGTGGAGTGTGAAGCAATGTGATATGCATCTGTGGGCTACTTTCCTCAAAGAATGTCATCCTCGATGGTCACCTAAATAATAAAAGCAAGAATGAGTCCAAGACTCAGCAAATACAATTGAATATCATAGAAACATCGAATCAAAGACAGTTCATTCTCCATATTTCGAATACATAAGAAAATGCTATGCAATTGATGCAAAAATGAATATGGCATCCACTTCTATTCTGCATATACCGGTATAGCCAGTGATACACCCGTCGGTATTCACATAGGCCCATATTATCCAAAATGCGGGGATCTAAGTCCCGTATGAAGAATCTTTCATATGGGGATCTAGTTGCCCATATTTTGGAATGATGGGGATCTCAATACCCACTCCCATGGGTGAGGCATGAATGAATGAAATGAAGAAAATGAAATGAATGCATTGTCTCATAGAACAATTTGATATCACCAATGAACGGAATCATGTAAAGAATGAAAATACTCGTAATTTATAAGAATTAACCTTGTCATAATCATATAACCAGATTGAACAACAACCATACATGATGATCCAAGTTGTACTTGCCTTTCGCGTTGCGACAAGGTGGAAGGTAAAGAAGGTGAATCCAAACCCAAGGTCACTCCGCCTACAAGGAATATTTTCCTCAAAACAAGTTTGACAAGATAAAACAACACTATTCGCAATGCTCTTATCTGCACTCCCAAAACCCATAGTTCAATTATTTAATCTATTTAAGTATAACGACGAACTAATAGTAAACCAAAACTGGACAGCGACCTTCTAAAATACATATCTCTCATTCTACTTATCATAAATAGGAATTTCAGTCTCTCTGGAAATATTACGAAATTTTCTACAAAAATTTAGTTAGCGAGATCTCCTAATTCTGCATTTAACTAAGTTTAACAAACATATGAAAACCACTATCAGAGACTAACAGACAATCTGGACAGCAGCAGTAGAACAACTATAACTTTCATTCGGTTGACCCCAAAAATTGTGTTCTTTAACATTCTGGAAAGCTCAGAGAATCTCCTACAAAAGTCATGTTGGTGGACAACCCTGATTCGGCCACTATCAATTTATAATCTACCAGTTAAAATGATTGCTACAGCTTGATAGAGTTTCAGGACAGCAGCAAAGAAATTAACATATCTCCCAAACTACAACTCCAAATAATGTGATTTTAGATTCCATGGAAAGCTATTGACAAATTCCACAATTCTTCAGGAGATGATGAACCTTAATTTCATAGTTATCAATTTCAAAAGTACAGCACCACAAACAGCAGTAAAAACCTGATCTATTGTCCTAAATCAATCGCATGGAAAAGAATTAAACAAATCAACGAAGGATTGAAATTCACCCTTGAAGACATGATGAAACCCGCTGAAAACCCCGTGAGAAACTTTCTCTCCTCTTCCTCTTCCCTTCTCCTTGGTCAGCGGCACCCGAAGGAGCCTTCCTCCTTTCTTCTTCTTGGCTGGCAACATCCAAAGAGGGCAGGTGTCTGCTGTAGCACAGAGGTACTGTAGCAGGCGGGCCAACTTGGCTTGAAATATATCCTGGTACCGGTCTTGATCTTGATGCACTCCTTGTTCTTCAAAATGTCCCAAAGAATCAACGTCTACTCACAAACGAATTAATTAAACAAAATAAATAAATAACAGAGAGAAAACAAACCCTAAAAATTAAATAAAAATCTCAGATAAATAGAGCTCGAATTTAGAAATTTGAATAGACTCAATCGGAATTCGGATGCAAAAGATATAGCTTTTGGAAGATCAAACCCTAAAGAAATACCTAAAAAGGATTTATTGGAATTTCCCGATTTATTTTCCTACTGGAAAAATTGGAATATGATGCAAGCATGACATCAGCCCTGGAATTTTTGGAATTAAAAAAATCCCGTAAAGAAATAGACACTGACATGTGGGCCTAGGGTCTATAGACCCGGTCGATGCAATGGATCTAATGGTCCATGGTTCATGGGTCTATGGAATAGTCACCCCTGACAAGTGGGTCCCATGAGGCAGTGGCTCGGTGCATGGTGGATTGGGTTCATATGAAATAGATCTAAGGTTTGGGTTTGAACTGACACGCGGGCGGACACGTGGTACTGACGTGGATGCCGTGTAGACGACACGTAGGCTTGGGGCTGAGGTGGCTGGACACGTAGATGGACACATCGACGACCATGTAGATACCGACGGTGAGGGCTCGGGTTCTGAAGGTCCCGGTGAACTGCGGTCCCTTGCCAACGGTGAGTGGTACCAGGGAAAAGAGGGTGACACGGGGATCTCGTCGGTGCACTCATGGGCGAACAAGGTCAACTGAGCGGGCCAGCGGTGGAGTTGGTTCGGGCCCAACAGAAAAGGCTCTCCGACGATGTCCTGGTGGCACCAAGGCGTCCAAGGTGTAGCCCTCATCCGTGCGATGCCAATGGTGCAAAAGACGCAGATTGAGTGGCTCCGGCGATGACAGAATCCCTCGTCGGAGCTGAAGGCGGTGGCTTTTTATTCTCTGAGCTCCTGAGGTGGCTAGGGTTTGGCGCTGAGGCTTTGGCGGCTGCGAAAGGGATGCGGAGGCCGAGGGCTTGCTCCCCTTTTATACCCGGGGACTCGGGAGAGTCCAGGGCACGGACGCCCAAAATGGCCGAGCGACGGCAGTGTTCAAATCGCAACTGAAATAGAGACGATGAACAGTAGCCATGGTGGGGTCCACACGTTAGCGGCTGATGCTTGCGCGAGTCCGCATCACACATGGCACGGACGCGCTAACAGGTGGGGCCAAGGCGGCGTACGCACGAAGAGAAAGGACGAGGCTGACATGAGGGGCGAGCATGTCAGTCGGACGCTGGCGACGTAAGTAATGGGTCACCTGATGATAGACCAAGGTTAGAATACTGTTGGGTTTCGACCCTTTAGCATTTCTGAGATTTATAATACATTTTCCTTTTTAGAAACTACTGAGAATTCAAATAGTAAATAGAAAATAGCAAATGAGGTCGAAAAAATTCTAGAAAAATCTAGAAAATATATCTTAGCACATAGAATCCAAATAAAATAGTTTTGACAATTGTTGATGTTGTCATTAATCATATTAAATTATTTTGATACTAAAGTCCATGTTAAGCTTGAATTAAAATTCAAATAAAACTCAATGATGCATTTTTCAACTACTAACTAAGCAAAATATTTTTAAAGCTCAGAAAATTGGGATATTACAGTAAGTTAATAAAATTTGGAAAATGAGAAAAATCGCTTTCAGTTCAAAGGAAAATACACTTTCTCTATTGAAAAGTGTAAACCTCATAGGAACTTAGAGATAAATACACTTTATCTATTAGAAAACGTAAACCTTAGAGAATACGCTTTCGACATCACCCTTTTCTTAATTTCTGGAATTTTTAAATCGAAACAAATTAAAACATTAATAACTTTTTCATCCGAACTCCAAATTAAATGAATATTTTTTAAAATTCATATAAAATCATGCTCTATCAGAACAGTCAAAAATATTTGGATTTTATTGCCATTGAAATTGTTTTTCTATGTTTAATTTGCTATCAGCTCTTTTTTAATAGACGTCGATATTTCGAACGAAATTTATGATGATCCTCCATCATTATACTCTGAGATACCAGAGCTAGGCAAGAATGCCCTTTGACCATGTTGTTTCAATTATTTCAATTATTGCACTTCTTTTTGCAAAATCTATTATGCATATGTGTATATTTGCTTAATATTGCTATATTTGAGGATAACGGTAGTTATATTCCTATTCAATGCATGATCCTCTTTAAAATATTAGTGTACTTACTGTTGTGGCCAATTGGTTATGATTTAGGCAATAGATGATGTCGACTTGGGTATTTCGAGTGCGAATATCGCACAAGTGCTTAGCCGGGTTCTAGATTTACTAAAATTGGAAAATGAATGAAATGTTGAACTTGAATTTGGGAGATTTTGAAGTGATGGTCCAAAGGAGTTTACCTCTGTTATTTTGTATAAAAATAAAAATGAAAAGCTTAGTTTGAGACGTGGGTGAGTTATATTATAATTTGAGAAGTGTGAGAGGTGTATCTCATAAGTAGATAGGAGGGATCCTCGCCCAGGTTAATTAAGGACCGAACGTCGGTGCTACCAATCTAAGCCTAAGAGTACAACCACATGTGCTGGTATGGGACGACCTTAGCTAATTAAGTCATCGAAGACTAGCCTTGCATATTGGTAGGCCGCAGTAGTACGAGCATGACCGGGTAGGCGTGTTCGAAGGGGCTCCCTTCACTACGGTGACGGCAACAAAGCTTGCCAACATAACAGTTAATGCCTCACTTTGACGGGAGGAACCCGGGATCGAAGTAAGGGTTTTCATTGCCGGGCTAGTGCAAGTCTAGGACTAGGTGATGTAAAGGCTTTATTACATGCTCTAGACTGCTTACTAAAAGATCGTGAGCGGTGGTATTGACGGATGCCGGATAAATTAAATAATTTATATACTGTGGTGTATACTATGGGTAAATTTGTACACCTCTGCAGAGTGTAAATTTATTTAAATAGCCATGCTCATGGTCATGAGCGTGCTTAGTACAGTCCATCGGGTATAGTCTCTACTTTTGCAAGAACAGTCTTATCGGGAAATGTTGGGAAAGATATTTTGGTGTTGTTAAATATGAGTTCCATGTTTATGGCTCAGAATAAGATGTTGATCACAGCCAAGGAGGGTTGTGATTTTTTATTTATTAAGTTACTTACTTGTTGTTCTTTGTCTACTTAACTGCTCTTTAAACTTCCGTTGTAAAATACTATATATTGATATTGCAAATAAAATTTGCGTAATGCTGAAAACAACTTGTAACATAGAGCCTCATCCCATGTTAGCCATGCATATATGTAAATTTTATGATACACTACAAGTCTTGCTGAGTACGCAATGTACTTAATCTTGCTTGAATTGTTATTCAGAGTTTGAGGATGGGTCTATGCCAAACGACGCATTCTTTGCACCCAGTACCAGAGGGTTCGATGATGGGTCTTGCTAGGACTTGTTCTTGTTGGTTGCCTGAGGGTTGGATGGGCATACCGCTGGAATTTTAGGTTTAATACTTTTGCTTCCACTGTTTAACTTGCTACTTCTGATACTCGTCGTTTTATTTGGCCGGTCGACCGTATAGTATACTCTCGTGATGTAATCGTTTAAGTAAACTACCATATTTGTTTCATGTTGTATGTATGTTGTGTATGGATATGTATGCCAACGTTGTGGATGTGTGTATTAGCCACTAATCATGAGACTAGTACGGTACACATACGAGGGCTTTGAGTATTCCACGCCTAGGGTCCGACAGC
The DNA here is from genome assembly GCA_036346405.1 of Phyllostachys edulis. Taxonomy (NCBI): domain Eukaryota; kingdom Viridiplantae; phylum Streptophyta; class Magnoliopsida; order Poales; family Poaceae; genus Phyllostachys; species Phyllostachys edulis. Next base: position 9,375,591 of record CM070557.1, read on the forward strand.
GCTGGTATCAGAACCATACTAACTGTAAGATAATCCCTAGTTAGAATGGTCATTAGATTAGGATTGGGTTATCAAATTCCACCTAATTTAATCATAAAAATAGTTGTGAAAATTTAGGATTTTTTGCTAATCTTACCTCTCCTAGCAGTCCCCTCTCATCTAGGTCATTCTTTTGCTATCTCTCCTCACCTTATTTGTTTTGGAAGAAGATATGCTCTCTAAAAATAATTGTTTTAATTATATTTAAAGCATTAAAACACAGCCAAAATATTTTGGAAAAGTCCCTAAAACATGATACATGAAGGTGTTTTGAAAACCCATTCTTAAACTAGCAAAAATGCCACTTTAGATGGCCCTTTACAAAAATTTCAGAATCTAGTTATGTACTGAAAATGATGTAATATACTATTCTTTAACCCCTCCTACCTTCATTTGGTGTTGATTTGATTGGGCATTATGGAGGTCTATTTATACATAAAGAACCCTAGGTGTTGGTTAAATGTTGTAGAGAATGAAAAAAAAATTATGCTATAATCCTTTTCTTGTCTTAGTATCATTTCTTATCTATGTTTCTCATTATATGTAGAAATGATCACTATCTTTCCTTATTTTAAATTGTAGATGACGACCACATGGGAACCACAGCACCGAACTAGGGCATTTGAGGAGGGCATACTGTAGCACACCCTATGGGTGATGTTACAACGCGTCCATTGGCCTCATAAGCCACTATACACTATCTTCAACACGTCCTCCAGTGCTGCGTCCACTGAGTACCTCACCCAAGTGCTCATTCTGGGACGACATTTTGGAGATCCCTCTTTCTGCTAATATGGACGGGGGCTCTTGCAGCTTACGTCGCCATCGTACGCCTGCGACACAAGCTGCCCGAGCTAGAGGACATGTTCTTCTACTTCCCCGTACGAACGGTGGATAGAGAGGAGCATACCTACCGAGTAGAGGGTATGCCATTCACCACTCCACACCTATACCTTGCTGGTCTCGTGAGATCACTCGATGGGTATCTCCGTCGCATGACCCATGAACTGTTGGCCTAGGGGACAACATCACTCCGATGGTGGCCCAGGGGCTCTTTTCACAGGAACTATTATACAGGGAGGATACTGTACTAGCACCTGCGGAGGAGTTGCCAGAGCCCACCATCCGCGTCCGACAGGGTACCCGACGTCCCCGTATGCTGGTCATTGGTCACCGCTGCCATGTGATGGCTATCTACTCGGATACGGAGGAGCCACCACGAGTGGTGTAGTGACACCATCTTTGTCATGATGGGCATGAGATGATTGAGTTCATTGGCCCGTCCTCCTTTGCTGCACCGAACTCGCCTCACGCCACCGAGCACCACAACGATGTCTAGGTCTAGACTAGTAGTGGGAGAGCTCACCTGTAGGATCTTAGCGTTAGCACTTTTGGGTATTTTGGTATGATAAATTACATAAGTTGCTGATGTATGATGATTGTAATTTGCTACTTATGATGGTTTAGTTTCTTTTTGTAATGCTTAAGCAACGGGCAGGCGAACCATGCAAAACCTAACTAGTATGTTACAGTTTCATGAGTGTTGTCCTTATGGTTTAAAAACATGCATATTTCAATTTTAGATGAATTATTTTAGCTTGGGATGATGTTACTTGTCCACCAACTTAACTTATGCTTATTTCCCCTCATCCCGCGCGCAAATTCGTTAACCTGCGTACTGTATGAATATGATGCTGGTGACATGCTCCATTAACTAGCTAATGGCTTCGGGAGCTGCCTCTAGATCATGGCAACTGGAAGGCGAGGTCCCCAATCCTTCGCATCCTAACCGATTGCATCCACCTGCTCCTAAGGATCAACATGTCGTTGAGGAAGCGGAAGTGTTGCCCCCACCGCCCACAATGGCGCAAGTGCCCGTCATGATCGAGCAAGGGCGGCAAATGAACACTTTGCTGCTACAACAGTTGGTGCATAACACCTCCACCCTTGGAGTTGCGACCATAGGAGGCAGAGCTGCCGTCATGCCACAGTCGAGGATGGGCGAGTTCATGCAAACTCGGCCATCGACTTTCTCGTCTACGATGGATCCCCTCGACGCGAATGACTGGCTTCGCTCCATTGAGAGCAAGTTGGTCATTGCCTAGTGCAATGATGAGGAAAAGGTGATATATGCATCTTATCAGCTGCAAGGTGCAGTAGTTGCTTGGTAGGAAAACCATCAGGCCATCCTTCGAGAAGACCAAACCATCACTTGGCCTGCCTTCAAGAAGGCATTTCGTGATGACCAAATTCCAGTGGCTCTCATGGACATCAAGAAGCAAGAGTTCTAGGAACTAAATCAGGGGAAGATGACAGTGACGGAGTTCCTCTACCACTTCAACTACCTTGCCCGATATGCTGCTTCTGAAATATCAGACAAGGGAAGGAAGGTTTCTCTCTTCCGATTGCACCTCAATGATGAGATGAAGTGGTCACTCTCTGTCACGACATCCCTAACTTCCAAACCTTGGTTAACAAGACAATCTGGGTTGAAGATAGCACTCGGACGGTCGTGAAAACCCGCAAGCGCAAGTGGTTAGCGCCAAAATCAGCAAGCAGCGGTTGCCGAGACCGCATGTTTGGCAACCATCGAACGCACGTCTTTCAGCAGCACCACCACCGAGGTATCAAGCACAAGGCCCCCGCCTGTAGCAAGCTGTGGTTCAACAATATAACCATGGAGGGCAGTCATCCGGAACACAAAACTAGATAGCAGCCGTCACCTACTACAATTGCGGCGAACACAACATTATTCAAATGAATGCCCAAGGAAGAAGCTCCTGATGCCTCATCCTCAACCCCTTGGTGTCCAGCACTGAATCCAGGGCCTCGCACGAGGTCAAGGTGGGCAGCAAGCCCCCAAAACGGCGTAAAGCTTTGGGCGTGGTCGTCTGAACCACATGACAGCCAAAGAGGCCAACGCAACACCCGATGTGGTGATGGGTACGATTCTCATTCACTCTGTACCTACATTGGTGTTATTTGATTCTAGAGCTTTGTATTCATTCATATCCAAGAAATTTGCTATGCAACAAGAGCTGAAAACTACATCCCTAGAAAGCATTATGCTAGTTCACTCACCCGAGCCTGTCATAAGGGCAAAACTCAGTTATTTTGAAGTCCAAATTGAGATTAATGGGGTAGGATTCAAAGCCAACTTCATTATGATATATACACCTAGGTTAGACGTGATTCTTGGGATGGATTGGTTGTCTAGACACAAAGGGTTTATCGATTGAGCAAAACGGTCCGTCTCTCTTGTCAAGTCTGATGGAGAACGGGGCGTTTTCTCGTCCACATATGCCGCTCCATCGCAACAGCGCACACTCAACTCCATCTTAATTCCAGAGCTTAGTCAAGTGCATGTGGTATGTGAATATCCCAATGTGTTTCCTGGTGAATTGCTGGGAATGCCGTCGGACCGTGACATAGAGTTTGTCATCGATTTGCTACCCAGGACAGAACCTATATCCAAACAACCTTATCGAATGGCATTCAATGAGTTGGTCGAATTGAAGCAACAACTCAAAGAGCAATTGGATAAGGGATTCATCCATCCTAGCTCATCACCATGGGGAAGCCCCTGTTGTTTGTAAAGAAGAAAGATGACAGTCTGAGGATGTGCGTCGACTACCATTCTTTAAATGAAGTCGCCATCGAGAACAAATATCCTTTCCTGAGAATTGGTGACTTATTTGATCAAATGAATGGTGCTTATGTATTCTCTAAGATTGATCTGAGGCTTGGTTATTTCCAACTCAAGAACAAGTTGGAAGACAATCCAAATTCCGCATTCATCGCCCGTTATGGCCTATACGAGTACACCGTAATGTCATTCGGACTCACCAATGCTCCTACAAGTTTCATGAATCTTGTGAATAGATTTTTATGGAGTATTTAGATCAGTTCGTGGTGGTCTTCATTGATGACATTCTTATCTATTCCAAGAGTGCAGAGGAACATGAGCAACACTTGAGTATGGTGCTCACCATGCTGCATGAGCACCAACTGTACACCAAATTTAGTAAGTGTGAATTTAGGCTCAAGGAAGTCTATTGGAGGGAGGTGTGGCTGTGGATCCAAGCAAAGTACATGATGTGATTGTAACACCTTGATTTTAGAGCCTTTTTTAAAATTTCAAAATAAAAAGAACCATTTTGTTTTGATGAGAATTCCAAGCTTAACTTGAGATTTTAAAATGGATTTCAATCGACTAACTCAAACTTCAACTAAAATTCTCTGTTGGTTTGTTGGGTTTGTTGGAGCTTTAGTGATCTCTCTCCTTCTGTGCTTGTTTTGCCCTTCTCTGGTCCAAACCTCCTTGGGACTAGACCTCCTTCTTTGATTCTTCTCTGGCTTAGACCTTCCCAGGTCTAAACCTCCCTCATGTTCATTTGAACTCACTCTCTGTTCTGTTGGAACCTCTCTATGTCTATTTGGACCTCCCCGTGCTCCTTGAACCTCGTTGAACTCATTTGGACCTCCCCCTCATTCATTTGGACCACCTCTAGGTTCACTTGGACCTCCCTCACGTCCGTTCGAGCCTTCCGCTTCATCCAGACCTCTATCACTTGTGTACCATTCGATTTGAGTTGGATGGTTTGATCTTGTTGAGACGTTCGGATGGTCCGAACGTCCCACCCTCTCTGAGCCCTCAGATCTTTGCTGGACGGTCCGATCTGTAGAGGCGTTCGGCCGGTCCGAACGTCCCAACCATTTTGGACCACCCGATCCAGTTCAATGGCTGAGATCTAGCGTTAGCTCTGGATGGTCCGAACGGCCCAACCACTTTGGTCCGTTTGATTGAAATCCAATGGCTCATGCTCCTCCCGCTTCCTATCTCGCTATCGCCCACCTCCCTTGTTTAGATCTTGACCGTTAAGACCTCCCCTTTGGAGATCTTAGCCGTCAGGACCTCCCTTGTTTAGATCTTGACCGTTAAGACCTCCCCTTTGGAGATCTTAGCCGTTAGAACCTCCCTTGTTTAGATCTTGACTGTTAAGACCTCCCCTCAGGAGATCTTAGCCGTCAAGAGATCTTTTGTTTAGATCTTGACCGTTAAGACCTCCCCTTTGGAGATCTTAGTCGTCAGGACCTCCCTTGTTTAGATCTTGGCCGTTAAGACCCCCTCTTTGGAGATCTTAGCCGTCAGGACCTCCCTTATTTAGATCTTGACCGTTAAGACCTCCCCTTCGGAGATCTTAGCCGTTAGGACCTCCCTTGTTTAGATCTTGACCGTTAGGACCTCTCCTTTGGAGATCTTAACCGTTCAGACCTTCCCTTTGTTAGATCTGACCGTTAGGACCTCCCCTTTGAAGATCTTAACCGTTCAGACCTCCCCTTTGAGGATCTGACCGTCAAGATCTCCCCTTTGAGGATCTGACCGTCAGGACCTCTCCTTTGATGATCTGACCGTCAGGACCTCCCCTTTGTGGATCTGACTGTCATGACCTCCCGTTTGTGGATCTGACCGTCAGGACCTCCCCTGACCTCTGCGCGATCTCCTCTAGGTCTCCGCAGGACCTCCCCTTGAGCTTTGACTGGCCCTATTTGTCAGTCACGACCTCTTTCTTTATCCTTTGACCATATCCTTTGTACTTGGAAGTCTTCAAAGCATTTAATGCCTATTGTATCGCATTACATGCTACTACCTTTTGGCAGCACTGAGCTACCTTTTATCTTATCATTTACCTACTTCTATCATTTCCTTCACTTACTTTTGAGCCCGAGAGTCCTTGGGCAATCTTGGCGGCTCTGGCTATATAAGCTTAGGCAGCCCTTCCTCTTTACCCTTTTGCTCATTTCCACTCTCTGGCTCCTCCAGCAAGCTCTTGGACCTCCTCCAAAGCTCTCTGGACCTCCTCCCTTAAGCTTCGGACCTCCTCCAGCAAGCTCTTGGACAACCTCCAAAGCTCCCTGGACCTCCTACAGATCACCTAGCCTCTCTGTTGGTTTTATTTTGGAGTTTCTTTGGATCTTATTTGAGCTCTACTTGAGTTGTTTTGTTTTCCCACTGTGTAGATTGCGAAGTCACGGAGGAGCCTGAGTTCCTTGAGGAAGAAGGAGACACTCAAGCCTTTGAGCAAGACAAGTTGCACCCTTGACCATGTTGCACCCATTATTTCAAGATATATATGTTCCATTTCAAATGATAATGCATGCCTACTTTACTTAGATATTTCAATACCTGTCTTTAAATTCATAGTTATGCCTAATTCCTTTGTATGGCCACTGTTGACACTGAACCAATCTATTGTCACCCTAGGTAAAAATCTGGTTTTTGTTTGCAATAGTGAGGACCAAAGGCTTTTGAAAAATGTATGCTTAGCTTTTCTTAGACCAAAACCTTGATTTGGGAGCTGTTTTTACCATAAGACCAAAGTATCTAGTGTTTTTAAAGCCGTGACATTGGGTTGTGATGGAGGTTTTGGCAAATGGTTTTGGAAAAACAGAAATGGCAAAGGGATTTGGCCTTGGGCGGATGGGTTTGGTTGGTAGGTGCATGTCCATGCACGGGCTCAACTCGGGTAGGGTTGAGGCCCCGGGGTTCTGTGGTAGCCGCCTAAGCCAGTTAATGACCGGTCTGCGAGCTGCATCTTGCTAGCCACCATTGTGCAACCACATGTCCTGTTTGGGTGGGACCTGGCCGACTAATTTGCAAAGATCCATCGCGGTTGATCCTGTTGGTGTGGTGGGTAGTCATGTTACAACCTTTGTAGTCCCACCTGGCTCAAAATGTGTTTTACCAAAACAAGAGAAATACATTGTTCTCCTCTTACCTGAGTCATCTTTCTATCTTTATTCCCTTCCTCTGTATCTCTCCTTACATTGTTCTTCCTTATCTTTGCTCTCCTCATTGTTTTATAAAATTGAATGGACCCTCTTTCCTTGAAATGTCAGTAGGGCCGATTTAAATCCTCTGTTGTTGCATTAAGGACCTTCCTGTTCGTGGCCTAGGGTGGCAGTCCTTTGCAAAGATCACCCATGAGGTATCTTTGCAAAAGACCACCCCTCATGGCCACGACCCCCTGCTCATAGCCCTAAGGGCAGTGAGCCTCGAGTAGAACGTGTTTGAGCTTTTGAGTTGCTGGTTTTTGCTGGTTTGGTTGTTTTGACCTCTCTCCCTTTAGTTTTCTTCCTCTTTCCTTTGGAGATCTTAGCCGTTATGACCTTCCTTGTTTAGATCTTGACCGTTAAGACCTTCTCTTTGGAGATCTTAGCCATCAGGACCTCCCTTGTTTAGATCTTGACCGTGAAGACCTCCCATTTGAAGATCTTAGCCGTTATGACCTCTCTTGTTTAGATCTTGACCGTTAAGACCTCTCCTTTCGAGATCTTAGCCGTTAGGACCTCCCTTGTTTAGATCTTGACCGTTAAGACCTGCCCTTTGGAGATCTTAGCCGTCAGGACCTCCCTTGTTTAGATCTTGACCATTAGGACCTCCCTTTTGGAGATCTTAACCGTTCAGACCTCCCCTTTGTTAGATCTGACCGTTAGGACCTCCCCTTTGGAGATCTTAACCGTTCAGACCTCCCCTTTGAGGATCTGACCGTCAGGACCTCCCCTTTGAGGATCTGACCGTCAAGACCTCCCCTTTAAGGATCTGACTGTTAGGACCTCCCCTTTGTGGATCTGACCGTCAGGACCTCCCCTGACCTCTACACGATCTCCTCTAGGTTTCCGCAGGACATCCCCTTGAGCTTTGACTGGCCCCATTTGTCAGTCACGACCTCTTTCTTTATCCTTTGACCATGTCCTTTGCACTTGGAAGTCTTCAAAGCATTTAATGCCTGTTGTATCGCATTAAATGCTACTACCTTTTGGCAGCACCGAGCTACCTTTTGTCTTATCTTTTACCTACTTCTATCATTTCCTTCACTTACTTTTGAGTCCGAGAGTCCTTGGGCAATCTTGGCGGCTCTGGCTATATAAGCTTAGGTAGCCCTTCCTCTTTACCTTTTTGCTCATTTTCACTCTCTGGCTCCTCCAGCAAGCTCTTGGATCTCCTCCAAAGCTCTCTAGACCTCCTCCCTTAAGCTTCGGACCTCCTCCAGCAAGCTCTTGGACCTCCTCCAAAGCTCCCTGGAAATCCTCCAGATCACCTAGCCTCTCTGTTGGTTTTATTTTGGAGTTTCATTGAAGTTTCTTTGGATCTTATTTGAGCTCTACTTGAGTTGTTTTGTTTTCCCACTGTGTAGATTGCGAAGTCACGGAGGAGCCTGAGTTCCTTGAGGAAGAAGGAGACACTCAAGCCTTTGAGCAAGACAAGTTGCACCCTTGACCATGTTGCACCCATTATTTCAAGATATCTATGTTCCATTTCAAATGATAATGCATGCCTACTTTACTTAGATATTTCAATACCTGTCTTTAAATTCATAGTTATACCTAATTCCTTTGTATGGCCACTGTTGACACTGAACCAATCTATTGTCACCCTAGGTAAAAATCTGGTTTTTTTTTGCAATAGTGAGGACCAAAGGCTTTTGAAAAATGTATGCTTAGCTTTACTTAGACCAAAACCTTGATTTGGGAGCTGTTTTTACCATTAGACCAAAGTATCCAGTGTTTTTAAAGCCATGACATTGGGTTGTGATGGAGGTTTTGGCAAATGGTTTTGGAAAAACAGAAATGGCAAAGGGATTTGGCCTTGGGCAGATGGGTTTGGTTGGTTGGTGCATGTCCATGCACGAGCTCAACCCGGGTAGGGTTGAGGCCCTGGGGTTCTGTGGTAGCCGCCTAAGCCAGTTAATGACCGGTCTGCGAGCCGCATCTTGCTAGCCACCGTTGTGCAACCACATGTCCTATGTGGACGGGACCTGGCCGACTAATTTGCAAAGATCCATCGCGGTTGATCCTGTTGGTGTGGTGGGTAGTCATGTTACAACCTTTGTAGTCCCACCTGGCGCAAGAGGGGGCCTGAACCCTGCGAATGGGTAATCCAATGGGGGGTGAAACCTTAGCAAGGGTGGACTGCAGTGGATTGATGCATTGTAAAGGCCTTGTAATGTGCTCTAGACCTATCACCAAAGGAAGTGTGAGGTGGCGTTGACGAATGCCAAACAAACTAGAGAAGGCATGTCATGTGGGTAAAGTTGTACACCTCTACAAAGCGTAAAACTATTTGAATAGCCGTGTCCACAGTTATGGACATGCTAGCAAAGCCACTCAAAGTTAGCTCTTGGTTTTGTTTTAAAAAGGTTTGTGAAACTGATTTTGGATTGCTATCCAAAGCGGTATTGGGCGGGTAGCCTTGTGATAGGAGGGTATCCTTCACACTTTGTTGATGAATGTATCCAACTGTGAAATTAAAGCTTTGCAAATGAATTTTAATTATTGTTAGCTGCCTTGGAACTTAGTACTTGTATTTGAAACAAACTTAGCTTTATGCAAATCAACCATATTATGCCTTCCTTTGAGATATCCATTTATGCATGTCATTCTGTTAATTGACGGGTGTAACTTGCGAGCACGGTTGTTGTGCTCATTCTTGCTTGATTTGATGAATTGAGCAGGAGAGGACTTCTTTGAGGATGATGAGGACCAGATCAATTAGGCCGGACCCTCCAGCCAATTACATGTGGTGTATTGGATGGACTTGGTTTTGCTTCCGCTGTGTATTTTGCTTTGTGTCGTGGCTTGTAAGCAACTTTGTAATCAACTCTCTTGCTGTTAATAAAGTCTTTTGTGGATGTATGTTATCACTTATAATTGTTGTGAGAACTAGCCATTGATCTTTGGGGACTTAGTTCGGATCACAGGAGGTTTAGGACTTCTCCAAGTCTCATGACCTCCTCGGGGTGATCTCTTGACCTCCCTCAGGTCTGGTCGTGGCTCTTGGGGAGGTCCTGAGCCTCAAGACCTCCTCGGGTCAGTACCCTGGACCTCCAGGAGGTCCGGTTTGGACCTCTTGGGAGGCCTGGGAGGACTGCCCGAGAGATCCTTTGGACCTTTTAGGAGGTCCGAGTGGACTCTCAGTGAGGTCTTGGAGGACCTCTCGGGATAGCCTCTGGCTGGGTCGCCACAGTGATAGCTTGGGAACAGCCGCACGTCGTTCCTGAAGTCCGAAGTTTTCTCGATCTAGCCGAATATTATCGCTGATTCATTGAGAACTTCTCCAAGATCGTATGACCGATGACACAACTTCTTAAAAAAGAGAAGAAATTTGAATGGTCAGTGGCTTGTGATGAGAGCTTTCAAGAATTGAAGAAAAAGCTCACAACAGCTCCAGCACTTACTCTGCCCAATATACACAAGTGCTTCGTTGTGTATTACAATGCATCTCGCCATAACCTTGGTTGTGCGCTGATGTAAGAAGGCAAAGTAGTGGCCTATGCCTCACATCAGTTGCATCCTCATGAAGCTAATTATCCAACTCTTAACTTGGAGGCATTACCTCATCGGCAATCAGTGCGAAATTTACACCGATCACAAGAGTCTGATGTATTTCTTCACGCAACCGGATCTTAACCTAAGGCAAGGAAGATGGCTTGAGTTGATCAAGGACTACGATCTTAGCATTCATTACTACCCCAGTAAATCCAACGTTGTAGCTGATGCTCTCAGCCGGAAGCTTCACTGTATAAACGTGTCGATTGAAGTGAATCAACCGGCGTTGCATGAAGAGTTCCAAAAGCTCAACCTAGAAATAGTTGAGGAGGTTTATGTTGATGTCCTAGCACTAAAACCTACCCTCAAATCTTAGATTAAGGCTGCCCAACTTGAAGACCAAGCAATCGCTAAAATCAGGTGTGGACTGTAGAACGGTGAAAAATCGAAATTCACCGAAGTGGAATGATTATGTGTGGACAGCAGTTTATTTCCTGGATAATCATGATATCGAGGAGCTAATCCTCAGAGAAGCTCATGATTCACCACTCCCCATTCACCTCAGGAGTACAAAGATGTATCGGGACCTCCAGAAGCAATTTTAGTGGCCCGGTATGAAGCAGGATATCACTGCACATGTTGCTGTTTGCGACATATGTCAATGTGTCAAGGCAGAACACCAATGACCAGTGGGATTGCTTCAACCTCTAAAGATTCCCCGAGTGGAAATGAGATGATGATGGTATGGATTTCATTACCGGCCAACCGAAAACCTGGAATGGGCACGACTCGATATGGGTTATCGTTGACAGTCTGACCAAAGTGGCACATTTCATTCCGATCATGTAATAGCCCAAAAATTCAAATTTTAGTTGAAAATTAAAACTTAATTAATTTTGTGGATTTTCTGAATTTTTAAAAGCTTTTCCCTAATTATTTAAAGACAAAATAAATTTATGTGCAAAAACTATTACCAATTTTAAGTTGAAATTATTTTATTCAAGTCCAAAATAACTCTAAGAATTTTTGTGAATTTTTCTAGAATTTTTGGAGTTTATTTACTATTTTCTAAAGCCTATTTGAATTATCAAAATTAAAACAATTGTTAAATCCTTTAAAACTCTCAAATAGTGCTTGGGCTAAATCTGCCATAGCCCAACTCAAATCCTCATGCGCACGCGGCCAATACGGCCCGCTCCTCCCATGCGTTTCCTCACCAGCTCTTTTTAGCCGTCCGATTTAATTGGGATGGTCAGGTCTCGTTAGCTTTCGGATAGTCCGAACGTTTCAATGAGGTGGACCGTTCGATTTCTTTTGAACGGTTGATCTTGATGGCGCTTTCGGACGGTCCGAACGTCCCAACAAAGGGTGAAGAGGAAGGGTTGCCTAAGCTTATATAACCAGAGCTGCCCAGATTTCCAAGGGTAGGCGTGTTCAAGAGTTAGTGAAAAGGACAATAGGAGCAGGCAAAAGATGTGACAAAAGGATAGCACGGGTGCTGCAAAAAGGTAGAAGCATTTAATATGATATAACAGGCATTAAATGTGGGGAGACTCCTATGCGCAAAGGACACGGTCAAAGGATAAAGAAAGAGGCGTGTGACTGCCAAATGGGGCCAGTCAAAGCGTCAAGGGAGGTCCTGCGGATAGGAGGTCCAAAGGACACAACAAGGGGGAGGTTCTGACGGTCAGATCAAATCAAGGGGAGGTCTGAATGGTTATGATCTCAAAAGGGGAGGTCTTAACGGCCAGATTTAACAAAAGGGGAGGTCTGGATGGTTAAGATCTCCAAAGGGGAGGTCTTAACGGCCAGATCTCACAAAGGGGAGGTCTGGATGGTTAAGATCTCCAAAGGGGAGGTCTTAACGGCTAGATCTCACAAAGGGGAGGTCTGGACGGTTAAGATCTCCAAAGAAGAGGTCTTAAAGGCCAGATCTCACAAAGGGGAGGTCCAAATGAACGAGAGGGAGGTCCTGAAGGACGTGGGTGTTGATGAGAAGATTTAGCATCTTTAAAAAGGTGTTTAAATACCTCTCGGGAGGTTCCGATTTTCAACGTGGTACGACCGATGTGTTCCTGGCGGTAGTACCACATGCTGTTTGGATCGCATTTGGTTTTTGTTGAAGTCATAGTTTTCAGCAAGTAATAGCCAAATCGGTAGTACCAGTAAGATAAGCGCGGAACTACCTCTCAGCGGTACTACCGCAATAATACAGCGGTACTACCTCTAAGAGGTATTACTGCAAAAATGCAGTGGTACTACCGCAAGACGTTTGATCTGAGTAGATTCTTGATGACTTCCGATTAAAAATGGACGGTCCAGATCATTGTGAACGTTCAGACCGTCCGAGCGTAAAGGGACTTATGAAGCGTCCGATTGAAATCCAACAGCTCAAAAGTAGGTGAACGTTCGGACCGTCCGAACGTAAAGAGACTTGTGAAGTGTTCGATTGGCCATTTCAATCTGGACCGTCCACATGGAAAAACACGAGTTTTTGAGGTCTTTTGAAGCATTTCAGTAATGCGGTAGTTCCGCAATATGAAGCGATACTACCACTCAAAGGTAATACCGCATGTTTAATGGCGGTAATACCGTTTTCTTGGATCTACTGCTGAGCGGTACTATCGCACATATGCAAATGTACTACTATCAGGACCCCGGTTTATTAGGCTTGTAATACTTAGTCATCCATTGACCCTAGCATCACAAACATAATAATCCGTGTCTTCGAGATATGTATACTTCCCAGAATGCAGTATACACACCTTTTTACAAAATCATGCATCAATTCCATTCAAGACATAAAACCAAAGCACGACTAGAATAAAAGACATACATAATATAGAGAGAGTTATTACAAAAGGGGCTGACCGGCCAAATACAACTAAGAAAGATAAACACAGCGGAAGCAAAAGCCATAAGATGGCGATAAACAAAAGAGAGCCACAAGGTTTGCCTTTAGCCCACAAGGCAACCAACCAAGCCGCCTAGCTAGACTCCCAACCGCAGCACATCTCACAAAAGTAAAGCCCTTTGGGCCCTATCTCCTCTGCAACAAAGTTATTAAGCAAAGCAAATGAGTACAAAAATGTACTCGCAAGACTGACGTGTAGTATAACAGAACTATAGTTAACTACATGCAAGCTTTATTTAAGTGGATGAGGCTTTGGACTTATTTTAGCATAAAGCAAGTTTTCGTTGTAATATTTACATAGATTCAAAGCAGTTTTGCAATTCATTTTTAGTTTGCAAGTAACAACGAGACAAGTAACATAATAATAATAGATAGATGCCAACAACAATCCTAGAAGTGACTAACCCAATAGCCACCACAATAGTATGAACATCCATTCATACCAACCCATCAAGTTTTAATTAAATGTTGTAGTCTAGTTCTTGCACGACCTTACCAAGCATGTCCATAACCTAGGACGAGGCTATTCGAATAGTTTTAACCCTGCAGGGGTGTACCAATGTACCCATATCGTCGACCACCTTTTAGCCAAGCTATTTAGCACACTTTCTTTGGTATGCTTGGCACGGCTAAGTCCTCTGAGGCATTTCCAATGAATGATGCTAATTAAAAGTCGCGACAACCCTAAGGTAGGAGACACTGCCCACTAAGCAATCATGGTGCTCTTTCCCTTATAAAAACAGTTTTACCCACCTACGACCCACAATTAACACCTCCCAAAGTACTTAGCCAAGAGGGGTTCCCAATACCCTCGTGTGGTTAGCACGCATAAGCGCTTGGCTTAGTGACACAAGTAACTCGGTCCTTGGGGACTTAGGCACCATTCCATTCACACCCAACATATCACACCAACATCCATTGTGCCCAAGTCAATAACAATTTTTGTTTTTATTTTTGTTTATTTACAAAGTAACGAAGCACAAGATGGACATAATGGAATAATAATTTTAGTGTGATCAAGGTCATCGACATAATGTCGACAACCGCCCAATTCTACTGTTATCTAAGTATTTCTAAGCATTATCAACGCAAACTACTAAGTGATAAGAGTCCATCCATTGAACTCTACATCACAGCAAGATAATCCTAGGCTTAGTAGTAAAGAATGAACATTTACCTACAGGATATGCATCTATAGGCTCAACTAATCGATATTTTAACACAAAGTAGCATGCATACATACAAGTGAAACAAAGTATTAAACTTTAAAGTAATGGGACAATAATGGGACATGATCAAACTGCTTGCCTTGCTGGTTATGCTCAGTTTGCTGCAGAGATTCGCTCACGGGATCAACACACTCGTCAACACCTAATCGAAAAGGCGAAAAGAATCGATAAGAACGATGAAAACCAAGAAAACAGCACAGCAAACTAACTCCAAATGCTCTGAAATTTTTACAGCAGTAAGTTGATGATTTTTAGAGAATTTAGCAACAATAACCAATTAATTTGGATTCTCAGTGCAAAAGATATGAGCAAAACAATTCTGCTCAGCCTCTAAAAATGCAAACTGCTACTATTCACATAATTAAATTGCTTAGCAAAAATTTCTAGAAAGGTGGTGCAATTGAAATTTTTTTACTGTAAAACAAGCACCTCACAAGATGAACAACCCAATTGGATTCATCTCATTTGGAGCTATTATGCATGTTTTATGATTTTTCAAAGATAAGAAAATGAGCACAACTAAATGCACCCACAATACTTTTGAAAATAGTGACATGTCTAAATCCTATTTTAACATTTAGTTCACTAACATAGGAAGCCAACAAAGTTGGATTCACTCAAAAATAAACTACAGAGAAATACTTATGCATTTTACAAGTTTTAGAGCAATATTTAAAGTTAATTTTGAAACCTATTTAACAAATCACTTTTCTGGAGCTGAACTCAACTTACAACCATTTTTAGATTAAAGTTTAGTTCAAACCAGAGCTACCAAAATTTGAATCACCTAAAAAGGAGCTAAGATGAATTAGTTATGCATTTTACAAGTTTATTACCTTTTTCAGTTCACAATTAAGAGCTCTCTGGATTTTCTAAAAATCATAACAGAGTGGGAGGACATAAGCCGCTGATGCTAAATCGGACGGCCCAAGACCTCCCAGGGAGAACGCGCACGCGCGCTTACGCAGGTCCAGAGAACATGGGCCGTTGATCTTGGATCCAACGGTCCATGTCCTCCCGGCAACGCGCGCACGAACGGGGAAGAGGTCGTGGCCGTCGATGCTGCATCCAACGGACCACAACAATTGAGGGAGGATCGGGACGGTCCAGATCTAGCGAGGGAGGACCTGAGTGGCTGAGATCTTCCAAAGGAAGATCTAAATGATCAAGATCTCCCCAAGGAAGATCTACACGGTCAAGACCTCTCAAGGGAGGTCCTGGACGGTCTAGATTTTCCAAGGGAGGACCTTAATGGTCTAGATTGTCCGAGGGAGGACCTAAACGGCTAAGATCAACTCGGGGAGGACATAAATAGCCAAGATGAACTCGAGGAGGTCCTGAGGGTTAAGATCTACAAGAGGAGGTCCCGACGGCTAAGATCTCACACGAGGAGGTCCTAACGGTCAAGATCTCACAAGGGGGGGGGGAGGTCTTAACGGCTCAGCTCTCCAAGGGAAGGTCTGGACGGTTAAGGTCTATAGGAGGAGGTCCTGGACGGTTCAGATCCACTCGGGGGTGATCTTGGACGGTCCAGATCTTAAGCCACAACGCTTTGCGCACACGCGCGCGCGGGCGAGGAGTTAATGTGCGGGACAACGAGGAGATCCAGGCGCGCTAAGACAGCAGTAATTGCTCCCAATGATTGGGCATTTACTGACCAAATCTATGTCCTAACGACAAGCGCGGGACGAACTCGTCCAACAAAAACCGAGGATGGTTCAAGGCTTGCCGCCGGCGACATGGACCTCGCCGGCGCCAACCAAGGGCACCAACATGTGTGCAATAGTGTTGCGCACACACTGGGACCATTCCCAGCGGCGGGGGTGGCCCTGGACGGCGACGAGCCGGAGATGAACAAGAGGACCAACACGGCCCAAAAGCAAAACTTGAAAAGAAAGCTCCGCAACAACATACAAGCAAGTGCCCAGCTCTACAGGACTACCAGGAGGTTACCTGGAGGTCATGGAGGAGCTGAGGAGGTCGGAGGAGAGGAGGACCGGTGATGGGGAAGACAATGTGCTCCACGGCCAAAAGCTCCAGCTCCACTTTAGCTCGCTCCTGAAGAGGTCAACCCAAGATTAAGTTAGGGTTTAACTCCAGGAAGTTAGGGGAGCACAAAAGAGCAAGAGGTCGTGAGAGGGAGCCACTGGAGTACTCAAAGCACCGAGGAGCTCCAAGGTCATCAATGGCGATTTGGGGGAGGTCTGTGGAGGAAGAGCTCAGCCAAGCACAGTGGCAAGGCAAAGCTCAATGGGGGTGTAAAGGAAGTCAAGGGGAGATACCAAGGTGGTCTTATACCCCAGGACATAGAGGTCATGAGCCAAGGGTTAAGCTCATGGTGAGCTTAGCCCATGGCGCGGTCCATGGCTTGGACAGGACATGAAGGTGACCGGTAGGGTAGGTTAGAGCATGGCCTAGGGCGGAAAGGCACTGACATGAATTTAATGCTGGCCGGCACAGAGCCGTTGGGACAAGACCGGACCTGCACACCTACTGCCATGGCTCACGCACGCGTGACAGAGGTAGGAGAAGAACAGGACCTCATAACAACCGTTGGATCAAAACAGGGGGAGGTCACAGCCCTAGATCTGAAATGGTAAGTTATAAGTGGAAAGGGAGGAGGTCGTGACCACCAGATCTGGACTGGGGAGGTTGTGACCATTAGATCATCCTCGCGCAGAGGCGCAAGGAAAGGAGGAGGTCACAACCGTAGGATTTTCATCGCATGGTTGGGAAATGATAAGGGGAGGTCATGCGCTGAAGGGATAGGAGGTCCTGGCCGTTGGGTCTAAATCCAAAGGCGTGGACCAGATGGGGAGGACTTAACCAGCAGCCATGATCTGACCAAGGGATGTGGAGGTCGTGGCCTTTGGATCTACATCCAATGGCACACAATGGAGCGAGGAGGTCGTGGCCTTTGGATTTCAATCCAAGGGCACACAACATGGAGGGAGGTCTTGAGCTGGTGCACATGACACAAAGGAGGTTAGGGCCGTTGGATTTACATCCAAAGGCGCTGATCAAATGAGGGGAGGTCCTAGCCATTGCGCATTGCGCGATGGGAGGTCGTGGCGGTTGGATTTTTATCCAATGGCTACGAGATGAGAAGGGAGGTCATGGCCATGAGATCTCTATCTAACGGCTATGACCTTGCACGGGTGGGAGGTCTGTTGCGCATGATGAAAAAGGGAGGTCGTGGCCGTGGATTTTAATCCAACGGCGCACAACACATTGCGCGGGGAGGACTTGCGCTCTAGATAACAAGGGGAGGTCATGGGCTATTGGATCTGATCCAACGGCTATGACCTCGATGAGGTGGGAGGTCTGGAGCCCTTGCTAAAGAAAGGAGGTCATGGCCATGGATTTTGATCCAACGGCGCAAGACCTCACGAGGTGGGAGGACTGGGCCGAGTTGGTTGTGGAGGAGGTCGTGGCCACTGGATCTGAATCCAACGGCTACGACCTCACGCGTGGGACAGAGGTCAGGCTGAGCCAGGGATGTGGTTGGGTTTAACCCAATTTGGAAAGTGGCTCGGCCCAAGGAACAGTGCCAGCCATTTGAGTTTAAAATTAAAAGCTGAGACTTTGAGAATTTAATTGAGATAGCAAACCAACTCCAAAATTTATGAAATTTTAACTGGAGCTTGCTGACTTTAGGATTAACCTTACATAAAATTTCCAGAGGTTTTTATGCACTGCATTTTTCTCCAAAAATTCATCAAGGTTGTTCTAGGGTTTGATTTACCTCCAAAAATTATCAAACAAGTTTTAAAACTTATGATATTTTTCAGAGGGGTCCCACAACAACTCTAGAACCAAGGGAAAATGTTTTCCCAAGTTTGGCACAAGATTTGTGATGAGTTGAATAAGGATTGGACTTTAGTCCACAGGAGGTTTAGGCTTTTGAACTCCACCACTTTTGACAAGAATTATAGGTGAGTTCAAGAGTTTCAAGATGTGAGAAAAAGTTTTAATTTCTACACATTTTCTTACATTTGAAACACACACCCATTAATACATTTGGGATGTTACAACTACCGCAGGTCATTTGATCTAAGATGGATTCTTGGTGACGTCCGATTGAGATCGAATGGTCCAAATCATTGTGAACGTTCGGACCATCCGAACATAAAGGGATTCGTAAAGCGTCCGATTGAAATCTAACGGCTTAAAAGCAGGTGAACGTTCGGACCGTTCTAAAGTAAAGGGGCTTGTGAAGCGTTCGATTGGCCATTTCAATCTGGGCCATCCACGTGGCAAGGCATGTATCTCTGAAGCTTTGGAAACTTTTCCGTGGAGCGGTAGTTCCGCGATGTGAAGCGGTATTACCGCAAAAAGGTAGTACTGGAAGTTTTGCGGCAGTAATACCATGGTTCATTCAAGAATTTCGCGAAGACTTCAAGACAACCAGCTGCTATTGGAGCGGTACGACCAGCTTGTTTAGTGCGGTATTACTGCATTATGGTCGTTCTGACCGTTACTTGGCGAAAATACCGCGTTTCGTTTGAGTTGTTCTCGGGACCTCCCGCGTGGATCTCCAACGAGGATTTCTTCAAGACCTTCTGTAAAGAATTGTTATATGGAAAACTTGCGTATTTAAATTAGGGAAAGTATGTCAAGAATAGAAGGTTTGGAAGTTGTAACCGAATCATATCTTGATCGGATTAAGAGTTCTAGGCTCTTACGGCTAAGACCTGCCGTGCTTTAAAAGGGGTTGAGGCTGATTGTAAAAGAGATGAACCAATCGATCAAATACCAATTGCATCTACTTTTATTCATAGTTTCTCATAGTCCCGTGCCTTTCCAATCCCATTTGCTTCCCGTCCAGCAAGATCGCAAGATCAACCCATGCAAACACCGCCGCGCTGTGCCACGACTAGCTCCGCCTAGGCGTTGTGCGTTGGTGACGTGATCCGGAGCACCTCTTTGCTGCCGCGATCATCGTGTTGTGCGCGATACCGTTTTTGCGCACAATAGTGGGGAGGTCCAATGGAACAAAAAGGAGGTCCCAGAGGATATTGATACTACAAGTTGGGGGCGGTAATACCGAGTTGGCAGAGAAGGGAATTTCCAGAGAGAGTTATATGGATCAAGGCAAAGAGGAAGTCCACGCGAACACAGAGAGGTTCGAGAGAGCGTAGAAGGAACTCAAATGAACCCGGGGAAGGATTAGGCCTGGGGAAGTTTAGGCCAGAACAGGACCAAAAAGGGAGGTTTGGACCAAAGGAGGTCCAAGCACTTGGGAGGTCTAGACCTAAGGAGGTTTGGTCCAGAGAAGAACAAAGCAAGCTCAGATGGGGAGGAAATCACCAAAGCTCCAACAACCCAACGAACCAAAAGAGAGTTTTTAGTTGAAGTTTGGTTTAGTCAATTGAAGTCCATTCTGAAATTCTCAAGTTAAGCTTTGAATTCTCATCAAAACAAAATGGTTCTTTTTATTTTGAAAATTCAAAAAGGCTCCAAAAATCAAGGTGTTACAAGGTATCAAGGTGCCAAACTCGCAGAGCTCTACATCAACCACATCGTTCGCTTGCATGGTGTGCCAAAGACGATCACATATGATCGAGGCCCTCAGTTCGTCTCACGTTTTTAGGATAGTTTGCACGAGCTATTGGGCACCGAGCTATTCTTTAGCACGAATTTCCACCCACAAATAAGATGCCAAACAGAGAGGACAAATCAAATCCTGGAAGATATGTTGAGAGCTTGCGTGCTATCCTACGACACCAATTGGGAAAAGTGCTTGGCGTTCGCCGAGGTCTTCTACAACAACAAGTTTCCAATCAAGCCTCCAAATATCACCGTTCGAAGCACTTTATGGGAGGAAGTGTAGAACACCTCTATTTTGGTCCATGGTTGGTGAGAAGCAATTCTTTGGACTGACCAACATCTAGGAAGCACAAGAGCATGTTGACGTGATAAAAAGCCGATTGAAGGAAGCGTAGCCGCGTCAAAAGAGCTATGTCGACCATCGCTGACATGAGCTGAGCTTCAAGGTAAATGGTTATATTTATCTCAAAGTCTTACCGCTGTGAGGCATCGGCCGTTTCCATGTTCACGGAAAACTGGCACCTCAGTACATCGGGCCATACCGAATCGTTGAAAGGAAAGGCAAAGTAGCATACCAGTTGAAGTTGTCGCCTCAACTTTCATATGTGCATGATGTCTTTCATGTGTCACAACTCAAGAAATGCCTCCGAACACCAAACAAACTCGCTTAGTTGGAGAACATCGATCTCCATCCGAATCTTTCGTACCGGGAGCACCCGATATGAATCTTAGATGAAATCATGTGACATACTCCTAGTTGCGCCATCAAGATGCTAGGAGTCCAGTGGAGCAACCACACCGAAGACGAGGCCACGTGGAAATGAGAAGAACGTCTAAGTTTCCTTATTTCTTTACAGAGCCCACTGAATCTCAGGGACGAGCTTCTTTGTAAGGGGTAGATCTGTAACATCCCAAAAAAATCACATTTTGGGGAAATATAGTGAAAATAAATGGAATAATAATTTTGATCATGTCTATGTATGGGAAAAGTATCTTTAGCATTATTTTGAACTTTTGCATAAACTAAATACTGAATTTACATGTAAATAGCAGCTTGGAAGATTTTTGAGAAAATCATAGAATAGATAAAATGCTAAAACATTTATACAAGAAAATATACAGTGTCAGAAGCTTCCACAAAACTTTTCATAAATTTTGGAGCAAATTTACTATGTTTGACAATTCAAACAACAATCAACCAATTTTGGAAATTTGAAAACCAAATTTGAATTCCCGCCGGACCTTTGGGCCTAAACCCAACTCGGCCCATCTCCTCTCATGCTCGCTCCAGCCCGCGCCAGCGCTCGCTCTCTCTCTCTCTCTCTCTCTCTCTGATGTGCCGGCCCTATCTGTCAGAGCCCTTCGTCCACCTCGCGCCTGCACTCTCGCCCTAGTGGGCCCAGCCTGCTCCACTGCTCACTCACAGAATGCGAGCAGCGCCCACAGTTTAGAGCCTCACCTACTCTCGTCACCTCCGCCTACCATCACCCATGCTAGCTACACCGTCGATGCGCCCTTATCTTGCGCGGATGACGAGATCGAAGCTGTACGCGAGAAACCCGTATGCCTCGCCATTTTCTCGCAGCGTCTCTCACGCCATTCTCGGACATATTTAAGCTCCTCACTGTGTCAAAAGTTCCTCAGCTCGCCATTCTCGCTTCCCACATAGAATCAGAGCATCTCGTGCTTTGCTTCACTGAGAACGAGAGCGTCGTTGTCGACACCGGTGAGCAAGCCTCACACTGCCATTTCCTCTGGTGAGCTTCCTAGCCCTCGCCACCTGCGTCACCATGCACCCCTTACGTCACAGATACTCCTTCTTTGCTTGATGTACCTCCGGGAACCCCATAGCATGATCGTGCCATCATCTTCTTCGTCTCAGACACACAACCTGTTCTGAACCTCCATGTTCCCGACGCTCTGGTGAACTTGAATCTCCTCTAACCACATCATACTGTGTTCCATACTCTACTAATGCTCCTTCCTTGCTTAATGTGGACCCAAGCTCAAGGAATCATCATAATCGAGCACTTCCCCAAATCCGGCCGCCGCCGATTCCTTTTCTGTTCGCTGTCACTACGGTGAGTCCCCCATTCGATTCCTCGCTCCTACACCATCCTTAGGACCTCAGGAATCTAATGCGCTGCTTCTTGTAGCATCTCCATTGCCACAAAGCGCCAGCACCGTGAGCCACCTCTGTGTTGCCGCTGTTCAACGTCGACACGCCTCCCCCAACGTCATCTACACCTTTAGAGAGCTTCTAGTAGTCCCCTAGTGCTACTATACATGTTACAATAGTACAGTATCTAGCATAGCATAGAGTTCACCGTGGCCACCAATGGCGCCGCCGTAGGAAAGGGTATCGCCGCAGCTCCGGTGACCATTGGTTCCCAAGCCGCTGCCTGTAGCATTATAGTCACCACCTAGAGCCAGTGCGCACCATCTTTCGCTGCCGATTTTCTCCAGGCGCGAAAACCATTTCGGACCCAAGGAGCTCCGCCGCTTATCGCCGGCGTAGCACCGTTTTCATCCATCTCCCCGGCCTCCACCACTACCAGTGGGATCGATATCGAGAGGGAAACCCATTTTTCCCTTCCTTGAGGCAAGGCACTGCACCGTTCGCCGCTAACGAGCTCGCCATGGTGCTCGGCCATGCAATGCTTTGCTCCCTTCTCTTCTATGTCACTGACAGTGGGTCCCACTCTAGATGAATATTAGCTTAACACTAATGAAAGTGGTTAAATGAAACTAATCAATTACATGTGGGACCAGCTAAAAACTTAATGAAAAATTTAATTTAAAACACGTTTAGTATATGAGTCACTGACATGTGGGACCACACACTATTCTGGGTTTTAGAATACGTTTTAAAACCCGAGAGATGACATATGTCGACCCCGGTAGTCGCTTAAATAAAATCAAAAATAGGTTTAATCATTAGTTAATAAATAACAAGTCTATGACATATGGGACTGTCTCTGTTTTTATAAATAAAATTAGGAAAATAAAAATATGAGTCACTGACAAATAAGCCCCACATGTAAGTTAATAAAATTCGAAAAAATGATAAAAACCGCTTTCCGTTGAGAGGAAAATACGCTTTCGCCGTTAGAAAGCGTAAACCTTAGAGGAACTCAGAGGAAATACGCTTTATCTATTAGAAAACATAAACCTGAGAGAGTACGCTTTCGACATCATCCTTTTCTTAATTTCTAGAATTTTCAAACCGAAGCAAATTAAAACGTGTTTGTTTGCTCTGTCTGAATATGCAAAAATATTTTTATATGAATATTTTTTTATAAATTCATCTAAAGTCATGGCCCACAAATTGTTAAGCCAGCTCCATTAGAGAGATATTTCCCGATGTCCTACATTTATCATCACTTGTTGATTCCATTTAGTGTCATATATTCGTATTGGTGCGATTGCAATATAGTTTGCATGCATGTTCTTTTGCTTTTGGGTAATACTCTGTGGTCCATGCCTACGACTCCGTTATACCTAAAATTTAATTCTGGACCCGCCACACACAAAGAGCATGATTTTGAGGCAATGTTAACGTGAAATCACACATACGACATTAGAGTCGTGCATGGCTAAAATTTAAAGGTCACTTGAACATGCAGCCTCTTCTGCAATGCATTGGACTATTGGAACCACATCGGCAAACAAGAACCCTATCATTGTCTACAAGGAACCTCAAAATTAATGCACATCTGAACAACAAGGGCTTTTCAAGCTGGAACTCTGTACCACGGATGCCACAAATTATCAGACATGAGCAGCAGGCAAAATCTTCTCTTTGCGACACTTCATGTATCCAAATAAGCAAGCATAAGATCAAACACTGATTGCAACGAACAAATGTTACATTGGTAACGATAGGACAATCACATAGCAACGCTAAAGTATCCTAATGATGATGCGTTTTTAGCAAAAGCGCATTACGCCGTCTTCAGAAAGTGCTGCTCACGCACCTATGGATGCAACTGCAAATGGACTCAGAAGACTACTTCCAGTGACCAGGGAAAAATATTTCGGTTTGTATTTTTTTTTGGTTGGCATCCAAATGACTGAAATTTCGGTAATTTTGGATGAATTTCGTTCAAACGGTTTGATCAAATTTGAATTTTAAAATTTATTATTTTTTCCAAAAACTAACAAGACTGGAAACTGGGGAGCCTAGGATTTTGTGAATCATGCCAATGACACACAGAGTCCAGTATTGCGAGTGTGACTTTACGTTCACTGGAATGCCAGGAGCTGGGTTCAATACATGAAACAAGAACATTTTCTAGTAGTCTGATGCCCCGCCTTTGTGCAGGCTGTATGCTTTGGACTGCAGGCTGTGGTTCCTCCTAAAGGAGCATGTTCCATTCCTAATTCCTCCTATTCCCATCAACGTGGTTCTGCGCTACACCTACTTCCACCTAGCTCTTTCTCTCGCGTCTCTAGTGGAGTCAACATTGCCACCATTGCAGGATGCAGGGAGATATATAGGAGAAAGCAAGGCCACCACCTGTTTTTATGTTATGCTATTCTTTTTGGTGAGTTGGTGGTGCGTGTGGAGTTGAGAGGCAATCAAGCAAAGGAAAAATTGCTATGATGTTTAATACAAGCTTTCTGCTGTTATTTACTCTTGGACAGATCAGAAGTTGATTTGGTGGAAGCATTCTTCTTTCCATAACCCATATTAATTCCTTGAAACAATGTGTATCATTTATTTTGATGGACAGACCTTGCATGTTACTATTTAGTATTATCTGCTGACGAGTGTCGACAGGATCGAGTCCACTTGCATTTAAGAGCACACTAAAAACTTATTTTTTTGTAAGCATGAGGCTGCTCCCAGTGCTCTACCCTGACCAGTATCTTAAAGGTGCCATGTAGGTAAAGTGCTGAGATGACAGTAGATTAAATGAGGTGAGAGATTGTTGCAGTATCTAAATAAGAGACTGCTCTGGCTCGAAGTCATAGACAAGAAATTTAACTCATTTCCATCTTGTACACACCATCTCCTTGAGATTCTACATCTAATTAATTAAAAAGACCTAAGATACTACACCATAAGAAGCCATGCATTGAGAAGATAGTATCCTAACACTCCTCATGCACTAAGATACTGTTCATTGAGAGCTGCCTGAGGTTATAGCTCTCTTACGGTACACTCGATTCAATACGGGTCGTTCAATCTTTTTTATCCAATGGTTTAGATTAGTTAGGATTTAGTTATACTATATCTGGTAGTATGAGTAGTAGAATCCCAATGAGAGTAGCATTGCAATTACCCATACGGGGATCATAAGACACAAGATTAATATTTTCAACTCTAGTTGAAAAAATTCATAACACCCTTACGAAAAATTATAAATACGAATAAAAATATATTATACCTTTAACAAATCAATGGCCAGATTTGATTTATATTACCATCGTATATGTACCGTAAAATTTATCTGATACTAAGGTATTACAAAATTACACCTGTAGGGCAGCAGCACATTTCACACGTAATACTAATACAACAACCAGAAAAATTTGGAGGCGCTTCTATGCTTCACCCCTTGTGAAATGCACAAATTTAATGCACACATGAAGGGTGGATTCTAACAACTTACCCCTTCAAGAGCTTAAAATTTTGTTCAACTCCAATTCGAGGAGTGATGCATGGAAGCACTATCTTATTTTCTTTTTTGAAACCAAAGTAGGAGCTCTGCCTCTTCCAGATGCATCAAGACGCAAAAATAAATAAATAAATAAATAGAGTTTACACTAGGGTCCGAGTAACCTCAGCCGAAACGGCAACAAGTGAAACTCTGTAGATATTATTGCAATGTAAGGGACAACAAGGGAGAAGGGACCTCTGATGTAGGGACAACTACAGTTATTCTATGGCCTTTCGCCTAGCCTCAAGGCCCTCAACATCCTCCTTGAGAGAACCAAGCCTTGCTTGGGTGGCTAGAGGTGGTGGTTGTACCTCCAGCTCACCAGGGTTCAAACCCCAGGTTTGATCCTACGTGTCTCATTTAGGAGGATTTTCTTTCAGTGGGAGGCGATGTGCTCGTCGTAAGCGAGGCGCCGGTAGTGACTTCGTCATTTCTTCAAGCTCCACTCGTCCAGTCTTCTGTAGACGTCGTGTGTGTGAGTGCATGGTGTGCGTGTGTGTGGGCGTCTATGTGTTGTACTGGGTGTTTCGCAAAAAATAAAACATCCTCCTTGATTTATGATGGAAGACCTGACGCATAGTGAGATATTACCGGTAGAAAATGTTGGAAATAATCAAGATTTGGTTTGTCCAACTACGGATAGTGAAAGTCCTGTCTAAGTTTGTTTTGTTAGGTTCAGAATCGATTCCGGTTTGGAATTAGTTTCGATTTGTTGAGTCCGGTTAGGATAGAAGTATTCTCTATTTCTAAGATGTAAAGATGTGTATAAATAGTAGAAGAAATACTAGAAAAGGTTTGTAGTTCGGTACCGCAAAATTCCTCTGTTCGTAGTCGATTTTGTTTATCTAGTACTATTCATAATGAGTACTGTTCAATATGAGTACTATTCATTGTTTTAGACAACGCGTGCTCGGAAGGACTATCGACCACCTGGCTGAAAGGTTTTGACTGGTCGTGGTCGTAGAAGGAGCTTCGACTACCTGGTGGAAGATTTCGACCACCGGATTACTTCTGTCCAATGACTTGGGAGTGTGTTTGATCCTCTGGTAACTTTCTACACGTGGTATCAGAGCCTAGAGCACGCCCAAGATCCTCCGGTTCAAAACAATGGCGCTTGCCATCCAGTAGGCGGCAAGGGAGAGTGGCGGCATGCCGCACCAGTGCCCGATGCTGACGACGTCCAACTACACCACGTGGGTGATCAAGATGGAGCTGATCATGGATGCCCAGGGTATCTGGGAAGTAATCGAACTAGCGGTCGGAGTGGCTGTGGACAAGAAGAAGAACAAATCAGCGTGATTGTTCATCTTTCAGGCTGTCCCCAAAGATGTCCTTCTGAAGATCTCAACAAGAAATTTGCAAAGGATGTTTGGGACAGTCTGAAAAGTCGCTACATTGGTGCGGATCGCGTGAAGAAGGCATGCTTGCAGACCCTGAAGAGCGAACTCGAGGAATTACGCATGAAGGAAGGGGAGACGATCGACAAGTTTTCTAGCAAATTGAGTGGCATGTCAACCAAGTTTGCTGTTCTTGGTGCTACTCTGGAGGATGCCACACTCGTCAAGAAGCTTCTTGATTCGATGCCCGATAAATTCTTCCAGTTGGTGGCATCAATCGAGCAATACTCTGACCTTGATGCAATGCCATTTGAAGAAGCTATTGGTCGGTTGAAGGCATATGAGGAGCGAATCCTACGTCGCGGCAATAATGGAAACACCGATAGCCAACTTCTGCTCACTCAAGCTGAGTGGCAGGTGCGACAGCAAAACGGTGGTAGAGACTCGTCGGGACAAGGGTCCAACACTGGTGGAAACGACGACCGTGGTCGTGGCAAAGCTCGCGGGAGAGGCCGTGGTCGAGGCAAGGGAGGTCGTGGTGGCTCAAATGCGATACGCTAGGATGGCGAAGTTGGTCGTGTGTCCAGGACGGGCCGTGACAAGTGTCACATAAAATGCTTTAACTGTGACTTGTACGGCCACTACGCCTCAGAGTGCAAGAGCAAGCACCGTGGGGAAGAGGCGCACCTCACGCACGTACAGGAGGAGGAAGATCAAGAACTTCTATTGGTGGTGAGCACGGAGTTGGCTAGCATGGAGTCGTGCAACCTGGTTCTACTAAATGAAGAAAAGGTGGAGCCATGACTGCGAGTCGATGGTGAAACACATGTCAGTTCTGATGTGTGGTACTTCGACAACAGGGCCAGTAATCACATGGCAGGCAAACGGAACAAGTTCTGTGGTCCGGACTCCACCGTCGAGGGGTACATCAAGTTCGACGACGGGTCCACTGTGAAAATCAAAGGAAAGGGAACCGTGATGTTCAAGTTTAAAGGTGGTGAGCAGAGGCTTCTGATTGAGGTGTATTATATACCCAATCTTGTAACAACATCATTAGCATTGGTCAGCTGATAGAAGTAGGAAGCAAGGTTATCATATTCGATGCTTTCCTATGGTTATATGATTGGTCTAACAGATTACTGATGAAGGTCAAGCACTCCCTCAATCATCTATACAAGGTGTCGATGGAGACTTGTGAACTGAAGTGTTTGTTTGCAAGTATGGGAGACCCAGCATGGCTATGGCACGCGAGATTAGAACATATGAATTTCCAATCTCTTAAATTGATGGGTGAAAAGGCGATGGTTATTGGATTTCCGAAGATCAACCACCCCACCCAGGCAAGTGAGGGTTGTCTAATTGCAAAACAAACTCGTCTTCTGTTTCCCGGTGTGGTAGCTTACCGAGCCCAGAAGCGGCTCGAACTTGTTCATGCTGATCTTTGTGATCCTATCTCTCCATCGACGTCGGCCAGCAATACGTATTTCCTACTCCTCATCGATGATTTTAACCGGATGATGTGGGTATATATGCTCAAGGAGAAGAGCAATGCATTCAAGGAGTTCAAGAAGTATAAGGCGCTCATGTAGAACGAGGCCAATTGCAAACTGAAGGCGTTGAGAACATATCATGGGGGGAGGGGGGGAGTTCCTCTCAAATGATTTCAACGCTTTCTGCATGAACGGAGGAGTTCAGCGACATCTCACTGCGCCTTACACGCCACACCAAAATGGTGTCGTAGAGTGCAGGAACAGGACAGTAGTGGCAATGGCAAGAAGCATGCACATGCTCGGAAGCTTTTAGGGGGAGGCAGTGTGACATGCAGCGTACATCCTGAACCGTGTGGCCACTAAAGCACTCCCTGCCTCAACCCCCTATGAAGCATGGACTGGAAAGAAGCCACATTTGGACCACCTAAAGGTGTTCGGCTGCATGGCACACATAAAGGTTCCATCAGTTCAAGCAAGAAAACTTGATGATCGGAGCAGTTCAGTAGTCTATCTTGGCACTAAAGTAGGGAGCAAGGCACATAGACTTTATGATCCACATCGCAACAAAGTTTACATTACCCGTGATGTGATCTTTGAGGAGAACAAAAGCTGGAACTGGAGTGAAACTGCTGCAAGTGACCACGCCACTTGGGACACGTTCTCCGTCAAGGAACAAGATGATGAGGATGCCACAGTAACCGGTGAGGTCCCTGTGACTCCTTCATCTTCATTGGCTGCCACGGTAGCTCCATCTTTCCCGACACCAAGAGCAGCTGGATCAACAGGATTAATCCCACCAAGGATGCCAGGGCAAACTTGACACCTCCTGGAGCTTCAAGCGTGGCAGGATCGCCAACTATCGGAGAACCGGCGTCGCCACACACTCCGGTAAGCTAGAGCTCTCCAATTTCATCCACGTATGGTGAGACACCACACAAGTTCTGATCTCTTGCTGAAATTTATGAAGAGACAGAAGAAGCACATCTACCGATGGAGGATCTGCTGCAGATTGCAATATAGGAGCTGGTAACCTTCTCAGAAGTAGTCAGGGAGAGGCAATGGATCATGAGATTGCCTCAATTGAGAAGAATCAGACATGGTCACTGACCGACTTGCCAAAAGGGCACAAACCCATTGGTTTAAAATGGGTTTATAACATCAAAAAGGATTCAAAGGGGAAGGTGGTGAAGCATAAAGCGAGACTCGTTGCAAAGGGGTACGTGCAGCCTCAAGGAATTGATTTTGATGAAGTTTTTGCTCTAGTAGCAAGAATTGAGTCTGTAAGGTTACTACTAGCCCTTACAGCTCAATGCAAGTGGCAAGTGCATCACATGGATGTCAAAATAGCCTTCTTAAATGGAGAATTGCAAGAGGAAGTCTATGTTGCACAGCTAGAAGGATACAAAGTGAAACAGCAAGAGCACAAAGTGTACCAGCTATACAAGGCATTGTACGGGCTTCGCCAAGCACCCCGTGCTTGGAACCTTCGGCTAGACAGAAGTCTGAATCTACTGGGTTTCTCCAAGTGCCCTCAAGAGCATGCTGTGTACATGAGGGCAAATGGAACCAGTATTGTGATTGTTGGGGGTCTACGTTGACGACCTCATTGTGACTGGCTCAATAGTTACTGACATCCAAGATTTCAAACACCAGATGATGAATAAGTTTGAGATGTTTGATCTCGGACTCCTCTCTTACTACCTTGGCATTGAGGTGGAACAAGGACAAGACAAAATCACTCTCAAGCAATCAGGGTATGCAAAGAGGATTCTATAGCAGTTTGGTATGGAAGACTGCAATTCATGCAAGTGCCCCATGGAACCAAAGCTACAGCTAGGTAGAGATACTAGCGGAGAGCTTGTAGATCCAACTGAATATTGGCGTGTCATTGGAAGCTTAAGGTACTTGCTACACACTCGACCTGATCTCACATATTCAGTTGGGATGGTCAGTAGGTACATGGAGAGGCCAACAGTTATGCATCAGAAAGTAGTTAAACAGATCCTGAGGTATCTGAAAGGTATTGTTGAATTTGGACTGGAATATACAGGTAAAGGTGATGGGACGTTCGTTGGGTTCTGTGATACTAGCTTGGTCGATGACAGGAAAAGCACTAGTGGGATGGTGTTCTATGTCAACAAAAAATGTGATCTTATGGGCATCAAAAAAACAGAAGAGCGTCGCATTGTCATCATGTGAGGCGGAGTTCATGGCAGCTGCAACAGCTGCGTGTCAAGCTTTATGGCTGAGGAGTTTATTGACTGGAGTGACGGGATGTCCTCCGAAAGCAGTCAAGCTATATGTCGACAACAAGTCAGCAATTGTGTTGATGAAGAAGCTAGTGTTTCATGGCAAGAGCAAACATATGAACACCCGATTCCATTTTATTCGTGAGTGTGTTGAAAAAGGAGAAATAATTGTTCAGCACGTTAGTGGAGAAGAACAACGTGCAGACATTCTTACCAAGTCACTTGCCAAACTGAAGTTTTCAGAGATGCGCGAGTTGATTGGTGTCAAAGATCTTACATAGCCAAATCTAGATTAGGGGGAGCCTGTTGGAAATAATCAAGATTTGGTTTGTCCGAGTACGGATAGAGAAGGTCCTGTCTAAGTTTGTTTTGTTAGGTTCATAATCGATTCCGGTTTGGAATTAGTTTCGGTTTGTTGAGTCCGGTTAGGATAGAAGTATTTTTTATTTCTAAGATGTAAAGATGTGTATAAATAGTAGAAGAAAAACTAGAAAAGGTGTGCAGTTCAGCACCGCAAAATTCCTCTGTTCGTAGTTGATTTTGTTTATTGAGTACTGTTCAATATGAATATTGTTCAATGTTTTAGACAACACGTGCTCGGAAGGACTATCGACTACCTGGTCGAAAGGTTTTGACTGGTCGTGGTCATAGAAGGAGCTACAAAGATTGGGTCATGTTTCGACCACCTGGTCGAAGATTTCGACCACCGAATTTCTTATGTCCAATGACTTGAGAGTGCGTTCGATCCTCTGGTAACTTTCTACAAAAATTCTCCGATCCCACGCCTTCCAAGTGTGCTGGCACGTGTAATGAAAAACTACGTCACTATCCCTTTTGCGTTCCTCTGGAATTCAGCTTCTAGCAGCTACGCACTCTTGAGAATTGCCACTAAGTGACGGGCAGCTGCACCAATTAGGCATTTTGCTCCATACCTGCTTGTCAAAGCTCAATACATTACGAGGTGGGACGGGGCAGTGGCGGAGCCAGGAATTTTAGGATGGGGATGCACACTTGAAAGATTAAAAAAAATCTTGTACGATATATAAGTGATTTCACAAATTCAACGCAATTACACAAAAAAAAATTCAAAATTAGTTAATAGTGCAATACAAATAGTTCAAATAAAATCTTACATGAATAAAATAGTCCTAAATAGCTAATAGAAATCACAATACCATACGACGTGATCTCATTCCTTGGAAACACTTGATTATATCATCATCACTAACATTCGAGAAGATATCTCGCTCTATAAAGGTGACTAAACAATCATTCAATACTTGATCACCCATACTATGATTCAACTTGTCCTACATATACAAGTCATTAATCATAATCCAGTAGGCATTCAAGACATTAATCATAATTCATAAAGTATTCTGATGCTTGTATGTCATAATTCATAAAGCTTGTCCATGAACTATACTGTCTATACTCTAATACTCTATACAACTATACTGTCTATAATTCATAAAGTATTCTGATGCTTGTTCATACAACTATACTGTCTATACTCTATACAAGCCCGGCTGTCCTTCTTTATTTCTTCCATTCACCATTTCACCCCCATCGGCCCCATCGGCCATTCCCCAGCCTGCCATTCCCAATCTCTCCCTCAGTCCCTCTCTTCTCTCCCAAATCGCCGGCTGGCGGCTGCGCCCTCACCGCTCACCACCGGCTCTGCTCCCTCACCGACGCGGCGGCGCCCTCGGCTCTCGGCCTGCTTGCTCCCCACCAGCGCCCCCATCCCGCGTGGCAGCGCCTCTGCTCCCAGTCCCCACCAGTGACGCCCGCCTGCTTGCTCCTCACCCGCGCCCGGTCGGCAGCCTCTCCCGGCCGTGGCCGCTCGCTCGCTATTCTCGCCCCCTCCCCCAAATCCAATCCCGGAGTTTACCTTGGTGTAATGGTGTTGCCGTGTTGGAGTCCTCGGCGCGGCGGCGTCCTCGGCTGCGTCCTCGGCGGGTCGGGCGCTCAGTGGTGGCGGGCTGGGTGGTTGGCGGTCGTCGGAGCCTCGGATCGGAGGAGCTCAGCTGCAGGTCACCAGCCGCCAGAGGGAGAAGCAAGGCGGGCGGCGTCGGGCTCGGGAGGAGAAGGCGAGAAGTGTGCTGAGCCGTGTGCGTGTGTTGGTGTGGGTCTGTATTGGGAAGAGATGGGTCAAAATTGAGTATACTGCTATATATCTGGAAAAAAAATTAATTTTTTTTGAGGGTGTCTGTGCACCACAGGCACCTCCCTACCACCGCCCCTGACGGGGGGCATAGCAGGCTGTGCGGCCACCCTCTGGTGGTAACTCCATCCGCTGTTAGAACTACTCTGCAGAAGCAACAAGACAAAAAAGTTGCGTTTATTTTCCATGGTTGCTTCCCAAATACTGGAGGTACTGTAAATGGCGAAGCATCCCTGAAACTACGCTTCATATGACGATTTGGCCGAGTGCTCGACGTCAGTCGTCCATCTCCATGTGATTGTGATGCCATGTTTTTCTTTCCCAAATGACACAGACGAGTGCACAATTCTATAGTAATGTTAATTCGGGAATTACACATGAAACCTTAGAGTCAAGCGCAGCCAATTTTTGAAGTCCGTAGCATTTTTGAAGTGCTAACAAGAGGTGGTATAAATTTGGTATCTCCAAAAAGCCTATTTCTCGGAAGAGCAGTTTTATGAGATGGAATAAATAATCCATCTATATCAAACTCAACAGAGGAGCTTCTGAAAAGTGGATCATTAGCAAATGTTACCTTCATAGCACTACTACAGAAAAGGTATTCACAGATGGTTCAAAAATATCATCACAGACGGTTTCGTGAGCTGTCTGAGTTTATGGATCAGTGATGACATGAGGTCATCACAGACGGTTTTCAAACCGTCTGTGATGCATACTTTCACAGACGGTTATTAACTGAAACCGTCTGTGATAGGAACCTATCACAGACGGTTTGTGGCTGAAATCGTTTGTGATAAGTATATATCACAAACGATTTGTGGCTGAAACCGTCTATGATGACTTTTCTCTATAAAGCCCCAAGCAGTGGCTGCTTGTGCCATTAAAACCGGCATCATATATATATTGTTCGTAATCTCTTAGCCACTTTGGGGGGATCGTCCACGCAGCATGAGAAGGATGAGACAGTAGCCACGGGCAATCTCATTGAGCCCCTTCAAGTTTAAAAAGTATGGATGCAGGGAGATCGCCAGGACATCCAATTACCTGGATGTTGTCGATAGGTAATTTGGACGTCACTATGTTCAGAAAGTGACGTGGACGCGCAGGTATTCCGACGGGAAAATAGCATCATGTATCAGCAACTAACCATTCTTGAGCATGTAATCGTTTTTAAACCCAATAAGAACACCAAGCAACCATTCTCACATTTCAAAAGTAATCATCTTTAAACCCAACAAGAACACCAAGTAACCATTCTCACATTTCAAAAGAATTCTCAACTTGTTGCTTGGTGTTCTTGTTGGGTTTAAAGACGAGTGCATGCTCAAGAATTGTTGGTTGCTGATAGATGATGCTACCTGCGCGTCCACATCACTTTCTAAACATAGCGATGTCTAATTACCTATCGACAACATCCAGGTAATTGGATGTCCTGACGCTCTCCTTGCATCCATACTTTTTAAACTTGTAGGGGCTCAATGAGGTTGCCCGTGGCTACTGTCTCATCCTTCTCATGCTGCATGAACGACCCCCCTAAAATGGCTAGGGACTAAGAACAATATATATATATATATATATATATATATATATATATATATATATATGATGCTGGTTTTAATAGCACAAGCAGCCACTGCTTGGAGACTTTATAGAGAAGAGATTATGAATGGAATGGTAGGGGACTATTAATATGAACTAATTATCAATTCAATTTCAGCATAAGACTATTAACATCATTACATCACAGAGCAAGGGGACTATTAATATGAACTAATTATCAATTCAATTTCAGCATAAGACTATTAACATCATTGAGCAGTTCAACAGCAAGACAGCAAAACCACAGGTGTCCAAACCCACCACACCAATAGTAGCCCTCAGCATCCATCGCAGAGCGCTAGCCAAGCCATTTTCATCACAGAGCAAGGGGGGTAGAGACAGAGAGGGAGTAAGGTAGGGTGATACCTCAGTACAGCGCAACCATGGCGGCAACCCCACCACCAGCACAACCCTCATCCATCTCCTTCACCTTGCATAAATCACGCAAACATCAGAACACAACTTAAGGCTCGAGCATAAAAATCAAACTCAACAAAAGACATTAAGCTAACAGATCTAGAGGAGAATAGAGGGAGGATGGGGAAAGCAAAGCCAGGGGGGCCAGGGCCCGAGTGCAGGAGGCCGAGCAAGAGAACCAAGCCATGGCGGCGCAGGCGACACGCGGGGCTAAGCCTAGTGGCTTGGATGGCGGTGTCACCGTAGTTGTGGCATAACCCTGAAACTGCACAAGACACTACTATTGTACGAGTGTCTTGTGCAGTGCAGAGTGGTGTCACAACCGGCGGCGACGGCGACGGGGTCGGGCGGCGGCGTTGAAGTGGGGAGGGGAACGGACGAGAGTAAGTGCGCTAGGGAGTGACGAGTTATGGCTGGCGCAAACCCTAGCGGTCAGGCTACAGACCTAAGTAAGTGCGCTAGGGAGTGACGAGTTAGGGTGGACGCAAACCCTAGTGGCCAGGCTTCTACTAATAAAGAGACTTACCATAGACGATTCTATTATGGAACCATCAGTGATAATTATCACAGACAGTTCCATAATAGAACCGTCCGTGATATGTCCCATATCACAGATGGTTCCATTATGAAACCGTCTGTGAAATGGTTTTTTCTCAACTATATTTATCTTATATATACACTTACATGACATGAAGAAATTGCATATTTATATGTCAATTTTGTCATTTAAATACTGCTGAAAATTTGCTTTAACTATATATACATACATACATACATATACATACATATATATACACACACACACACACATATATATATATATATATATACATATACATATATATATATATATATATATAGAGAGAGAGAGAGAGAGAGAGTAATAATTCAACATATAATTAATATTGTAACTTCGCCTCCAAACTAGATTTTTTTTCTTACATTTTGGAATTTTCAACATATAACAAATTTTTTCTAGTGGCGGAGGTAGGCTACTATCTTCGTCTCAATACTTCGTAGAAGGCGGCGTCGGGGGCGGACGGTTCATGATCGAACGAAGCCTGAAATGCGTTCACCCGCTGACGCGCTCGTTCGAGTGTCTCCCGAAGACCCTCGGACTGTTGAACCAAGAAGAATTGAGCCCATAGGCTCACTTCCCTTGCTTGAGGGGTCTCGGCCTGGTCGACTCGGTCGCGTACCGTCTCGATTAAGCAGTCCAAGTGACGGCAAGCCTCTTGGAGACGTGCAACATCGTTTTGGAGGACCACGTTGATGACACGGTAAACTCGTTGAAAGTGGGAGATCACCTGGAAGACGCGACGGAGGAGGATATCAAGACGGCGAAAGGTGGCCATCACCTGCTCCGACAAATTCTCGGACAGAGGAGTGAAGACACTGTTGAAACAGTGTTCTTGCTTGCCGCAGTTCAACATATCTGTGAGAGAGGTGCTCGACAAAGGCGCGGCGGTAGGCCATCAATCTTTGGTGACAAGGAAGCAGAAGAGGCAGCTATTTCTGTTTTTTTTATAAGTACTAGATCATCTATATGTGGGGATGATCATCTTCGATGGCGGATGATCCTTTTTATAAAACAAGGAATAAATTTGGAGCATGAGACGAACAGACGCATCAGACGGTTTTAGCTATGAACCGTCTGTGATATTACCTCTTCACAGACGGTTTTTAGCACAGCCAGTAACACAGACGGTCTCTAAACTAAAACTGTCTGTGATAGCATGAAATACAGACAATTTCGGTCAATCGTTTATGATGAGGCGTCCAGTATTAATCTTTTTGTAGTAGTGTCGCGGCTACATTATCAACATCAATTTTCTTTGGAAGGCTTCCTAGGAATGAGTCAAGCTTCGATGCACCCACCATTATTTTGTTCGTAATTGCATTTTCCACTGATGATATAATATGATTGCTGAAAGCATCTATAAACCTATGACAAGAGGAAGAAACATCAATTCATGTGGGTCAAAGAACATGCACACACTAAAATTCATTTAGAAAAAAAATAGTTGTCCACTGTGGGAACCAAGAGAATTATGGCAGTTCTCCATCCTATATCCCTGCTATTTAATGACGTGAAATTTGTTTACTTGTTGAAATATGTCATTTAATAGGGTAAGCATGGTCCAATTCTATTACCTATTACTTTGTGCCGTCTTAGTCTGCACGCATTGGGTGGTTGCACAATAATGTTGAAGCGGGAGGAGTATATTTTGATGGATAGGGGGATCTCATAATTTGCTATTATAAGATAGGTGGATTTCAGAATTTGCCTCCATGTACATGTCATAGATACATAGGAAGATAAATCCTAAAATTCATTTATTCACTATGACAAATTCTGCATTATTCCAACTACTACGTGTATCCGTACCTCTATCATACTCATATATGACCAGACTTTTTGTAAGCAATAATAAGAGCATAAAGAATTTCATCCTAGCAAAAATTTTATAATCCAAAATTCTTTTGGGGATGTGTCAAAATAAAATTCCTTCATAGATCTATGCTATTACATGGATCATAAACAAAAGTTGTAAGAATCTAGGAGCATTATTGCAAAGATATGATGTTGCATACATGCTCATCCATGTTTGCTGTTTGCCGTGCAGTTCTAAACGGAATATTTGAAGTCGAGGAGATCATCAGGGTAGCATGCACCAACTAGAAGATCGTCATTGTGATTCCTTCCTGCGCTTGCTCTATTCCTGATTCCTTCCATCCCCATTAGAGAACCAGAACCTGTTTCTCCCTTACCTATCTTGCTCACACATTTATTTTCATCGAAATGTTGGTCACAGTGTGGGCAATGGATGATCCAAGGGAGGAGATAAGTTAGTCAACTAGTATGACGGTAATATCAAGTAGAAGCTCTTCGTATAAATTATGGATTGCTCAGTAGATGGTAACAAAAGTTTGCAGGATATAGCAGCAAGCACATGTGTTGGCATTCAGATGGATATAAATTTTACAATTGAGATGTATAACGTCGTTCTCCTTATTTCCTGCTTTGTGCATGTGACGGCCGGGCAAAATAGGTCTTCTGTTTCGAACGCAAGCTATTTGCTTTTGTGAACTTCATTATTGGAAAACATACCCACAATTTGTTAGATAGATGAACTATGAACTAACAGCAAATCATGGCTTATGAAATGTCTACGTCCTCTTGTCCCATTCATACATCGCTGTTGTGTCTCGATCTTGATATTTTATCCGATAAATTGGAAATGCATAGGCATGAGAATTGATAACAATCCACAGCAGCTGACATGAATTAATGTGAACAGCTAATCAAGATTTCTATTATAAAATCCAAATGCTATCATATGGAGAATTTATTCCTAAAAAACACATGTACATTTTTCATTGCACTGAGCCACTTAGGAAAAAAGGAACCTGTAGGACCATGCAAGAAGGGTCATAGTTATTTGTGATGTTCAATTGGCAAGTTTCGGATGTTAGAAATTAATCTTTTGTGCATGTAGTGGAGCTAGTAGCCTGCTAATTAGTTAACACAGTAATTAGCTAGTGTATGTAGTGGAGCTAGTGGCCTACTTGAATGTTTTAGTCGGGAGGTTACCTGTCATATTGTAACTATAAAAAGCATTGTAACCAGTTTGTTTCAACAAGAAAAGCAAGAGAAAATGCACTAGTTGTGTTGTGCCGAAAAGACCTCGTCTGTTCTTCTTCGTGGTGTGTCACATGAAAGTGAGTGTTAGTTGTGTCCACTGTGCTCGCGTGAGTTTTCTTAGTGTGCCTACAATTGGTATCAGAGCGGTGTAGTGTTGATCCTATGGCAATGACTCGCAGTGATGGATCAAGATCACCTTCCCCCGCAAGGATACCCGGCGATGGAACAGTCCAACACGGGATCAAACTCGGCGGCAACGGAGGCCGCGATGAGAGTTCCGGCAGCAATGGCGGCCATCAGCTAGTGGTGCAGCGGGTGGTGAAGGAGATGGGGGGATCTGTTGTCTACCCCATGCTGACGCGCACGAACTATAGCAATTAGGCCCTCCTGATGAGGGTCAACCAGTTGGCGCAGGGACTGTGGGACACAATTGAGCCTAGGAACGCTGAGTACCGGGACGATAGGATGGCATTGTCTGCCATCCTCCGGGCTGTACCGTCGAAGATGCTGGCGACGTTGGCTGTAAAGGACTACCAAGGAGGCGTGGGACACCATGAAGACGATGCGCATGGGCGTTGAGCGCATGCGGGAGGCCAAGGCGTTGACGTTGTGCAAGGAGTTGGAGTTCATTAAGTTCAAGGAGAACGAGTCCGTGGAGGACTTTGCGATGCGACTCATGGGCCTCATCAACAACCTGCAGATTCTAGGCGACACGCTTGAAGATGAGAAGGTGGTCAAGAAATTTGTTCGTGTTGTTGGACTTGAGAGTTGAAATTCAATTTTGTGAAAGTTCTGCGTTGCTGCCAGTGCACATAGTCTGACTAGGCAGATCACTTAGACAGATCAACGGTCAGTATCTGACCAGATATATCAACCAGTCATAAAGATTTTCAAGGTGGTCGGGAGTGACTACGATCTAATCGTCACGGCCAGTTGTGAAGGCCTTCTAGCTGGTCGTGACTACATACCAACCAGTCATAATGAGTTTCGAGGTAGTCGTGAGTGGCGTCGACTTGATCACGTATCACATTGGATAGGCTGAGTGAGTTGGGTGCAATCAGACCAGAACGAAAGTGTCGTTCAGAATGGCCTTTTGGTTGGTGGTCTGATCGGTGTCCTATTTCCAGCGTTTGAAAACCTAAAGCTGAAGATCAGTGCATACATGTTGCATGATACATGTTTGAACTAATGTATGTTAAAGTTGTGAAGAACTTGTGTCTGGACATGGTTTCTTGGTCTTTAGATACGCAGGATGCTTGGAGTCAACTATTGCCAGCAGCGAGGAAGACCAGGATTTGGTTGGGAGAACCAAGGTCCAAAGCAGTCATAGAAGCCGGGTGACATTGTTGAGTTCAAGCAAGACACAAGGTGGACAAGTACGTTGAAGGAAAGGTTCACTACTACAAAAAGGTTAATACTGGACGCCTCATCACAGACGGTTGACCAAAACCGTCGGTATTACATTCAATCACGAGCGGTTTTGGTTTAGAGACCGCTCATGCGTACTCTTCTCTAGCGCTAAAAACCGTCGTGAAGAGGCAATATCACGAGCGGTTCAAAGTTGAAAATCGTCGTGAAGTATCACGAGCGGTTACAACAAGAACCGTCGTGATATTAATCGATATCACGAGCGGTTTTAAAACACAACCGTGTGTGAAG
Organism: Phyllostachys edulis; assembly: GCA_036346405.1. Lineage (NCBI taxonomy): Eukaryota > Viridiplantae > Streptophyta > Magnoliopsida > Poales > Poaceae > Phyllostachys > Phyllostachys edulis. The sequence goes on from CM070557.1 coordinate 9,415,882, forward strand.
TAGCACGAGCGGTTACGAACAAGAACCGTCTCAGGATATTAATTAGTATCACGAGCGGTTCTTAACAATAACCGTCGTGATAATATCACTCGGCGTGAGTTTCTTCATCGCCGTCGTCGCTAAATCGCCAATCCGCTTCGCTCCCGATCGTCTCTTCATAGCATCGATCCGCCGGTTCCTCGTCGTCTCTTCGCCTCACGCTCCGAATTTATTCCTTGTTTTATAAAAGGATCATCCGCCATCAAGATGATCATCCCCACATAATTATAAAAAAAAAATGGCTGCCTCTTCCTTGTCGCCGCATCGATGGCCTTCACGGCGCCTTTGTCTGAGCACCTCTCTCGGTGTACGTTGAACCGTCTTTGCGGAAGAACACCGTTTGATCAACGGTGTCTTCACTCCTCTGCCCATGCAGAATTTGCGGAAGCAGTGGCGGCCACCTTCCGCCGTCTTGACATCCTCCTCCGCCGTGTCTTCCGGTGATCTCCCACTTCGGCGAGTTTACGCGTCATCGACATAGTCCTCCAAAGCGGCGTTGCGTCTCGGGAGGCTTGCCGTCACTTGACTGTGAAATCGAGGCGGCGGCGCATCGAGTCGACTGTGCCGAGACCCCTCAAGCAAGGAAGAGAGCCTATGGGCTCAATTCTTCTTGGTTCAACGATCTGAGGTCTTGGAGACACTTTCGAGCAATGGCGTCAGCGGGTGGGCGCATTTCAGCTTCGTTCGTGATGATCGAGAATCGTCCGATCTTGACACACCGCCGCCTATGAAGTATTGCGAGATGGAGATAGCAGCCTACCTTCGCCACTAGAAAAACCTTGTTTAATTATAGGTTTACGCTTTTTAATATAAACATGTAATTTCTTCATGTCATGTAATTGTATATATATACTTGAGAAAAAACCATTTCACGAGACATAGCCCATTATGGAACAAATGCGTGATATAGGACATATCACAGACGGCTCCATAATGGAACCGTCGTGATATGTCCCATATCACAGACGGCTCCATAATGGAACCGTCGTGATATGTCTATATCACGAGCGGCTCTATTATGGAACCGTCAGGATAATTATCACCGACGGTTCCATAATAGAACCGTCAGCGATAAGTCTCTTTATAAATAGGAGCTAGCCCACTTGCCGCTAGGGTTTGCGCTCTAACTCGCCACTCCCGGTGCCCTTACTCTCGTTTGTTCCCCCCCGTCGGCTGCCGACGCCGCCATTCTTCCGTCGCCGACGGTTTGTAGCACTCTGGTGACCTTGCAAAAGACACTCGACGATAAGAGTGTCTTTTGCAGCGTCACATCAATAGCTACAACTCTGATGACGTCAAACTCTCGTCACTCCCAGCTCTGCTAGGGTTTGCGCCCGCCTAACTCCGTTCCTCCCCACCTCGGCGCCGCCGACCTGCGTCGCCGCCGCCCGACCCGTTGCGCCTGCTAGGGCCCTGGCGAGCTTTGCTTTCCCCATCCTCCTCTATTCTCCTCTAGATCTGTTAGCTTAATGTCTTTTGTTGAGTTTGATTTTTATGCATGAACCTTAAGTTGTGTCCCGATGTTTGTGTGATTTATGCAAGGTAAAGGAAATGGATGAGGGTTGTCTTTGGTGGTGGGGTCGCCACCGTGGTTCTTGTTGTACTAAGGTCCCTCTCTGTCTCTACCCCCTTGCTCTGTGATGAAAATGGCTAGCTAGTGCTCTGCGATGGATGCCGAGGGCTACTACTTGTGTGATGGGTTTGGACACCCTTGGTCTTGTTCTCTTCTTGATGAAGCGCTCAATGATGTTAATAGTCTTATGCTGAAATTGAATTGATAATTAGTTCATATTAATAGTCCTCTTGTTTGTGTGATGTAATGATGTCAATAGTCTTATCTTTGAAATTGAATTGATAATCGCTTCATATTAATAGTCCCTTGCTCTGTGATGTAATGATGTAAATAGTCCTATGCTGAAATTGAATTGATAATTAGTTCATATTAATAGTCCTCTTGTCTTGTGTGATGTAATGATGTCAATAGTCTTATGCTGAAATTGAATTGATAATTAGTTCATATTAATAGTCCCTTGCTCTGTGATGTAATGGTGTCAATAGTCTTATGCTGAAATTGAATTGATAATTAGTTCATATTAATAATCCCTTGCTCATGCGGTCAAGTTCTCCTACCTCTTGCGTGCAGTGCGTCCTACCATTCCATTCATAATCTCTTCTCTATAAAGTCTCCAAGCGGTGGTGCTTGTGCCATTAAAACGGCATCATATATATATTATATATATATTATTAAATGATCTCGATCACTTTAGGGAATTAGTCCATGACATGAGAAGAATGAGGCGGTATCCACGGGTAATCTCATTGAGCCCTTGTAAGTTTAAAAAGTATGGATGCAAAGAGGCGGTCGGACATCCAATTACGGATTGGGCGTCGCTATGTTGAAAGTGGCGTTGATCTTAACTTCTCCGGTAGGAAGTGGCATCATGTATTAGCAACCAACAATTCTTGAGCATGTAATTGTCTTTAAAGCCAACAAGAACACCAAGCAACAAGTTGAGAATTCTTTTGAAATATGAGAATGGTTGCTTAGTGTTCTTGTTGGGTTTAAAGACGATTACATACTCAAGAATGGATAGTTGCTAATACATGATGCCACTTCCTCACCGGAGTAATCAAGATCAACGACACTTTTCAACATAGCGACGCCCAATCCAGTAATTGATGTCCGAACGCCTCCTTGCATCCATACTTTTTATACTTGCAAGGGCTCAATGAGGTTGCCCGTGGCTACCGCCTCATCCTTCTCATGTCAAGTGGACGATCCCCCAAAGTGGCCGAGAGATTACGAACAATATATATGTAATATATATATGATGCCGATTTAATGGTACAAGCACCACCGCTGGGCCTTTTATAGAGAAAGTCATCACAGACGGTTCCAGCCCACAAACCGTCGGTGATATGTGCTTATCACGCATTTGTGGATGAAACCGTCGTGATATGTGCTATCACGACGGTTTGTGGATGAAACCGTCTGTGATATTACTTATCGCAGACGGTTTGAACCACAAACCGTCTGTGAAAGTATACATCACAGACGGTTCAAAACCGTCTGTGATGACCTCATGTCATCACTGACCCATAAATTCAGACGGCTCACGAAACCGTCTGTGATGACGTTTTTGAACCGTCTGTGAAAGCCTTTTCTGTAGTAGTAGTTTAAGCAATTAGTTGCACCAAGTGACTTGGTCAATGCATGTAGAGACAATCCGGTGGATCTGGTTGTGTGAATACTTGACCACGGGTTGTTGGGCACCACAGGCTATGATTTAAAACATGCAGAGATGCTTTGGAATGAAGGAATAAGAGCTGATTGGAATGAGGGAAAGTTGGTAATTTGCCAAATAGTAGGGAAGGTGGTGGTTTGCAAAACTTTGGGTGGTGGCCTTGTGAGGACCCCGGTTTATTAGGCTTGTAATACTTAGTCATCTATTGACTCTAGCATTACAAACGAAATAACCCGTATCTTCGAGATATGTACACTTCCTAGAAATACAGTATACATACCCCTTTACAAAATCATGCATCAAGTTCATACAAGACATAGAATCAAGCACGAACTAGAATAAAAGACATACATAATATAGAGAGAGTTATTACAAAAGGAGAGGCCAACAGGCCATGATAACACATACAAAACTAAATAAACAGCGGAAGCAAAAGTACCATAAGATGGCCATAAACAAAAGCCAATCAGTGTGCCTTTTACCCACAAGGCAACCAACCGGACTGCCAAGCTAGTCATCAAACCCGAGGCGCATCTCACAAGAGTGAAGCCCTTGGGGCTCACCTTCTTCCTCTGCAATAAAGTTATTAAGCAAAGCAAATGAGTACAAAATGTACTGCGCAAGACCGACGTGTAGTATAATGAAACTATAGTTTAACTACATGCGGGCTTTATTTAAGTGGATGAGGCTTTTGACTTATTTTAGCATGAAGCAAGTTTTCATTTGCGAAGATTTAAATAGATTCAAAGCAGTTTTGCAATTCATTTTAATTTGCAAGTAACAACGAGACAAGTAACAATAATAACAATAGATAGATGACAACAACAATCCTGGAAGTGACTAACCCAATAGCCATCACAACAATAGCATGAATCACCCAATTCATACCACCCAACAAGTTTTAATTAAATGGTTGAGTCTAGTTCTTGCACGACCTTACCAAGCATGTCCATAACCTAGGACGAGGCTATTCGAATAGTTTTAACCCTGTAGAGGTGTACCAATGTACCCACACGTCAGACCGCCTTTTCGCCACATGATGAAGCACACTACCTTAGGTATGCCGGCACGGCTAAGTCCTACGAGACATTTCCAATGAATGATGCTAGTTAAGAGCCGCACACACCAGAAGGGTAGGAGACACCGGCCAAGTCTAACCAACTGGGGTGCTCTTCCCCATATAAAAACAGTTTCATCAGTAGCGACCCATAACTAACACCTCCCAAAGTACTGAGTCAAGAGAGGTCCCATATCCCCCTCGTGTGGTTAGCACGCAAAAGTGCTTGGCTTAGTGACACAAGTAACTCGGTCCTTGGAGACTTGGGCACCATTCCATTCACACCCAACAATCACACCAACATCCATTGTGCCCAAGTCAATAACAGTTTTGTTTTCATTTTTGTTTTGTTTGTTTACAAAGTAACAAAGCACAAGATGGACATAATGGAATAATAATTTTTGTGTGATCAAGGTCATCGACATAATGTCGACAACCGCCCATTTCTACCGTTATCTAAGCATTTCTAAGCATTATCAACGTAAACTACTAAGTGATAAGAGTCCATCCATTGAACTCTAAATCACAGCAAGATAATCCTAGGCTTAGTAGTAGAGAATGAACATTTGCCTACAGGATATGCATCTATAGGCTTGACTAATCGATAATTTAACACAAAGTAGCAATGCATACATATAAGTGAAACAAGGTATTAAACTTTAAAGTAATGGGACAATAATAGGATATAATCAAACTGCTTGCCTTGCTGGTTTTGCTCAAGAGGTTGCTGAGGATCACTCACGGGATCAACACACTCGTCGGCACCTAATCGAAAAAGCGAAAAGAATCGATAAGAACGACGAAAACCACAAAGACAGCACAGCAAACAAACTCCAATTGCTCTGAAATTTCTACAGAAGCAAGAGGATGATTTTTAGGGAATTTAGCAATAAGAACCAATTGATTTGGATTCTCAATGCAAAAGATATGAGAAAAACAAATCTGCTCAGCCCTAAAAATCAAAACTGCTACTATTCACTAATTTAAATATTTAGCAACATTTTCTAGAAAGGTGGTGCTACTAATATTTTTACTGTAAAACAAGCACCTCATGAGAGGAATAACACAATTGAGTTCACCTCATTTGGAGCTATGATGCATGTTTTATGATTTTTCAAAGATATGATAAAGAGCACAACTAAAATGCTCCCACCAAGCTTTTGAAAATAGTGACATGCCTAAATCCTATGCTAACATTTAGTGCACTAACAGAGGAAGCCAACAAAGTTGGATTCACTCAAAAATAATCTACAGAGATTTACTTATGCATTTTACAAGTAAATTTGAAATTTTAAAGTGACATTTAAAGTTAGTTTCTAAACCAATTGCAAAACCATGTCCTAGAGCTGAACTGAGCTCATAACTATTTTTAGATTAGAGCTTAGTCCAAACCAGAGCTACAGAAATTTGAATCACCTAAAAAGGAGCTAAGGTGAATTAGTTATGTATTTTCAAAGTTATTACCTTTTTCAGTTTACAAATAAGTGCTCACTGGAATTTCTAAAGACCAACACAGAGGGGGAGGACGTGAGCCATAGATCCTGGATCTGACGGCTCAAGACCTCCCAGAGAAAACGCGCACGCGCGCTCTAGCGCAGGTCCAGAGAAAATGGGCCGTTGATCTTGGATCCAACGGTCCATGTCCTCCCAGCAACGCGCGCACTAACTGGAAAAGAGGTCGTGGTCGTTGATACTGTATCCAACGAACCAAGACAATTAAGGGAGGACCAGGACGGTCCAGATCTTAGCGAGAGAGGACCTGAGCGGCTGAGATCTTCCAAAGGAAGGTCTAAACGATCAAGATCTCTCCAAGGAAGATCTACATCGTCAAGACCTCTCGGGGGAGGTCCTGGACGGTCCAGATTTTCCAAGGGAGGACTTTAATGGTTTAGATTGTCCGAGGGAGGACCTAAACGGCTAAGATCAACTCGGGGAGGTCTTACGCGGAGGAGATCTACACAGGGAGGTCTTATCGCCTCGAGACCTCCAAGGAGGTCCGGACGGCTAAGATCTCACACAACAAGGTCCTAACGGCCAAGATCTCGCAAGAGGAGGTCTTAGCGCTTATGATCAACACAGGGAGGATCTCAAGGGTTGAGATCAACACGGGGAGGTCCTTAACGGCTGAGATCTATACTGGGAGGACCTCAACGGCTAAGATGACCTCGACGAGGTCCACAATGGTTAAGAGGACCTCGGGGAGGTCCTACACGGTGGAGATCAACACAGGGAGGACTTTGACGGACACGATTGACACAGGGAGGTCCTATCGACAGCAAAGACAGGACGTCCCGTCAAACAAAACCACAGAGGCAATCCAAGGCTCGCCGTCGGCGATGAGAACGTCATGGCCCAACCAAGGACACCAAACGGTGCGCAATAATGTTATGCACACAGAGGGACCATTCCCAGCGGTGGGGTGGCCTGAGCGGCTGACGAGCCGAGATGGGCGGCGCGGCACATACCACCAACACAACATTTGAAATAAAAGCTCCGCAACATCATACAGCAGGTGCCCAGCTCTTAAAGGACTACCAGGAGGTACCTGGAGGTCGTGGAGGAGCTGAGGAGGTCGGAGAAGGAGAGGACCGGCGATGGTGACGAAGGGTGCTCCTCGGCCAAAGGGGATGTCCTATAAGTGCCAAGCTCCAAGGCTTGCTCCTGAAAAGGTCAACCCAATGGAGTTAGGGTTACAACTTCCAGGAGTTGAGGAGCAAAAAGGGAGTAGAGGTCGAGAGGGAGCCACTAGAGCAATGCCACCGAGGAGCTCCCAACTGCTTCAAAGGCGGCCAAGGAGGAGCTCACGGTGACTTGAGCTCACAAGCATAGAACCGAGAGGAAAAATGGTGAGGTGTGGAAACGAGGCCAATGAAGGCAATGGGGAGGTTTTATACCCCAGGACATGGAGGTCGTGAGCCAAGGGTTAAGCTCTTGGTGAGCTTAGCCCATGGCGCGATCCATGGCCTGGACAAGACAATGGAGGTGATGGGGGCAGGGTAGGTAGGTTAGAGCATGGCCTAGGGCATGGCCTAGGGCGGAAAGGCACTGACATTCATTTGATGCGCCCAAGCACAGAGCCGTTGGACAAGACATGGCTCTGACCTACTCCACTGCCATGGCGCACGCGCGCGCCAAGCTAGGAGAAGAACAGGGCAAGGCCTCCACCGTTGGATAAAGAGGATGGGGAGGTCATGACCCTTGGATGCGTTTTTGAAATGGTAAGTTCTAAATTAAAAGGGAGGAGGTCACAGCCCTTGGATCTCCATCGCACGCAGTTCTTGAATGAGCAGGAGATCAAAGCGCCAAAGGGATAAGAGGTCCTGTCCATTGGATCTGAATCCAAGGGCGTGGGCCTGATGGGGAGGTCTTAACGACGCGCGCGATACAACCAAGCGATGTGGAGGTCATGGCCTTTGGATCTCAATCAAGGGCGATAAGCGAGCGAGGAGGTCGTGAACATTAATCACGACATCGAGGAGGTCGTGGCCGTGAGATGTTGATCGGCGACAGCGAAATGAGGTGGAGGTCGTGGTCATTACATCCGGATCTAACGACTCGAGCTCAAAGGGAGGTTGGGCATTAAGCACAACACAGAAAAGAGAAGGGGAGGTCATAGCGGTTGGATCTTTATCCAACGGCTACGAGAGATAAAGGAGGTCATGGCCATTAGATCTCCATCTAACGGCTATGACCTCAACAAGGCGGGAGGACAGGGCTGAGCTGTTTGAGGAGGAGGTCGTGACCTTTAGATTTTGATCCAGCGGTTACGACCTCAAGTGGGGTAGAGGAGGTCTGCTGGGCTGAGCCTGAGGAGCGGGTTGGGGTCGACCCATTTGGACTGGTTCAAGCCCAAGGAACAGTGCAGTCCATTTGAGTTTGAATTTTAAAAGCTGAGACCTTGAGGATTTATTTGAGGTAGCAAATCAACTCCAAAATTTATAAAATTTTAACTGGAGCTTGCTGACTTAAGGATTAACCTTACATAAAATTTCCAGAGGTTTTTATAAAATGCATTTTTCTCAGGAAATTCATAAAGGTTGTTCTAGGGTTTGCTTTACCTCCAAAAATTATCAAACAAGTTTTTAAACTCATGATATTTTTCAGAGGGATCCCACAACATCCCTAGGATCAAGAAAAATTATTTCCAAAGTTCTGGCACAAGATTTGCGATAAGTGGAAAATGAGTTTGACTTTTGTCAACAAGAGCTTTGTGTTTTTGGAATCCACAACTCTTGGACAAGAATTTTAGGTGAGTTCAAGAGTTTCAAGATGTGAGAAAAAGTTTTTATTTCTACACATTTTCTTACATTTGAAACACACACCTATTTACATAGTTGGGATGTTACAAAATCTCCCTCCCCCCCCTTACAGAAATCTCGTCCCGAGATTTTGGCTCACTCAGAAAAGAAAGAAGGGTAGTCCGCATGCAGACGATCTTCCCTTTCCTAAGTAGCTTCATCCTCAAAATGGTTTGACTACTGAACTTTAAGGAACTTAATGGAACTATTCCTAGTTCTTCGTTCAGCCTCTTCGAGTATGCGAACAGGGTGCTCGCGATAGGTCAAATCTGGTTGGACATCGAGAGTTTCCGACGGAGCTTCCTCAGTTGGAACACAGAGGTACTTCTTCAACTGGGACACATGGAACACATCATGTACCCCCTCAAGTGCAGCAGGCAACTCCAACTTATAGGCAACAACTCCTTTCTTCTCGATGAGGCAGTAGGGACCCACATATCGAGGAGCTAACTTGCCCAAGACGCCGAAACGTTGATGGCCCTTCAAGGGAGAGACTTTGAGATAAACAAAGTCATTAGGCTCAAAACTCAACTCACGACGACGGCGATCCGCATAGCTCGTTTGCCTGGATTGAGCTGTGCGAAGACGCTCACGAATAAGCTGGACTTGACTCTCGGCTTCATTGATCGAGTCCGGACCAAAGAAAGGTCTCTCGCCGGTCTCAGACCAATACAACGGGGTTCTACACTTTCTCCCATATAAGGCCTCGAAAGGAGCCATGCCGAGACTGGCTTGAAAGTTGTTGTTGTAAGAAAACTCGGTGAATGGTAAGCATTTCTCCCAATGCTTCCCATAGGAAAGAACACAAGCACGAAGCAGGTCTTCCAAAACTTGGTTGACCCTTTCGGTCAGCCCATCAGTTTGGGGAATGATATGCTGAGCTAAAAACAAGACGAGTTCCCATAGCCTCTTGTAGACTATGCCAAAATTGAGAAGTGGGTAGAAACCCACGATCTGAAACGATCGCCTTTGGTACCTCATGCGAGCTTACGATCCTCGAGACATAAAGCTCAGCCAAGTGACCGGTACGAATCTTGGTTTTGACTGGCAGAAAAAGTGCCACTTTAGTCGGTATGGGAAAAACTTACCAGGTCCAGATATAACAAGGATTGACAGACTGAGAAATCTTTCTTGATTCTATGGGTGATGGTGCATGGTAGTTGTTAGTTGGTGGAACGATTTGTCTGGTTAATTCCACTAACAACAGGATCTCAGCCTGCTAACTAGCTATGCAGAGTCATCCCTCCGCAGCTAGTCTCTAAAAAGGATTATGGCCATTTAGGCCACGAAGGTTTGATGCAACAACAGGTATGTGATGCCCTAAGATGTATAGGGAAGGAAATGTGCCACCTTAGTTGAACGATCGATGATAGCCCAAATGGCAACTTGGGGTTCGAGATAGACTAGCAAGATCTTTTTGAAACCGGGGTGGTACCGGGCACCAGATAAAAGAGCGAAATAAAGATCGCCAACAGTGGCAAAAGATGGAGATACAAAGGAATGAGGCGCTCCGAATTGAATAAAATAATATCAGGGCAAGAGTTAACAAGATGCGTACCTAACACGACGCCAGGTACCCCCTGAGCTTTTTCAGCCGAGATGGAGTAGACTTTAGTACAAACGACCCTCAGGTCACGATGCTTTGCCGGTGCATGTGATCGAATCACGGGCCGCGAAAAGAAGCGAGAGGTTGCTCCTGAATTAAACAAAACAGTAGCTGAATGGGAGTTAGCACAAGGCGTACCCGATACCACATCAGGCGCCTCCTGAACCCTCCCAGCTGAAATGGATTTGGCTTGACTACGAGTGATCTTCTGCTGCTTCAAAGGGCAATTGTTGGCGTAGTGCCCTTTCTTGCTACAAAAGAAACAAGTGATCCCGGCATCTGAATTGCGGGGACCACCTTGCTGACTCGCAGGTGCATGTGATCGAGGCACGGCCTGCGAAGAACGAGGGGTTGCTGCGAGCTCCTTAGGATAATTAATAGCATAATGGCCCTTGAGATTGCAGAAGAAACAAGTGACATCGGCGACCTTGCTGAAGTCACCCTGAGTCTTCTCCTGGCACTTGCGACGATCCTTAGGCTTTTTCTTCCTGCCCACAGCAGCAACGGGATTTTCAACCACAAGCTGAAAGTCGGGGAAGGTATAGACTGGTAATTTGTCTCGCAGCTTCTCAGACAAATCATCCAAGAACTTCTCTGGTTTGGAGGCATTGGCGATTGCGATGCTTGTAGATGACCGAAGAAGCAGTCGCTGAAGTTCTAATGACTTGGCGATCACCAGGTTCATGCTACACTCCTTGGGATAGTGATCGCTTCCCTCGCAGAGGAAACAAGTAACTTTGGCAGTCGGACAATCTCCGGGTAAGTGGTCTTTGTCACAGTTTGGATAGGTTGTAGTACACTGGTTGCAGTAGTGTCCTTCCTCACCACAACGCTGACAAACCTTGACTCTTCCTAGTTCGCAATCTTCGGCGAAATGCCCCTCTTCACCACAGCCAAGGCAAAAAGGAGGCGATTGCCGCTCTTCAGGGCAATGGGACCACAATCCGTAACACTCGCCAGAGTGGAGGCGCTTGCGAGCCTTGTCTGAACAGTTGGAGCTAGGGAGAATTTCATCCTAGCCAGCTTGCTGACCTAGTCCGTTGCTGGTCTGTCCAGACATCCTGCTACGAAGAGATGGGTTAACACGAAACCCAAGGACTAGAAGTTGAAGAAAGCGAAAAGGAATGCCAACGACTAGGGGAATGGAACATCACCCTAACCGAAAGCCAACAAAATAGATAGTACAGATCCCTACCGAGTTAATAATAGATTAGATGATAATAAATGTAAACTAATGAAACAAGCAGAATAAAAGAAGTTACAGGGAGCATAATAAAGGAGAAGCAAAAACAGCAAGGAAATGTACTTTAAAAGCTTCCAAAATGACTCCAAAACAGCAAGGAAAACATAAGATTAAAGGCCAACTTCCCGACACAACTAACTCGTATTGAATGAACGAGTAATTGGTTGAGAAGATACAATTTCAGCACACTACTCCAATTTCTAACACTTCAATAAAGCAAGGTAATACCAAGAGAATAGGTGTTAGATACTTAGCTAACTAGTATCACATCTTACCCTTTCATTCCCACCAGTTTTAGTTGATTAACCTCTCATTTTCCACCCTATTTAGAACCTTTGAGCTTGCTGTCCGGAAATTGACGCTTGCTGTCTAGATTTTGCATCCAAGTTTCCAGTCGAAATTGGCCATTCCAGAAGCTTCAAAACCTTGTAAATAGGTAGCCAACACTTCAATTTGCTAATCTCATGGATTCCCAAAACCCAATTAAACGATAACAACTATCTTTGGAGGGAAGGAGAGGAAAACAACTTTTAAAAACTCAAATTAGAGTGAGATGAGATAAGAAAGCTAAGATAGGTAAGGAGTAAAAGTAGAGACTTTACTTAAGCTTTCATAAATCATTTGGTATTTTGAAAATAAGTTTTCCAAAACATCCTAAGAATGACCAAGCTTGGGTTACTACGGTCAGGATGGCTCTGATACCAACTTTGTGAGGACACCGGTTTATTAGGCTTGTAATACTTAGTCATCCATTGACCCTAGCATTACAAACGAAATAACCCGTGTCTTCGAGATATGTATACTTCCCAGAAATGCAGTATACACACCCCTTTACAAAATCATGCATCAAGTTCATACAAGACATAGAACCAAGCACGAACTAGAATAAAAGACATACATAATATAGAGAGAGTTATTACAAAAGGAGAGGCCAACAGGCCATGATAACACATACAAAACTAAATAAACAGCGGAAGCAAAAGTGCCATAAGATGGCCATAAACAAAAGCCAATCAGTGTGCCTTTTACCCACAAGGCAACCAACCGGACCGCCAAGCTAGTCGTCAAACTCGAGGCGCATCTCACAAGAGTGAAGCCCTTGGGGCTCACCTTCTTCCTCTGCAACAAAGTTATTAAGCAAAGCAAATGAGTACAAAAATGTACTCGCAAGACTGACGTGTAGTATAACAGAACTATAGTTTAACTACATGCATGCTTTATTTAAGTGGATGACGCTTTGGACTTATTTTAGCATAAAGCAAGTTTTCATTTGCAATACTTAAATAGATTCAAAGCAGTTTTGCAATTCATTTTTAATTTGCAAGTAACAACGAGACAAGTAACAATAATAACAATAGATAGATGACAACAACAATCCTGGAAGTGACTAACCCAATAGCCACCACAACAATAGCATGAATCACCCAATTCATACCACCCAACAAGTTTTAATTAAATGGTTGAGTCTAGTTCTTGCACGACCTTACCAAGCATGTCCATAACCTAGGACGAGGCTATTCGAATAGTTTTAACCCTGTAGGGGTGTACCAATGTACCCACACGTCAGACCACCTTTTCGCCACATGATGAAGCACACTACCTTAGGTATGCCGGCACGGCTAAGTCCTACGAGACATTTCCAATGAATGATGCTAGTTAAGAGCCGCACACACCAGAAGGGTAGGAGACACCGGCCAAGTCTAACCAACTGGGGTGCTCTTCCCCTTATAAAAATAGTTTCATCAGCAGCGACCCATAACTAACACCTCCCAAAGTACTGAGTCAAGAGAGGTCCCATATCCCCCTCGTGTGGTTAGCACGCAAAAGCGCTTGACTTAGTGACACAAGTAACTTGGTCCTTGGGGACTTAGGCACCATTCTATTCACACCTAACAATCACACCAACATCCATTGTGCCCAAGTCAATAACAGTTTTGTTTTGTTTGTTTACAAAGTAACAAAGCACAAGATGGACATAATGGAATAATAATTTTTGTGTGATCAAGGTCATCGACATAATGTCGACAACCACCCATTTCTACCGTCATCTAAGCATTTCTAAGCATTATCAACGCAAACTACTAAGTGATAAGAGTCCATCCATCGAACTCTAAATCACAGTAAGATAATCCTAGGCTTAGTAGTAGAGAATGAACATTTGCCTACAGGATATGCATCTATAGGCTTGACTAATCGATAATTTAACACAAAGTAGCAATGCATACATATAAGTGAAACAAGGTATTAGACTTTAAAGTAATGGGACAACAATGGGATATGATCAAACTGCTTGCCTTGCTGGTTTTGCTCAAGAGGATGCTGAGGATCACTCACGGGATCAACACACTCGTCGGCACCTAATTGAAAAGGCGAAAAGAATCGATAAGAACGACGAAAATCACAAAGACAGCACAGCAAACAAACTCCAATTGCTCTGAAATTTCTACAGCAGCAAGAGGATGATTTTTAGGGAATTTAGCAATAAGAACCAATTGATTTGGATTCTCAATGCAAAAGATATGAGCAAAACAAATCTGCTCAGCCCTAAAAATCAAAACTGCTACTATTCACTAATTTAATTATTTAGCAACATTTTCTAGAAAGGTGGTGCTACTGATATTTTTACTGTAAAACAAGCACCTCATGAGAGGAATAACACAATTGAGTTCACCTCATTTGGAGCTATGATGCATGTTTTATGATTTTTCAAAGATATGATAAAGAGCACAACTAAAATGCTCCCACCAAGCTTTTGAAAATAGTGACATGCCTAAATCCTATGCTAACATTTAGTGCACTAACAGAGGAAGCCAACAAAGTTGGATTCACTCAAAAATAATCTACAGAGATTTACTTATGCATTTTACAAGTAAATTTGAAATTTTAAAGTAACATTTAAAGTTAGTTTCTAAACCAATTGCAAAACCATGTCCTGGAGCTGAACTGAGCTCATAACCATTTTTAGATTAGAGCTTAGTCCAAACCAGAGCTACAGAAATTTGAATCACCTAAAAAGGAGCTAAGGTGAATTAGTTATGCATTTTCAAAGTTATTACCTTTTTCAGTTTACAAATAAGTGTTCACTGGAATTTCTAAAGACCAACACAGAGGGGGAGGACGTGAGCCATAGATCTTGGATCTGACGGCTCAAGACCTCCCAGAGAAAACGCGCACGTGCGCTTTAGCGCAGGTCCAGAGAACATGGGCCGTTGATCTTGGATCCAACGGTCCATGTCCTCCCAGCAACGCGCGCGCTAACTGAAAAGGAGGTCGTGGCCGTTGATGCTGCATCCAACGAACCAAGACAATTAAGGGAGGACCGGGACGGTGCAGATCTTAGCGAGGGAGGACCTGAGCGGCTGAGATCTTCCAAAGGAAGGTCTAAACGATCAAGATCTCCCCAAGAAAGATCTACATCGTCAAGACCTCTCGGAGGAGGTCCTGGACGGTCCAGATTTTCCAAGGGAGGACTTTAATGGTTTAGATTATCCGAGGGAGGACCTAAACGGCTAAGATCAACTCGGGGAGGTCTTACGCGGAGGAGATCTACACAGGGAGGTCTTAACGGCTCAGACCTCCAAGGGAGGTCTGGACGGCTAAGATCTCACACGAGGAGGTCCTAACGGCCAAGATCTCGCAAGAGGGGAGGTCTTAAGCGGTTATGATCAACACAGGGAGGATCTCAAGGGTTGAGATCAACACGAGGAGGTCCTTAACGGCTGAGATCTATACTGGGAGGACCTCAACGGCTAAGATGACCTCGACGAGGTCCACAATGATTAAGAGGACCTCGGGGAGGTCCTACACGGTGGAGATCAACACAGGGAGGACTTTGACGGACACGATTGACACGGGGAGGTCCTGTACGACAACAGCACAGGGACGTCCCCGTCCGAAAAAACCACAGAGGCAATCCAAGGCTCACCGCCGACGATGAGGACCTCGCCTGCGCCAACCAAGGACACCAAAAGGTGCGCAATAATGTTGCGCACACAGAGGGACCATTCCCAACGGTGGGGGTGGCCCTGAACGGCGATGAGCCAGAGATGGGCGGCGCGGCGGTGCACAGCCAACACAACATTTGAAATAAAAGCTCCGCAACATCATACAGCAGGTGCCCAGCTCTTAAAGGACTACCAGGAGGTACCTGGAGGTCGTGGAGGAGCTAAGGAGGTCGGAGAAGGAGAGGATCGGCGATGGTGACGAAGGGTGCTCCTCGGCCAAAGGGGATGTCCTCTAAGCACCAAGCTCCAAGGCTTGCTCCTGAAAAGGTCAACCCAATGGAGTTAGGGTTACAACTTCTAGGAGTTGAGGAGCAAAAAGGGAGTAGAGGTCGAGAGGGAGCCACTGGAGCAATGCCACCGAGGAGCTCCCAACTGCTTCAAAGGCGGCCAAGGAGGAGCTCACGGTGACTTGAGCTCACAAGCATAGAACCGAGAGGAAAAATGGTGAGGTGTGGAAAAGAAGCTAATGAAGGCAATGGGGAGGTTTTATACCCCAGGACATGGAGGTCGTGAGCCAAGGGTTAAGCTCTTGGTGAGCTTAGCCCATGGCGCGGTCCATGGCCTGGACAAGACAATGGAGGTGATGGGGGCAGGGTAGGTAGGTCAGAGCATGGCCTAGGGCATGGCCTAGGGCGGAAAGGCACTGACATGCATTTAATGCGCCCAGGCACTCAGCCGTTGGACAAGACATGGCTCTGACCTGCTCCACTGCCATGGCACACGCGCGCGCCAAGCTAGGAGAAGAACAGGGCAAGGCCTCCACCGTTGGATAAACAAGATGGGGAGATCATGACCCTCGGATGCGTTTTTGAAATGGTAAGTTCTAAATTAAAAGGGAGGAGGTCACAGCCCTTGGATCTCCATCGCACGGTTGTGAACAGAACAGGGAGATCGCGCGCGCCAAAGGGATAAGAGGTCCTGGCCATTGGATCTGAATCCAATGGCGTGGGCCTGATGGGGAGGTCTTAACGACACGCACGATACAGCCAAGCGATGTGGAGGTCATGGCCTTTGGATCTCAATCCAAGGGCGCATAACAGAGCGAGGAGGTCGTGAACGTTAATCACGACACTGAGGAGGTCATGGCCGTGAGATGTTGATCTGACGGCAATGAAATGAGGGTGGAGGTCGTGGCTGTTACATCTGGATCTAACGGCTACGAGCTCAGGTGCGGGAGGTTGGGCTGTTAAGCACAACACAGAAAAGAGAAGGGGAGGTCATAGCGGTTGGATCTTTATCCAACGGCTACGAGAGGATAAAGGAGGTCATGGCCATTATATCTCCATCTAACGGCTATGACCTCAACAAGGCGGGAGGACAGGGCTGAGCTGTTTGAGGAGGAGGTCGTGACCTTTAGATTTTGATCCAGCGGTTACGACCTCAAGTGGGGTAGAGGAGGTCTGCTGGGCTGAGCCTGAGGAGCGGGTTGGGGTCGACCCATTTGGACTGGTTCAAGCCCAAGGAACAGTGCAGTCCATTTGAGTTTGAATTTTAAAAGCTGAGACCTTGAGGATTTATTTGAGGTAGCAAGTCAACTCCAAAATTTATGAAATTTTAACTGGAGCTTGCTGACTTAAGGATTAACCTTACATAAAATTTCCAGAGGTTTTTATATAATGCATTTTTCTCAGGAAATTCATAAAGATTGTTCTAGGGTTTGCTTTACCTCCAAAAATTATCAAACTAGTTTTTAAACTCATGATATTTTTCAGAGGGGTCCCACAACATCCCTAGGATCAAGGAAAATTATTTTCAAAGTTCTGGCACAAGATTTGCGATAAGTGGAAAATGAGTTTGACTTTTGTCAACAAGAGCTTTGTGTTTTTGGAATCCACAACTCTTGGACAAGAATTTTAGGTGAGTTCAAGAGTTTCAAGATGTGAGAAAAAGTTTTTATTTCTACACATTTTCTTACATTTGAAACACACACCTATTTACACAGTTGGGATGTTACAGGCCGAACTAGTTTAGGTCATGAAGAGTAGGACAAGGCATGATGGATTCGGGCTATTGGAGCAAGGTGTAAGCGGTGCTTGGGTGAGTGAAAAACGTATTATACGTTGGGTTATCGGTTTTGCTCATGTGTTGGTGGATAGTATCTACTTTGTATCCAAGTTGTTAGGGTTTCATGGAGAGTGGTAGGTAGAGCCTCCACTATAAAAAGAGAATATAGGGTATTAGGGCATGTACAATGGTATATATAACTATTATCTATATCATGACTCCATGTCATCTATAGACAGCACTAAAGACAGCTTCTACAATGTGTTATCTTTTTACATATCTCTATAGATAGCTCATCCATGTATAATGTGTCTTGTTTCTCATGTTACAATCGACTACTGTATAAGAGAAGAAACAATTCTCTATGCTCCTCCTCTCTCCTCCATATCATCTCGTGTCCTACATGCTAAGGATTACAGACAGCTAACGTCATACCATTGTACATGCTCTTAGGAGACTTTGGTCTCTTAAGTATTGTGCTCATGAGTAGGTTGAGAGGGTGAGTTAGAATATGAGAAAAGTCATTAGTTCTGTGTAGAGTTGGCCAAATGGGCTGTGCCTGCTGGGCTAGCCCGAGGCACGGCACTGTAAGCCCAACCCAGGTATGGCACGGCCCGCACTGTTCACGGACCGTGCTAGCCTAGCTCGACAGCCTGTGCTATGCTTGGGCCACTACCCTGGCACGGTGGGCTGGCCCAGCACGGCCCGAGTGACCCACGTGCGAGGGAGAGCCAAAGGCCTAGAGCCGGGAGCCTGACAGCACTAGAGGAGAGGAGAAGGTGGGGAGCTGGGGAGGGAGCGGTGCCAGCTTGGAGGGAGAAGGCCAGGACGGGCGATGCTGATGTGGAGGTTGGTGGCTCGGTACTGGCGTGGAGGTAGGTGGGCTGACGGGTGCAGGAAGTACATCAATAAACAACACCATGACCGAACTAGCAATAACAGACTCCATCAACAAAGAACATAAGAAACATCAAAACACCATGACCGGACTAGCGTGCTTGCAAGTTAAAAAAAACTCATGTCCATCAATAAGAAGCCACTAACAGGAGCTCTGCCAAAACAATCAAACAACAAAATGATAGTCCATGACCAGCAAAATTCAGTCCAAACTCCAAGTCCACCCATTAACACAAAAATGCTTCTTCCCCCGCCGTCATTCCCTGTGACTCCACCGCTAGCTCGCCGCTCCATACGCTCGGACGCTAGCCTCTTCTCCCGCTGCTCTTTCCTCGTCGTTTTGAGGAGGCGTGCTTGGGAAGGAGGAGCTTGGGAGGGGTCGCAAGCTACATCTAGCTCGACACATTCCTCTCCAGGCGCCAATTTGAGGGGTTGGGAATTGGGATTTGGGAGAGACAAAGATTGGGTTTGGGGAGAAAGACGAAGAACAGAACAAGAGGCGAACAGAAAGGGGCAGAGTCGGGTGGGGGAAAAGAGGAGGCGGGGACTGCCCGACTAAATTCTAGCCGTTTTTTGACCGTTTGGTCTTTAAAAATAGCAAACAAATTCCAAATATTCTGAAAATTTTCCTTTAAAATCCACCATAACACCCCCCCTCATTCAGCACCCCTCCATTCCTCATTCTCTCTTTGAAATTCTGTTGTGCAAATTCAAATTCATGTTGAGATAATTTGGTAAAATTCAAAAAATTTGTGCCAATTTTTGGAAAATTCAATTTTCGACAGTAAGTCAGAAAAAAAGGTACAATACTATTTTTTCATACTTTTATTGGTAGTGCTTATTATGCTAAGATGAAAGTAATAATGGTGTTAGTTTCGATTTTGTAGTTTTCGGTATGGACAGTTACGACAGCTTTGTTCCTGGTGATTACGGACTTTCATCAGAGAAAATTGCATCCATGGATGCTGCTGCCTCAAGCCAAACAGAAGGGAAAGGCGGAGTTCCATCATCAAGCTCTACGGCAGCATCAAGCTCCACGCCAATTGGAGCAAAGTGGTTGAGGCTGTCTACATCGGGGGTATTGGAGCATTTCGATCAGACAACCAAGCCAGACGCACAGGGAAATGAGGAACCATATGCTATTTGCAAAATTTGTCATAATGAATTATCTACAAGGTCTACGTGTGGAACGTGGCACTTGCTTAGACATGCTATAAGATGCCGAGCCAAGCAAGGATTGGTGATGAGGCAGACACAACTGCAGTACAACCCTGACGGTATGGTACGTAGCTGGGACTACGATCCTGAGGTAGCCCGTCAATCTCTCTGTCGTTTAATTTCTTTTGAGGATTTATCGTTAGGCTTTGGGGAGTCTGCTGCTTTCCAAAATTACATTTGGACTATGCATAATCCTAGATTTTCTACAGTTTCTAAACAAACAACAACTAGGGATCTAGTAAAATACTACAATGAATGTCGTAATAAAATAAAGGAACTATTTAGTACGTGCACATTTTCGGTTGCTCTAACCTCGGACATATGGAGTGGTCGGGCTAGGGAGGATTATCTTAGTGTAGTTGCCCATTATGTTAATGACGACTGGGTAATGGAGAAAATGATTATAGGTTTGAAATTAATTGATGTCGCACACACGATTGATAATTTTGCGGACTGTATTATCAAAGTCATCGAAGACTTTGGTCTTACAGACAAAATATTCTCAATTACTTTAAACAATGCCGCTTCGAACTCAAGGGCTATGGATATTCTTACTCCAGTGTTGAGTACATACGCCAATTCCTTCTTGCTACATCAGCGATGCGCTTGTCATATTATTAACCTTATAGTCAAATGTGGTTTGAAGAGGTTGAGTCTGTATATTAAAGCTTTTCGCGATACGATTTTTTCTTGAATAATTCTAACGTAAGAATAGCATCATATAAGAACTTTTGCAGGGGCGATGGATGTATGTCCAAGAACGTTCGGTTTGAACATGCCAGTAAGATGGAACTCTACTTACCTGATGCTTAAGAGTCTTTTACCATATAAGTGCACTTCTTCCGTTTTTATTCAAACACACTATCAGAGTACGTATACTATTGACTGAGTAACATTGGTTTGTTGCTGACAAGATACTATAGTTTTTTAGAATTTCTTTTATGAGGATACTATTGCTTTGTCCGCTGTCTACTATCCAACTTCTCCTATCACTATGCATAGTATTTTACAGATTGCTACTCAATTGAAAATATATGAAAATGACTTAGTTTTACACAAGGCTATTGTTGCTATGAAAATTAAATACCTTAAATATTAGAGAGAAATCCCTTACGTATATGCATTTGCTTTTGTTTTAGATCTTAGAGCTAAAATTGGACCATTTGGTAGTGTACTTGATCTTCTTAATGATGCTACAGGGCTAGACTATACTAACTATTTTGCAGAAATTTGTTATCGGTTACACGAGGTTTACGAGAGGTATAAAAATAAGTTCCAGAGAGTCCGCTCAGAACAACCTCTAGTAGCCCCTGTCATATGTAGTAAGACAAATATGTGGGGCAAGATCTTCGGTGTCTCTTCCTCCAGGTCTAGGTCTTCTTCTATAGCGCCACCTGCTCAGCCAAGAACCGAAAGGAGTGGGGAACTATTCACATATCTGGACAGCGATACGGTGGATTTCAACTCAGAAGGCTTCGAAATTTTGTAGTGGTAGCAAGCCCATAAGTTAACATATCACGTGCTAACCATACTTACACGTGATGTGTTAACTGTTCCTGTCTCGACGATTTTCTCTGAGTCTGCTTTCAGTCTTTTTAGAAGAATATTGGAGGAGAGAAGAACCAGTCTTACAAGTGAGATGGTAGAGATACTTCTAACTGTGAAGGACTGGGAACAAGCTGATTCACGAACACAACACTCTGTGAAAAATCCAGAGTTGTCGGAGGTGTTCGAAAATCTGTACTTAGACAATGACACATAGAACAAGGATGTATATAGAGCTATAGGCTGTACTCTTTTTCCTTTGCCAAGGTTTCCTCATTTTGAGTTTTTACTTGGCGAAAGTTTTAACGAGGCAGCCAGTTGAACATTAATAAAGCTCTTTATTACATTTTCAATATGATTGTCTCATTTTTAAAAAAAAAATTATATCTATTTCTGAATTCTACACATTTCCTGTTTTATTTTATTTTATTTTTTAGGCCTAACGAGCTAAATGGGCTGGCCTTGGCCCGTTGGGCCAAACAGGCTCATGCCAGCCTGGCACGAATGGCCGACGGGCGTGCCTGGGCCTCCTCCACGGCATGGCCCATCTAATAGCTAGGTCAGGATGGGCCGTGCCTAGATGGGTTGGGCCAAGCCGGCTCATGCCCATGCTGTGCCAAGCTGGGCTACCCATTTGGCCAGCTGTAGTTGTGTGTGCTCTTGAGTGAGATCTTGTCCTCCGGTATGAATGGTTGTAATCCTTTCTCTTTAAGTTGAAACAGAGCTCCCAATTCCTGTCTATTGCTCATGCTCATGTTTCGGACGGTGTCTTTGTAATTTGCTTGGTTTTGCTTGTAATTTACTTGAGTTTGTAGGATCGGTAACAGCGGTCAGAGGGGGTAGGGCGTGAATTACTCCAAAAAACCCCTCCTAGTTATTTGGCAATCTTTTCACTTCAATAAATATAAGCAACTAAGAATATCAAAATTGAACTTACCACCAGCGGAAACCAACACATACAAACAACCACCAAGAAAACCAAACTGAGGCTAGGCTCTGCACTACGTGATGCAGGTTCTATTCTGAGCATGTCAAGCTCAGTCGGCTCAAGATATGCTGAGACCAAACTGAAGCTACAGATGACCGCGCTTGCCATCCCTTCCTATCCGAAAAACGATCATTTGCACAAAGTTTACACATAGCAAAGCAATGAATCGATCTTATTGAACACGACGTGTTTTCCTACCGATAGTTGACACATGAAGCTTTGGAAAACAAACCAAGTTTCACATCATGATTCAAGGATATTTATAGTCATTGATATGCCAAAAATTGTCATCGGTATATTTGTATTGTATTTTAGAGATGAATTACCTATGAATTGTAATATGCTTTTCTTAGATGGGTACACAATCTTCTATATGGATGCCAAACCGGATTTCGGTTTGTAGGGAGAACATTTTGTACCCATTCATAAAAAGCACCGGTCATGATGTGTCATTTTAGTTGATCAATGCTTATTTTACAAGTGTGATTTAAAAAGTAGTATATAGCCATATTCCTAAATAGCGCCACAAGGAGTAGGGAGGCTTGGAGTAGGAGCTATACTAAATAGGGTCTAACTTTCAATTCTATATTCTAAATGGAAATCTTTATCTTTGCAGCTTGGCATATTTAGAAACAAAGGAATAGCAAGGTGTTTGAGAATATCTCGTACAATATTGCTAGCTCTAAAAGTCTTCTCAAGAGTGAACTTGAGCTGCATGTGCACCGAGTTAAGCAAGAGAAACAAACAATTTATCCTAGAATGGCTAGAAGCAATTCATTGATGTAATCTTTATTTTTTCTCTTTGTTGTTGTTGTGTGTGTGTGTGTATATATATATATATATATGTATATATATATATATATATATAGGAAAATAGTATAGTACTTTTGGGAGTATGTATTCCTACTTCTCATATACCACTTAAACCGTATGACGATACCCCTTTATCAACTTGAGTATACTCCAATAATGATTATAAGATACCTTAAAATGAGTTCCATAATTTTTAAAATCAAAATCCACTTTTTATAGCAAAATTTATGAATATATTTCTTTTATATATGACAAAGGGTATATAAAAAAATAAAAAGCTCTAATAAATTTTTTTTCAATCAAGTCGTATAAGAGTATCTTATAATTAGTATTTAAATATACTAAAAAATAATAATAAAAAAGTACAACATTTGTATTGTATTTTAGAGATGAATTACCTATGAATTATAATATGCTTTCCTTACATGGGTACACAATCTTCTATATGGATGCCAAACCGGATTTCGGTTTGTAGGGAGAACATTTTGTACCCATTCATAAAAAGCACCCGTCATGATGTGTCATTTTAGTTGATCAATGCTTATTTTACAAGTGTGATTTAAAAAGTAGTATATAGCCATAGTCCTAAATAGCGCCACAAGGAGTAGGGAGGCTTGGAGTAGGAGCTATACTAAATAGGGTCTAACTTTCAATTCTATATTCTAAATGGAAATCTTTATCTTTGCAGCTTGGCATATTTAGAAACAAAGGAATAGCAAGGTGTTTGAGAATATCTCGTACAATATTGCTAGCTCTAAAAGTCTTCTCAAGAGTAAACTTGAGCTGCATGTGCACCGAGTTAAGCAAGAGAACAAACAATTTATCCTAGAATGGCTAGAAGCAATTCATTGATGCAATCTTTATTTTTTCTCTTGTTGTTGTTGTTGTTGTTGTTGTTGTGTGTGTGTGTATATATATATATATATATATATATATATATATATATATATAGGAAAATAGTATGGTACTTTTGGGAGTATGTATTTCTACTTCTCATATACCACTTAAACCGTATGACGATACCCTTTATCAATTTGAGTATACTCCAATAATGATTATAAGATACCCTAAAATGAGTTCCATAATTTTTAAAATCAAAATCCACTTTTTATAGCAAAATTTATGAATATATTTCTTTTATATATGACAAAGGGTATATAAAAAAATAAAAAGCTCTAATAAATTTTTTTTCAATCAAGTCGTATAAGAGTATCTTATAATTAGTATTTAAATATACTAAAAATAATTAAAGAAAAGGTACAACATATTTGTTTAAATAGTATATTAAAAGTGAGAGTAACTACGAAACATGCACGGCGTAGGTAGTCGTTGGCCTGACCATTAATCGCGCATGTCCTGTCCTCCAAGAGGGTCCAGGCTGCGTCGATCCACTTGGGTAGCGCCCGTAGTCCCTGTCCACTGTAGCAGAGGCAGCGGCACCTTTTGTCAGTCAACTGATCGACATGCAATCAATGATCGCAGCGGCCCTCAATTTCGTGTGAGGTGAAACCGTGAAACATATACCGTGAGGAACAACTTTTGCGTACATACACGGGTGCGCTACCGCCTCCGTACCGACCGTCTTTGATGGTCCAACTACCTCTCGTCTCCTCTAATAATCTATGTCCTTGAATGGATCACATATGGTCTTTGATCAACGCAACAGTAATCATAGTAGCACT
This sequence comes from Phyllostachys edulis, assembly GCA_036346405.1. Classification (NCBI taxonomy): domain Eukaryota; kingdom Viridiplantae; phylum Streptophyta; class Magnoliopsida; order Poales; family Poaceae; genus Phyllostachys; species Phyllostachys edulis. The sequence continues at coordinate 9,440,521 of CM070557.1, forward strand.
TTATGATACCCACATGCCTAGAAGTGAAACATCATACGCCGATCGAGAGCGGCGACGGCTCCATGGAGCGGTAGAGGAGGATCGGGAATGGGGTCGAGGAGGATGGGAATGAGAGAAAGAAGGTAGTGTATTATTGTACTACAAAAAGGCTAATACTAGACGTCTTATAACATACAGTTGATCAAAATCGTCTGTAGTACATGCAATCATAAATGGTTTTGGTTTAGAGATCATCTGTGTTACTAGCTGTACTAAAAACCTTCTATGAAGAGGTAAAATCACAGACGATTTATGATGAAAACCGTCTGTGAAGTATCACAAACGGTTAACAATAACCGTTTGTGATATTTCTACATATCACAGACGGTTTTTAACAACAAAAAAAACGTCTATGATATTACTACATATCACAGACGGTTTTTGTTGAAAACCGTCTGTGATATGTAGTAATATCACAGACGGTTATTTTTAAGAACCATCTGTGAAGTATCACAGACGATATTTTTGTTGAAAATCGTCTCTGATAATAGACTCATCACTGACGGTGCACCATTTTGCTCGCTTACTGATCATCCGATGCAGTGTAGCTCTTCAACATAGTCTTCTTCTCCATCTCTAACGCTACGGTAGCCGCGGGAGATCTCCAAGCCCGATGAGTCCATCGCTACTCTGTGCCTGGTTTGAGTATCGCCTCACCTCACTGAGCCTGCTCATGTGGTCCATTTCAGCTATTATCGTCCACACCGAACTGTCACCGTGGACCTCTTTGTCGCCGCCGCCGCCATTGACGCCAACTCTTCTCCAGTGAGTCGTCGACCCCACCAAGATCGATTTCCCAACCTATATGTCCCCCTAAAGCTGTGCATGTGCTTCATTTCAGTTTATTTCCACCAAGAAGACCTGTCACCGAGGATCTTGCTGCCATTGCCTCTATTCACCAATGACCAGCCACCTTGGACCTTCCACGACTTCGATTAGCCGCCTTGGACCTTCTCCGACTTCATTGACACCTTCCTCGTGATCGAGGTGAGCTACTGGAGTATAAGTATCCTTTAATTTGAATAGTTTCGGGTGTTTACACCGAAATCGCTAGTGAAGCCCATGACGCCACCACGGGACATCACCGTCGGCTTGCCTCAAGTGACCTTAGGGCCCCGAGCCATGACTATCAACAATGCGATGGCACCCTGAGCCCAATTTGAGCTTCAAATCCTATTGTTTTAATCATTTAGTTAATAAACTAATGAGTCTATGACATGTAGGACTACCATAGATTTTATAAATAAAATCATGAAATAAAAAATGAGTCACTAGCAAGTAGGGCCCACATGTAAGTTAATAAAATCCAAAAAAATGTAAAAATAAGAAAAGCCATCTTTAGTTTAGAGAAAAATATGATTTTTCTGTTAGAAAGCGTAAGCCTCAGAAAATACGCTTTTAAAGTCACCCTTTTATTTATTTCCAGGGTTTTCAATACGAACCGTGTGATGGACCGAAACTAGATGTACGCTAAGAACTGTGTGAGTGAAGCGTACATTAATGGCGTGTCTGCTTTTACAAGAGCTGCTGAGGAGAATATGTTGAATAAGGGGACGGAATATATGTATTATCCATGCATTGACTGCGAGGATCTAAAGATGTTTAAGAACCAAGTGCAGATCCAAGCACACATGATTCGGAGGGGTTTCAAAAAGGGGTATACATGTTGGACCAGTCACGGTGAAGAGTAGATTATATAGGAATGTAGTAATAATGACATTGCGGACGAAGTCAATGATATGCCGCCAGATGATGTCGATTGTGGTTCCGATTCGAATAGGCTGCACGATGATAATCTAGATCAGATGCTTCGTGATGCAGAAGTGAACTATAGTGAAAGCGAGTTTGCACCACTACAAAAAGGCTAATATTGGACGCCTCATCACAGACGGTTGACCACACTACTACAGAAAAGGCGTTCACAGACGGTTCAAAACGCCATCACGCATTTATTTCTTGAGCCGTCGAGTTTATGGGTCGATGATGACACGAGGTCATCACAGAGCGGTTTTCAAACCGCTCAGGATGCATACTATCACTGCATTTGCTTCAATCACAAACCGCTGCGGATGTCTCGATATATCACGCACGGTTTGACCACAAACCGCTTTGTGATAAACGATATATCACAGATGGTTTGTGGTCAAACCGCCTGCAGGATGACTTTTTTTAAAAGCCACCAGCAGCAAGGACTACTTGTGCCTTTAAAACCGCTATCATATATATATATATATATATATATATATATATATATATATATATATATATATATATATATATATATATATATATATATCTATTGTCCTAGTCCCTCGGCCACTTTCGAAGTGCGTCCACGTAGCATGAGGAAGAGGAGACAACAACCACGCCAACCTCATTGAACCCTGCAAATTTAAGAATGCTGTACCTTGAAAGCGTAAGACATCAATTACTTGGTTGCTAATACATGATGCCACTTCTGAATCGAAGTGGCATGTCACTGTATTAGCAACCAAGTAATTGGATGTCCCGACGCTTTCAGCACTTGCATTTTAAATTTGCAGGGCTCAATGAGGTCGCCTGTGGTTGCCTCCTCTTCCTCATGCTACGTGGACGCCAATTCCTAAAGTGGTCAGGGACTAAGAACAATATATATATATATATATATATGTATGTGTGTGTGTATATATATATATATATATATATATATATATATATATATATATATATATAATGCCGTTTTAAAGGCACAAGTACCATCGCTTGGAGACTTTATAGAGAAGAGATTAGGAATGGAATGGTAGGACGCATCTAGGACGTAAGGTAGGAGAACTTGACTAGCATGAACACGCTATACGCATAAATGTGAAATGAATGGCGAGAAGCAATAGATGACATCTTGACAAAATGACAAATCAACAAATAAGTCATAACATACATATCACACATTTTATACATCTAGTTTTGCAAATCATCAATCATACATATCAACAAATTTCATGGTTCACCAAGCAAGTTTCCACTATCAATAACAGACAACACTTGACACTTCGAATAAGTCATAACTCATAACAATATAACATATCAACAGCTCATACATATCAACAACCCAATAAATCATAACATATCAACAACCCATACATATCAATAGAAGAGACAACACTTGACACTTCAATACTTCAATAGCGCATAACACTTACACTTCAATTCACTCATTCAAAGATTCAAAGAATCAAAGACAAGTGCACAATCATTGCATTTATTTATAAAGAAGAGATTATGAATGGAATGGTAGGACGACTTTACAAATCTGAAAAGTTAATTGCGCCAAGCCCCATCCGAACCCACAAAGATGAACTAAGCAAGATGCATAGAATGCACATACACCAATAGCCTCAGAGTAGCCTCGGCATCATCACAGAGCACTAGCCATTTTCATCACAGAGCAAGGGGTAGAGACAGAGAGGGAGTAAGGTAGGGTGATACCAAGATCAACAAGAACCACTAAGAAATAACCCCACCACTAGCACAACCCACATCCATCTCCTTCACCTTACATAAATCACACAAACATCATGACACAACTTAAGGCTCAAGCATAAAAATCAAACTCAACAAAAGACATTAAGCTAACAGATCTAGAGGAGAATAGAGGAGGATGGGAAAGCAAAGCCGGCCAGGCCCGAGCCAGGAGGCCGAGCAGAGAACCAAGCCATGGCGGCGCAGGCGGCATGCGGGGCCAAACCCAGTGGCTTGGGTGGTAGCATCACCGTAGTTGTGGCACGACCCTTCAACTGCACAAGACTACTATCGTACGAGTGTCTTGTGCAGTTCAGAGTGGTGTCACAACCGGTGGTGACGGCGACAGGGTCGGGCGGCGGCGTCGAGGTAGAGTAAATGCGCTGGGGAGTGAAGAGAGTTAGGGCGGGCGCAAAACCTAGCGGCGCTAGGGTGTGACGAGAGTTAGGGTGAGCGCAAACCCTAGCAGCCAGGCTCCTACTAATAAAGAGATTTATCACAGACGGTTCCATTATGGAACCGTTTGTGAAATGGTTTTTTTCTCAAGTATATATATTTATCTTGTATATGAACTTACATGACATGAAGAAATTACATGTTTATATGTCAATGTCAATTTTGTCATTTAAATACTACTGAAAATTTGCTTGAACTATATGTATATATATGTATATATATATGTGTGTGTGTGTGTGTGTGTGTGTATAATTAATTAATTAATTAATTAATTTTTTTCCACTAAACCGTCTCTCTGCTTTCAGTACTCCTAGAGTATGTACTCCACTTCTAATATACCACTTAAACACACATATATATTATACTTCTTTATCATTTTCAGATACTTAAATATCAATTATAAGATACTCCAATGCAATTTGATTGAAAAAAATTCATTTGAGCCCTTTGTTTTTTGCTATATACCTTTTTTTCATATATAAAAGAAGTATATACACAAAGTTTGCTATAAAAAGTGGAATTTAAAGAAATTTTTCATGGAACTCACTTTGGGGTATCTTATAATCATTATTGAGTATGCACAAATAGATAAAGAGGTATCATCATACGATTTAAGTATCGTATATATAGTAATAATTCAACATATAATTAACATAGTAACTTCACCTCCAAACTTTTTTTCATTTTGGAATTTTGATATATATATATATATATATATATATATATATATATATATATATATATATATATATATATATATATATATATATATATATATATATACCAAACAAATGGGCTAGTCGCTACAAAAAGATTAAAAAAGTAGAAACCTATAAATAAAGAAAGTTTTTCTAGTGGCGGAGGTAGGTCGCTATCTCCGTCTTCAATACTCAGAGGCGGTGTTTGGGCGGACGGTTCGTGATCGAACGGCTCGAAATGTGTCCACCCGATGCGCTCGCTCGAGTGTCTCCAAGACCCTGACTGTTGAACCAAGAAGAATTGAGCCCATAGACTCTCTTCCCTTGCTTGAGGGGTCTCGGCCGTCGACTTGGCCGCCTCGCCGCCTCGATTATAGATCAAGTGACGGCAAGCCTCCGGAGATGTGCAACGTCGTTTTGGAGGACCACGCCGACGACGCCAGAAACTCGCCGAAGTGGGAGATCACCAAAGACACGGCGGAGGAGGATGTCAAGACGACGGAAGGTGGCCGCCACCCGCTCCGCAAATTCTTGGACAGAGGAGTGAAGACACTGTTGAAATGTTCTCTTCCGCAAAGACGGCTCAATGTACATCGAGAGGTGCTCAGACAAAGGCGCGGTAGGCCATCAATGCCGGTGACAAGGAAACAGAAGAGGCAGTCAATTCTGTTTTTTTTGTATAAGTGGGGATGATCATCTTCGATGGCGAATGATCCTTTTTATAAAACAAGGAATAAATTTGGAGCGTGAGACGAAGAGACGCATCGGAGAGCCGAAGCGGCATTGATGTGACGAAGAGACGCAGAGCCAAGGCGGCGCATTGATGCGACGAAGAACGCGTCGGCGGTGACGAAGAAACTCATCGGGTGCTGTAGCGATTATCACAGATGGTTATAACAAAAAAAACCGTCTGTGATATGTAGCAGTATCATAGACGGTTATTATTAAGAACCGTCTGTAAAGTTTCACAGACAGTTGTTTTTTAGAACCGTCTGTGATATGTAGAATTATCACAGACGGTTATAAAAACGAACCGTCTATGATACTTCACAGACGGTTTTAGTTATGAACCGTCTGTGATATTACCTCTTCACAAATGGTTTTTTAGCATAGTTAGTAACACAGACGGTCGCTAAACCAAAACCATCTGTGATTGCATGTAATACAGACGGTTTTGGTCAACCGTCTGCGTGATGAGGTGTCTAGTATTAGCCTTTTTGTAGTAGTGCCAAAACCGTCTGAATTACATGCAATCATAGACGGTTTTGGTTTTGCGCACCGCTCGTTATCGGGCCGCGCTTAAAACCGCTCGGAAGAGGTAATATCACGATGGTTTATTATGAAACTGTCAGGAAGTATCACGACGGTTCTAACAATAACCGCTCGTGATATTTTGAAATATCACGCATAGCCAACAAACAACCGCTCGTGATACTTCACGCACGCTTTCATAATGAACCATCCGTGATACGTCACCATATCATGGACGGTTCCATTGTGGAACCGTTTGTGATATGAGACCTTATCACGGACGATTCCATTATAGAACTGTCTGTGATAAGTATCAGTGGCGGTTCTATAATAGAACCGGCTGTGATAAGTCTCTTTATTAGTAGGAGCCCGCTACAATGGAACCGTCTGTGATAAGTATCACTAGCGGTTCCATAATAGAACCGGCTGTGATAAGTCTCTTTGTTAGTAGGAGCCCGCTACAATGGAACCGTCTGTGATAAGTATCACTGATGGTTCCATAATAGAAACGGCTGTGACAAGTCTCTTTATTAGTAGGAGCTCGCTAGGGTTTGCACTCTAACTCGTTACTCCCCAGCGCCCTTACTCTCGTCCGTTCCCCTCCCCACCTGAGTGACCCCGTCGCCGACGCCGCCATTCTTCTCGTCGCTGACAGTTGTGATACCACGGTTCACTACACAAGACACTCGTACGATACGAGTGTCTTGTGTAGTGTCACCGTTGTGCCACAACTACGGTGACACTGCGCGCCTTCCCCTCTTTCTCCTTCCCCTGGCATGCGCAACCCCGGCTACCTCACCGACCTCCCTCGGCTACCTCTAGCTCCACCGACCTTAGCCTCGGCTACCTCACCACCGACACTGATGATGTCGATCGAGGTAAGACAGATCTATTTGTTTGTGCTATTGGTATTCATCTGAACCGAGTTGCAATATGGTCTACCTAGCTAGCTTGTCAGTTGATGGTCGGTTTGGATACCCTTGGCCTTGCTATCTTGCTGTCTTGCCCTCTATGACTGCTGGCTGGATGGATGGATGGATGGATGGATCTGGAGGTGGGGAATAGGGTTATGTTTGGGTGTGACCGCTAGTATGTTCCTAAAGACATTTTTTATTTTTGATACGTATGATGCAGGGTGTGTTGCCGAAAAAACACATTGATACAACCTTAAGAAGTGGCAATCTAAGGGAGGCAATTTGGTTGCCTCCTAAAGAGGATCTTAATAAATGGTTGTCTGTTAATAGTAAGTCTGATCACCATCTATTCTTAGGATAAATAACACCATACAAGTGTTTCATGGATATAGGTGAGTTTCTACAGGTTGCTGCTCTTATCTGCTTGACATGAAAACCGCAAATGTTACTAGCTAGTTGTGTTCACTTATGAGATATGAAATGAATCTCCAGGAACAATAGGATGAATTAACTGTATATGAATAATTTTTGAATCAAAGCTTATGAATCTATGGAATCAAAATCCTTGCACATAAACTTCTACATGGATAGAGGTGAGTTTTTACAAGTTGCTGCTCTTATCTGCTTTATAGATAGAGAGTTAACCATTAAGAAAACTCTTTTTTAATTACATCCTAACATGATATTGTCAACTTACCATATATTGTTATCTTATTAACATTCATGTTCTTTTTACAGAAGTTTATGGTCTTCTTATTTAGTATGAAGAAATTTGTCGCTCGGTATTAAAATACTTGAGCGAGATGTGATTGTAATTGCCTGAGTCTTAATTATTTATTTCAACATATTTTATATGTTTTACTAGACTTGTATTCAAGTATTATCTATGAACCACTCATATTCCAATTTCTTACAGCCATGCACTAACATGTTTTTTTTCCTCTTTTGATAACCTAGATTCTCAATCCTTGTGAGAGTTTTCCAAACGGTGGCCGCCTCCTCCCCGAGCCTGCCTCCTCTCTTCTTGATCTCTTCTCTACAAAATCTCTAAATAGTGGCCGCTTTTGCCTTTAAAACCGGTTTCATATATATCTACATACATACATACATATACATATATATATATATATATATATATATATATATATATATATATATATATATATATATCGTAGTTTTGTTAGCTAACTCGATGTTCGATTCAACTAGCTAGCTCCTTAGGCATTCATCCTAACGTTCAGTGAAACACAGCCTACTTCATCGATCCTAACACACTCGAGTGTACGATTTGCTTCATGTTGTACGATTTGCTTCATGCCCCGCATGAAGCAAATCGTACACTCGAGTGTGTTAGGATCGATGAAGTATGTCGTGTTTCACCTGCACTTTTAGGATGAACGGCCAAGGAGCGAGCTAGCTAGCTGAATTCGTGCATCTAAGTTAGGCAACAAGGAATATTTAACTATATATATATATATATATATATATATATATATATATATATATATATATATATATATATATATATATAAATAAAGTCGGTTTTAAAGGTGAAAGCAAATGCGCTGGAGATTTTGTAGAGTAGAGGCTATCACAGACGGTTCCAAATACCAACCGTCTGTGATATATAAACTATCACAGATGGTTTTATATATAAACCGGTAAGCTATCATAGGCGGTTTTATCTATAAACCGTTTGTGATAGTCAACTATCACAAACGGTTCTGAGTTAATAACCATCCGTGATAGTGTGCATCATAGACGGTTCAAAAACCGTTTGTGATGACCTCATGTCATCACTGACCCATAAACTCAGACGGCTCATGAAACCGTCTGTGATGACATTTTTCGAACCGTCTATGAAGACCTTTTCTGTAGTAGTGTTGGTAAATTCGAAGGTTTGATGGAGGACACGAAGAAGCCTTTATTCCTGGGCTGTAAGTCGGAATATACAAGGTTGTCATCCGTGCTTGAACTGCTGAAATTTAAGGCAAACAATGGTTGGTCTGACAAGAGTTTCACGGCGTTGTTAGGTCTGTTAGCAAACATGCTTTCGGATGGAAACGAGTTGCCCAAAACAACCTACAGAGCCAAGAATGTTCTTTGTCCATTAAGAATGGAAGTAGAAAAAATACATGCATGTCCAAACGACTATATCCTCTACCGCAAAGAGTACACAAACATGCATGTATGTCTGGTGTGCAACGCATTCCGATACAAGCATAAGAATCAATCAGATGATGGTGAGGGAATAGAGGTGAAGAAAAGACCTCCTGCTAAGGTGGCGTGGTATTTTCCTGTAATTCCCCGTTTGAAGCAGTTTTTTGCGAACCCAAAGGAGGCAAAACTGTTGCGTTGGCACTCGGAGGAGCGTAAGCTGGATGGAAAGCTAAGACACCTTACTGATTCCACCCAGTGGAGAAACATCGATAGCAGGTTTACAGATTTCAATGCGGAACCGAGGAATATAAGGTTTGGATTGAGTATAGATGGAATGAATCTTTTCGGTAATATAAGCAGCCGACATAGCACTTGGCCTGTGACTCTTTGTGTCTATAACCTTCCTCTTTGGTTGTGTATGAAGTGGGAATATATTTTGCTGTCGATACTTCCTCCATAGATAACTCTATTGTAGTCTTTTCTTTCTTTGCAATGGCTAAGGCTAACTTTTTGGAATCACGTAGTTTGTTCATCGTGTACTATGCTTCTGGAGGGACATGCAAGGGAGGGACCTTACGACACGATCTAAAATTCCCGGTATTCGCTAGTACACATTAATCCTATATAACACTTGTTGTGTTACGGGTAGGCTACGATAGCAACAAATCAAATTTTTCTACCACGTAAACCAGGATGCTAAGGAAGTAGATGATCACAGATCGTTACCACCAGACGCGCAAAGCAGTGGAAGAAGGGTTGGAGCAGCCTGGTTCAATGAAGAGCGCGTTGATGTAGTGGTCGTAGTCGATCATCCAGCGTCGAGCACGTCAGTGCGGTGGTCTTGGTCGATCGTCTCCTTCAGCGACCTCTACAGTCCCTTATAAATATCGCGGATCGTCCTTAAGTGCAACAGCAACCGCAGTAGCGCCTCTACGGTATCCACACGTCCAGGGAAGGAACAACCATGCGCCGGTGTGCTAGCACCAAGTCGCACAGCAGAGCTCTGAGGAAGATGGCGGCTAGAGTTTCGATGGAACAACTCAACTCACAACTTTCGTGTGTCTCGTCTGTTACGTTCACCTCCTATCCCAACAGCCTCATGCATCTCCTTATATAGTGCTTGTGACGGATCCTATCCGAACACGCTTGACGAATCGATCCGATCGGGTTTGTTCCCACCCGCTAAGTGTGTGACCAGAGGTTCATGCGTGTCGGTTGTGACTCGAAACCCTTTCCGATCACGAGTCGTTAGCGGTTCTTAGCGAGACATAACGATTCTCGAATACACATAAATTATATAGGACGAACCTTAATGCAATATGATCTACGATCAGGTCCTCATCACTTACGACCAGGTCCTATCTTTATACGACCAATTCGTATTTGATCACGACTAGTTCGTAACTCCTTACGACCAGATTTTGACCACTCTATGATTACGTTCGACCAGCCTTTACCAGCTCAGATTCCATAGTTCACCAGAATCGATCGAACTAAGCGACCTACTCGTGTATTCTCCCTTTGCCTCACGATGTCTGGTTGAACTCCAGGTGAGATGTTGTGTCATCCATGGACTATTCAATACTTTCTCGATCGAGTGTCGGATAACTTCACGTGGTCGAACACTTCGACCACTAGTGGCATGGCTATGCACTTTCTTTATCTGACCACAACGAGGGGTCCAGAGACATCTTTCCTGTTATGTTAGGAGGGGCAAATCCCATCTCCGACTAGTCACATTCCTCCGCATGTTTCATAGCATACCCGAAAGCTACCTTTATAACTACCCAGTTACGAGTAGCGATTGGCAACATCTAAGAGTGCTATTACACATATAGGAAACCATGCTGATCTCAGGTCTAAGGATTATACATCATCATTGCTTGAGACCAACTAGCAACACATAGAATTATAACAATCTCAATAGTGTCTCAAGGTGGGTCAATCAAACCCCCTGTTCTCTAACATATGTTCACATAATTGATTTGATATCTCTATACCCATGACCGGTGAAACATGGTTATCAATCAATACATGTGCTAGTCGATAGAGTCAATAGTATTCCGACCATTGACATCCGACCAGGAATACATTTAGAACGACATCATATAACTTAAGAGTTTCACCAATATAACTTAAGAGTTTCACCAACAAGTCACATACTTGTTAATCTTCATAACTAATGATTCATTCAAGGAATAGGATAACATATCCAATATTATGAACATAAAGAAATATGATCATCTCTATGATTGCTCTAGGGCATATTTCCAACTCGGAGTAATGCCTCTCGAACTAACTACTTCTATTTTTTGCAGTGCCACCAGTAGTTGCTGGCCTGCAACCTTTGCGGATACTATGTTTGCCACAACATGGAACTACTCGTCGGTTCCGTGATGACCAATGATCATCAGGTTTGTTAATTTTGCAATAATTATTTCATACTTATCAATTTATATGCACGAATTTAATCTTCCTATCAATAGGTTGCGAGCATCGATACAATTGCGTTGGAACAGAACCAGCTCAAACATTCGAGGACAGTTTGCGTCATTCTTAAACCGTGAGGTCATAAATCCAGATGGAAAGTTCCACAATGTAGATTGAACTTAATTTGGATTAGATTGAACTTAATGGTACATATGTGTAAATATACATGAATGGTTAATTTGAGTTAATTGATTTCTAAAATGAATATGCTTGTTTCTGAAATGAATGTGAATTGGATGTATACATGTACTTGTTGTGTTTCATCTTGTTTCAGAGAGCATGGCTAACATTTTCTAAGCCTAACCAATAAACAGAAATAGATTTAACAATATAAAAGGATATCACAGACGGTTCAAAAACGTCATCACAGACGGTTTCTAAGGATAAACCGTCTATGATACATCAGCTCTCACAGACGGTTTCATATACAAATCGTCTGTGATAGTTAACTGTCACAGACGGTTCTGAGTTAATAACCGTCTGTGATGACCTAATGTTATTACTGACTCATAAACTGAGACGGCTTATGAAACCATCTGTAATGATGTTTTTGAACCGTCTGTGAAGACCTTTTCTATAGTAGTGTAAAAACAAAAATTTTTAATGACATATTTTAAAAGCAGGAACTCTGCAGTGGCCAGTGGCATAAATCTAATAAACCCTACATATAAACTTATATATAGATAAAAAGCAAAACTGGCGTAGGCCTTGTTTGGTTGCTTGCAATCCAAAATCTCTACCACGCTAGTCGCATAATTTGACTAGATAATGAGTGCGGGATGTAACGATGAGAGAGTGTTGTCTGTCTTGCAATGGTTTAAACACCGGCTAACCTGAGAATAGCGAAATTGGTTTGCAGAACCAAACAGTTAACACGCATATATTATAAATTAAAGTGCAGGAGGTCATATAGTAAGGGATCAAATCATCCTCTTCTCTACGCAGCCTTAACACGCATATATCATCAGCTGAGAACGTTCATTAGGAGCTGAGTCGATAACTGTCATCAATTCACCCTTGGCTCCCCAACGGCGCTTCACCGATGGAGAAGACACGTTGTCGGTGCACCGTCCAGATGCATGCAGCCGAACAATGAAGGTGCAGATTTCGAGTGTGGGTAGGAGAAAGAAGAAATGGGCGTGAGAGCGCAGATTTTTCGAAATCGAAACTGAAGGGCTTATCTACGCGAAAAATCACAATTAGTGAGTGGAGTGGAAGAGCACATCCTAACCTTCCAAAACAATCCCAATGGTCATAATCCAGAGAATCTACTTAATTTATGTATATTTTAACGCGGTTCTTCTACTTTTTCCTTCGATGAAGTAGTTCTTACTTCCTTATATCTTCCTTCGTAGATAGAATTTTTTTTTCTTGAGGCGCTTTTCAATTTTTCTCTAAAATAAGGAGTTATCTAGTCTAGAGGAGCTTTGTAGGGATACTTTAAAAATTGCCCTTAACAAATTTGTATGCTAGAGACGGTTTTGAGACGTTTTCGAGACACTAAAAAAAATTATCCTGTAGAGACGTTTTCGAGACGCTCTCTAATCGCCTAAAGGTTATGTTATATAAAGGTGTTATTTTGAGACGTTTTTCAACTGTCTATAAGCGTTATTTCGGTGGTTGATATGTGTTAAAAGAACTGCATATAAATATTGCAACACAACTAAATATGTGAGGTTGATGCCACTAGTGCGACACATCTAAGAGAAGTATTTCCATGCGATCTAGAGTTCGAGTACCAACTTTTGCAACGTCTCTACAAAACACCGCATATCCTGTAGAAACGCTTTAAAAAAGTCACTACTATGTCATAGCGACAATACATAAAAGAGCGTTTATGAGACATTTTCAAAAACACCCCTAAAACTACCTTTGGTGCGGAAAAATCGCCTCTACTGTACAAAAGAAGTCTCTAACGAGTTACGATATTGAATACACACACGCCTACAGAGGAGGGTACTCTAGTCCTTCCCATGCAAACTCATTAATCACCAGCACATGCGATGACCACTGTACCAACGCCTGTGACTTCTCCTGTACCATCCATCATCATCCATATGTCCAACATGCATGCACATTACGTGCATGACTCTCCCACGATTCGACCGATCGAGCCAATTGCTATTTTCCCCATATTTCCATTCTCCGACCACTAATGCTACACGTACGTACAAATTTGCATTTCCTGACAAAATCAGCATGAACGTACTCTCACTACCATGTAGGCCCGCCCTGGTGAATTGCATTTGCAACCGTCGAGCGGATAGGGCAGCATGCGTGTGTGACAGTTTGCAGCGATTTCACGTATAAAGATCGATTCATGCGTGCCTGTAGCAGTGCTCTTTCTTCCCGATCGTTCCATCCATCTGCCAGTTTGTCCCCTGTAAACCCTATTTACTCCTCCCCTCATCTCTCCAACTGCCCGACTGCGTGCTCCTTTATTGCGCCACCGCCATGGCTACCTCCCCCACCACGTACCCCTTCCCACATGGCTAGTCTAGTGCACAGGTGACCATCACTTAATGCTCCCCTGCAGCTTTACAACACTACGGTCATGTCTATAAAAAGCACTGCACTGCGAAGCGATTGAGATCCAAGCCAGAAGGTTCTTCTTCAGCAGTAGCCCGTAGCCAGCCAGCCATGGTGAGGGGAGGTGGAGCGATGGGTGGCAAGGCAATGGTGCTCGCTGTGCTGCTCTGTCTGAGCAGCGTGACGGTGGGCGCGTGGGCTCGGCCGGTCGCCGCGGCCAACGGAAAGCACGCCGGCGACGAGAAGTTCCTCTTGCTGAAGAAGCACTTCGGCAAGGGACTTGGAGGGGGCTTCGGCAAGGGTGGCGGAATTGGCGGAGGGTATGGGAAAGGTGGAGGGTTCGGCGGAGGGGGCGGCGGTGGACTCGGTGGTGGAGGTGGAGGTGGTCTCGGCGGAGGCTATGGTGAAGGTGGTGGTGGAGGACTAGGCGGTGGTATTGGCCATGGTATTGGTGGCGGGTTTGGCAAAGGTGGCGGACTTGGCGGCGGTGTTGGTCATGGTATCGGCGGCGGATTCGGCAAGGGTGGCGGACTTGGTGGAGGTTATGGTAAGGGTGGCGGCCTTGGTGGCGGAATTGACCATGGCATTGGTGGTGGTTTTGGTAAAGGTGGAGGTCTTGGTGGCGGCATTGGCCATGGCATCGGTGGTGGATACGGCAAGGGAGGTGGTCTTGGTGGCGGCATTGGCAAGGGCATCGGTGGTGGATACGGCAAGGGAGGTGGTCTTGGTGGCGGCATTGGCAAGGGCATCGGTGGTGGGTATGGCAGTGGTGGTGGTCTCGGGGGTGGTGTGGGACACGGCATCGGCGGTGGCTACGGAAATGGCGGTGGACTTGGAGGCGGCGTTGGTCATGGGCTCGGAGGTGGCTTCGGCAACGGTGATGGGCATGGTGGCGGCAGCGGGTTAGGCGGAGGAGGTGGCGGCGGCGGCGGAGGTGGATACGGTGGTGGTGGCGGCGACGGTGGCGGCCTTGGTGGAGGCTTCGGCAAGGGAGACGGGTTTGGCAAGGGTGGCGGTCTCGGCCGCGGTGGTGTAGGAGGGATCGGCGGCGGACACTGAATCACTGATACGTCTGTACGTGTGTGTTCAGCTCCGTGTTGCTAGTACGCGTTCTGTTGTGTTTGTTGGGTTTTCTCGTTTGGAGAGATTATCTCGTACCTGTATTAATTTGGTGATGGTGATATGATCACAGTATGTACGTACTCCATGCCATGTTCGTTCCAATGATTAGGAATATAACAAATTAAGTAATTAAGCGGGTTTAATGATGCGTACGAATCACTTACTCCTCCGTTAAAAAATACATGACGTTTAGAGAGTGTGCAGTCCAATTTCCATAACTTTGACCACTAATACATATAAAACTATTTGTGTTGATCATATGAAAATGGTATCATTTAATATATATAAAACTATTTGTGTTGATCATATGAAAGTGATATCATTATATTAGTCACGAAAAATATTATCATAATATAGTAATTTTATATTGTTTTATGAACATATTCATTTTAAAAGTAATGATTAAAGTTGTATGTTGAAGACCGTGTCGATATTCAAAACATCATATATTTTTAAACAGAGGAGTAATTGGTTCAGGCAAATATATGCTTTTCTTTAGGGCACGATGATGTAAGGCATGCCATGAATTCTAGATCAATTAATTTGATAGTTCCCATTCGGTAATGGCGCGAGTCCTTGAAGAATACTGGCACCATACGCAGTTTGATTTAAATAAGGATAATGATAGGACACCGACGCAGATCCAATCCATCGAATGCTTCGTCTTTCCGGTTCAATGTACACGTGGGCCCGCTAACTGCTTTTCACACTTGATGCTTTGTCTTCCGTGTTCCTACTCTTGCAATCTTACTTCGAATTTTTCCCCCAAACCCCATTTGCTCTCCTCGTTCTATAGCCACAGCAAAATCAGGACGGTGTTGCTGCGCAGGTTTTACATAAACAACCACCCGAACAGCGAGCACGTCGTTTTGGTGGAGAGGACGATTCTAATCTGGACATACGGTCAGACAGTGATCTTGGGCAGCGGCGGGACTTCAATCCCAGTTGTGGAGGTGCTGCACACGCGACAAATTTTTTTTGGGCGCCACGGAGGAGTTTCTAATCGTAACCGCGATGATGGCGGCATTGGGAGGCTCAAAATTACCATGCCGACATTGACTGGGTGTACTGATCCAGAAATGTAATTAGAGTGAGAGATGTGCACGGATCAAATTTTTGATAGCCACGATTACACTGAGGAGAAGAAGGTGCGTGTTTCATTAATTGAGTTCACCGAATACCCACTTATTTGGTGGAACCAATTATGTTGCACTGAAGGGCGACCGGAGACTTGGGAAAACATGAGGGCTCTCATGAGGAGACGGTTCGTGCCAGCGTACTACACCCGAACTTTGCACATGAAGTTGTAGTGAATTCATCGAGGTTCTAAGTCTGTGGGTGGATATTACAAGGAGATAGATATTCTCATGATCCGAACAGGCGTGAATGAATCCGAGGAGGCTACCATGGCTTGTTTCTTTAAGGGCTGAATGAGGACGAGCAAGAGAAGATGAAGTCGAAGGAATATGACAATTTACAAGACCACGTGCATCATGTTGTTCGTTTTGAACAACGCATATTGTGACAATAAGCTCGTGGAGGCCGCACCACCAACACCAGCACGTGGTATTGTCCAAATCTGAAAGGAGATGATCTTGGGGTGAGTTCCAAGTTGGCCACACCATCTCAGTCAATTGGAGTTATCCTAAAGGAGGTGTCGAAAGCGGAGAGTGTAGCAGCAAAAGAGGCATCAAAAGTTGATTCTAGTGCATACTCTACTGTGCGTACTAGCAACACTGAGTACTTCAAATGCAAGGGGAAAGGACATATGATGAAGGATTGTCCAAATCAGCGGAAGGTGCTCCTCACTCAAGATGGATATGTTACGGCGTGTTCCACTAGTAGCGTTTTTTTAAAGTGACATGTTAGAAGTGGCAGAGCGTGTTGATTGCTACTACGAAACAGGCCTGTCCATGGATGATTTGCCATCTAAAGGAGGATTAAACATGCTTGTCCGGAAGGTGTAATGTGGTGAAACTAAAGCTAAAGTGCAGCAGTAGAGTGTTTTCCAAACCGAGTGCAAAATCAAGAGAAAGCGTGCAAACTGATCACTGATGGTAGGAGCTTCACCAACATAATTAGCAAAAATTTAGTGTACGCTTTGGGGCTGTCCACGTGGAGACATCCGCAATAGCACTATGTGGAGTGGTGAGAAGATATCATGCACTATCTACCCTTACGGTGCTATAATGGTACCTTTATTAAAATATGCCACAAATAGTTATAAAAAGTCACCAACAATTTTGGTTAGATAGATCATGACATGAGAAGTGTCCTACAAAAATTTAACTGAAATGATGACTTACATTAGGATAAACAAAAAAGACAAATTTTAGGGAACAATAACTTTTTCTTTTTCCTTTTTTATTTTCTGATTTCCTTTTGAGCTGAATTTGTCTTCTTCTTTTTATTTCTCTATGTGTAGATCGAATTTAGATTTGAAATTTGGTGGTATGATAGATTGATTTTGGGTCAATGGTGCCAATGTTTTTTTTTCTCATGAGATCATTTGCACTGTGTTTTAAAGGAGGTAATATTATACTCCCTCCATTCCGGAATAAATGACGTTGCATACCCCATATTTCAACTAGCTGGCATCAAATATTAAAAACTGGAGGGAGTGGCATCATAAGGGTGCTGTAACGTCCTAAAAAATCCTTAAGATGGTTTAGTTAAGTGTCTCATGTTATGTGTGTAACTTCTGGAATGATTGTAAATTTTTGTTGCTTGTAATAAAGTTTGTCCCGAAATTTCAAACTTTTAACTTATATTCAAGCTTTTATATGAACCCAGAAAAATGTTTGTTTAAAAGTGGTTGTAAGTAATTTATTAAAATACTAGATTATTTAACATGAATTAATATAATTTTTACAAATTTTAAGAAGTCATTTTGATCTCACCAAAATCAAAACCATTTCACTAATGCAGATTTGAAAATAATTTAATTCTAACAATTTGGGTATGAACAGTGCATGCAACAAATTTTCCTAGGTGAAATTTGAACCTGAGAACATTCACAAAAAATTTCATAATTTTTAGAATTTATCTTCTATTTTTAATCGCTCGGTCAAACGTTTCGTATTTTGGTCAAAACTAAATCAAAGCCCTAACTCAAACTTCAAACTGACCGGACCACCCAAGCTGACTTGGCTCAATCGCTTAGCCCAAACCTGACTTTGATTCGACCGCACCGCCTCACCGCGCCACACTCCGACCGACTGCTTGCCACTTTGGTGCGACACAACCAACTCATTGCTATTTGCTTTTCTTGACCTTTGATGAGCGGGCCCCACTTGTCAGGCCCGTCGTCATCCTTGCACCGTTTGACCGTGCGGCACTGGCACCGCACATGTGTGCCACTGAGCTCCTTTTTGCCACCTCATGCCTCTCCGACCGCCTTTGAGGCATCGCTTGGGCTTCATGAAGCTTCCGGGCCAACTCAGTTCCTCCCTGTCACACCCTATCGCTCTCACTATTCCCTTTTTCATTTCGATCGAGGAAGAAGATGCAGAGCTAGCGTCCATCTTGGTGCTGCCTGTGAGTCCGCAAGCCCACCGCCGGACTCCACTCACCTTGCCGCGCTCATTTTTGCCGGTCTGAAGCTTTGTCGTCCACTAAAACGTCGGGAGCCACTTCATCGTCTTTGCCTTCGGTGGCCATGGACGCATAACTCATCGACGCTACAGTTAGTTATTCTCTACACCGTCTTGTCCTTTAAGATCGCATCATCATGTGGAGCTTATTTGGCGAAGTTAATTTTGTTTTGGAGCATCACCGAGGGAGATTAGCCCTTTCTTCTCTAGCATCGGTGATTCGTCACCGTCTTCATTCCGACCACCACCGTATCCATCGTCATTGTTATCGGGCGCTCCACGTTCGTAGTGACGAGGCGATTCCTATGCGATTTTCCCCAAGCCTTCTCATGGTCAGTAGCACCTCCTCCTCGTGCACCGCCCGTTCGGCTCTGCCTTCGGCCATCGCAAGATTGTCATCGTCGACCTTTGAACTCCACGTCACCGCCAACGAGTTTGTGAGGTTGCTCCGCACCCGTATGTGCTGATTCCATGCCTGGAGACCCACCACTGCACTAGTTCGCCTTCCTCATGGCGCCGCTCATGCACGGGAGCCCCGGTTAACTGCCGGCAGAATTAGGTAATGATCTACCATTAGCGCTAATCAAGTTTTGTAATGTATGTATGACATGTAGGCCCCACAGTAATAAACCTGATTAGAAATTTAATAAAAACTCGTTTAAGTCTTTAGTCGTTGACATGTGGGCCCATATGGCCGGTTAAGTGATTGTGTAAAGTTGTAGAGTACGTTTTCTATTAAGGGAAGCGTATTTCTTAAATGCTTAACCCAATTTTCCGTTTTTGTAAATAGAAGACGTATTCTCTCGAATACGCCTTCAACGTCATTTCCAGCCGTGACCGAGTCAAGGTTGTCTGAGTCAAACCCTCACCCTGGGCCCCATTTGTCATTCCCTGTGGCTCGCTGAGAGTGAGTATAAAAGGTATTTAATTCTTCTAGAAATTCCGAAACGAATTAAGCTTGCACTGAAAATTGAAATTACTTAGAAAATTCATAACTAATTCAATTTAACTCCAAATTGAATGAAACCAATTTTGTTGGTTTTCATTTTCAATGTAATTTTAAATGGACTAGGTTTTAAGTTTGTTTCTATCCCATAAATTTTTGCAAGTCAAATTAATGTCTAAAAGGAATTGTTTTTGCACTATAAATTGAATTAACTTAAAAAAATTCATAAGTATTTCAATATAACCCCAAATTGAGTGAAATTAACTTTGTTAGTTTTATTTATTACTGTATTTTTAACTTGGAATAAATTTGAGACATGTTTTTGTTATAGAAAATTTTGATACTTGTATTATTTGTACATTAATGACTTTAACTTTGTAAAATGTATAGAAAATTCATATGAGCTCCAATTGAACTAAACATTTTACATAAATTCACCTAAAATAATGCTCTACCTATTGTGTGAATATCATGCATTTTTGAATGATTTGATATTTTTGGCTTTATTTGGAGTTTATTGCAATATCGTCTTTCGTTAGGTTTTCGATGATTCCGACGTATTGTGAGTTCCATCTGAGGGTGAATAAGAGTGGTACCAGCAAAGGCAAGCAATCCCCTCCTTTTGATCATATTGTTCCTATTAATTTCGAAAACTATTTATGTTGGTTTTAAGTATTCTATGCATTGCTTTAAATTCAAATACTTGTATATCAAATGGGTAGATTTAGCTATGTCCTACTTGCTACATTCCCTTTCCTTGAAAGTTGATTACCCGATTTCCATTGATACTTACGGTTATATGTTATATGGGGTGTTTGATGATTTTTAAAATGACGCTTAGCCATGCTAGTAGATGTAGTCGAAAGTGGTTGATGGAACTATTCCATCGACCGAGATGAATTGAATCTTGTTAAAACTTGAGGATTATGATCAGATATTCGAATCTGGTTTTGTGGTTATCAAGGACATGTTGGACATTGGGTTCTTTATATTTTAACTTGAACGGGTGTAGGGTTATGATGAGAGATTGTTATCAAATTATGTAGCCCCGTCTAGGTGATTAAGTACCAGTCTGTGTGGTGTTGAACCATGTCACACGTGCAACCACATACTGGGTTAATGGCGAAGGCTTGGCCTATTAATTTGTAGTGCGTTTGCTATCAAACCATAACTAGATTGACAATTATTGTTATTATTGTTGTTATTATTGTATTATCAATCTAGTCGGGGCATGTTAAGTTCTGTCTTACTTGTCCTTAAGGATCGCTTGCATTTGCAGAAAGCTGCACAAGGATTTACTAACACAATGAGGTTCAACCGTGGTTTAGGCAAACAATTGCCTGCCATGGGGTAATTGGCCACGGGTGGTTTGCTAGTTAACACATGACATTGTAACGGCCTCGTTATGATATCTCAGTTACACTCCTATGAAAGAGTGCATCGGCCGACATTGAGAGATATTCATATCATGTGGGTAAAGCTATACAAAATCTACAGAGTCATAAATCTATTCGAATAGCCGTGTCCCCGGTCATGGACATCACTTGTGGGAAACCATGCACAGTTAGATGTTAGGAATAGGATAAGGGTTTGATCGGGAATGATTGGTCGTCACGAACGGGAAGTTCGTGTATTGAAGTTAGTTTACCCGGGTGGGGTAGCCACTTTGGGTATGATTTCACGATGGTAAAACCTTGGAAATATTGATCATGAATTGGAGTACCTACTACTATATCATATTTCTAAATATTTTTCAAATGG
The DNA here is from genome assembly GCA_036346405.1 of Phyllostachys edulis. Lineage (NCBI taxonomy): Eukaryota > Viridiplantae > Streptophyta > Magnoliopsida > Poales > Poaceae > Phyllostachys > Phyllostachys edulis. Next base: position 9,461,978 of record CM070557.1, read on the forward strand.
CAATTTAAATCTATACTAGTTACCTTGTCAAATAACCTTGCTTTATTATGAAAATGAACCTTTTTAGCCATCCTTTGACACCAAGTGTATTTACTTAAATTTGCTATTTATAAGTCTTGTGAGTACGTTTTTGTACTCAGTTGGCTTGTATATGTTGCAGGTAAGAATGTCTTACAAAACCACGATAGTTATCGCAACAAGTTTGAGGCGATAACGATTGGTACATCGGCTTTAATCCCAGTTGGTTTCCCCTAGGGTTGTGGCGCACCATTGGGAAGGTTGCTTTAAATTACTTGGCCTTCTGTTCTTATTTATTTAATGTCTTCCACTGCTGATTTTTATTCATTATATTCAAATCCTGTGTGCAAGTGATATAATGTTGTTTGGATATGTGCATGTTAGTAGCTGATCCTGGGAGCTAACATGAGACGCATATCCGGGTACTCAAAATCAATTTCGTTTCTTGCTAAGAGTTGCGTCTTTGGTGCAATCACTTGACTTGAGACAGGGTTGATTTCGGGGTCCCCACAGCGTTGGTATCAGAGCATGCTGACTGTAGGTTAAAGCCGTAGCAATAGACGTTGTTAGGATTTTGGTTTGTAAAGAATATTTCAAACTAGCAAAATTTAGCAAAAATATAAGTAATATAATTCCTTTTTTTCTTACCCATCCTAGCATCTAATTCTTACCTCCTTGCTCATTTGATTTGGGCAAAATCATTTTCTCCATTGCTCGTCTCTCTTTTCCAACAATAGACACGTTATGTAGTCTTCGGTGAGAGCAATGGTGAAAGGACGAGAAGACATCGTCTTGCTATGATGTTAGGACTCGGTAGGGATTAATATCAGAATATATATACCCTAATTATTATTTTTAGTTTGTAGACGCTAGGTTTTGTAGATTGTTTATTTGTTCTCTTTTGTTCTGAGTAGTTGCGCATCGCTTACGAGTAGTATGTATAGCAACTATGTTGGGAAAACTAACTGTGATTTATTTGTATCTTGTGCTGGTTTTATGGGCTCTAGCACCCCACTTTATGATGCATAAATATGTTTTAATGTTGCATTCATGCTAGGTTAATTCACCCCCTGATGTCATTTACTTACCCTACGCTTTTCCCTCATTCCTTTTGCCGGTTGCTAACGATTCATGTGGCAATAGGATGTCAGGTCGAAAAACTCATCTGATGTTGAAGGTAATGGAGGACTCACAGCCCGTGGATTCCCAATTCACCAATGGTCTGCCCTCGAATCCTCAACGGCGTAATCCGGAGCACCCCGACCAGTTAGTTCGGTATGTGGGTCGGCAGGAAGAAGTGTCTCCATTGCATCCATCTCTGGCCGAAGTGCTGGTCCAGATGGAACAAAGTCGGCAAGACCAGACCTTGATCTTGTAGTTGATTGCTCAGAACACTTCTAGGGGCCATGGTGCTCAAATGACAGCGGTAGAAGCTGGTTCCAACAATTCCTGATTTGTTGATTTCTAAGCACAAAACCTCCCATGTTCTCTCATTATGTGGATCCTCTAGAGGCCGATGATTGGCTTCAAACCATCGAGTGGAAGTTGAATATCACTCAGAGTGCTAACAATGAGAAGATCTTCTTCACCTCCAACCAACTTGAAGGAGCAGCTTGTGCATGGTGGGACAATTTTTGCGCCATGCAGCCCGCTAGTCGTGTTCCATCATGGGACAAATTTCGGACAGCTTTCTGAGCGGAGCATGTTCCCACAAGCATCGTGAGCATCAAGAGGCATGAATTTCTCACTCTAAAACAACACAAGAAGTCTGTGAGGGAGTATCTCTACGAGTTTAATCATTTGGCTCGTTACGCCTTGGACGATGTCTCTACCGATGCAAGAAAACAAGACCAGTTCTTGAATGGGCTAACAAAAGTGATGCAGCTAGAGCTCACCGCGCACGATTTCTACAACTTCCAACATCTGGTTGACAAGGCCATTGTGGTGGAAAATAGGATGCAAGTGGTCGTAGAATTGCGAAAGCGCAAGTGGGCTACACAAAAATTAGCAAGTCGCAGTTCTCAAGAATCGCGTGCATGGCAGTCCACCTCTCCTGAATTTCAAGCCCCGACACCTTCGAGACCTCCTATGCAAGTTTCTTATCCACCTCAGTGTGAGATCTAGCATGGGCAGCCCGGAAAGAAGCAAAGAAGCTGACACAACCGAAAAACGATTACTACTTGTTTCACCTACGGCAATTCAGGGTATTTTGCGGATAATTGTCCGAAGAAGCACCAAGCTATTTTCGATCAATGCCAAGACCATGAAACACCCCTTGATCAGAGGTCCACTTTAGCTCCTCAGAACACTGGTTGTGGTCGTGTGAACCATGTCACTGCCGAGGGGGCATAAAAAGCACCCGACGTTGTGTTGGGCACCTTTCTAGTCAATTCGACTCCCGCGACCATGTTGTTTGACTCTGGGGCCTCTCATTCCTTCATGTCAAGAAGATTTGCTACACTCCACAATATGTCACTCAGCTTGATGTTGGCACCTATGATGATTCAATCGCCGGGCTCTAAAATGAGAAGCAGGCACAAATGTCGTGAAGTTGAGACTGGGATTAATAGGGTAAAGTTTTCTGTCAATTTAATTGTGATCGATTCAGTGGGCATTGACGATATTCTTAGGATGAATTGGCTATCCAAGAACCAGCTCCAATTTCAAGATGATCTTACTGAATGCTACCGAATGAGTTGGTTGAACTAAAGAAGCAACGCACAGAGCTTCAAGGGAAAGGTTTCATTAGGCCGAGCTCCTCACCTTGGGGATGCTCAGCTATATTTGTAAAGAAGGACCACAGTTTGCGGATGTGTATTGACTACCGTTCGTTAAATGAGGTCACCATTAAGAACAAGTATCCGCTTCTACGGATTGATGATTTGTTCGACCAGTTTTTCGGTACCCGTATATTCTCCAAGATTGACTTGAAAATGAACTATCATCATATTAGTATCAGATCTGATGATATTCCAAAGTCAGCATTCTCAACTCGATATGGCTTGTATGAGTACACTGTCATGTCCTTCAGTTTGACAAATGCGCTGGCTTATTTCATGAACCTCATGAATTCAGTTTTCATGAAGTATTTGGATAAATTTATGATCATATTTATTGATGAGATCCTCATATACTCCAAATCTAAAAGGGAGAATGACGAACACCTTCAGCTAGTGTTAGAAAAGCTCTGGGAACACCAACTTTATTCTACATTCAGCAAATATCAATTTTGGCTAAAAGAGGTTGCCTTTCTAGGTCATGTGCTATTTGAAGGAGGAGTCACTGTGGATCCAAGTAAAGTACAAGATGTGCTTAATTGGGGACAGCCTAAGTCTGTCCCCGACATCCACAGTTTCATCAGTCTTGCAGGCTATTACCGTCGTTTCATCGAAAATTTCTCAAAAATAGCAAGACCAATAACCCAATTATTGAGGAAAGAAAAAAGTTTGAATGGTTAGGGGAATGTGAAGCGATCTTTCAGATGTTGAAGGATCGTTTAACCACTGCACTAGTGCTAGTTCTACTGGACATTCATAAAAACTTTGATATCTACTATGATGTGCCTCGCCTTGGACTCGGATGTGTTCTTATGCAAGAAGGCCGAGTTGTGGCATATGCATAAAGGCAATTGAGGCCTCATGAGGTGAACTATCCCACTCATGACCTTGAGCTTGTAGTAGTGGTCCATGCTCTGAAGATGTGGTGACATTTTCTTATCGGCAATCGTTGCAAAGTCTACACTGATCATAAGAGCTTGAAATACATTTTCACTCAAGCTGATCTGAATCTAAGGCAAAGGAGATGGCTTGAATTGATCAAGGATTATGATATGAGACTCCATTATCATCTAGGGAAAGCCAATGTTGTGGCCGATACTTTGAGCTGAAAATTGCAATGCAATTGCATTTCGGTTAAGCCCGAAACGAAGACCCTTTGCAACGAATTTCAGCAGCTCAACTTGGAGATGGTTAGTGAAGGATTTCTTGCTGCATTAGAAGTGAAACCTACTCTCGAGGATCAGATCAAGATAGCCTAGAAAAATGACAAGGGTATGAGAAAAATTAAGGAGAGGATGAAGGCTGGCAAAGCTAAATGTTTCTCTGAATATAACCAAGGTGTCCTATGGTTCGAGAAATGATCGGTTGTGCTGAGTGGCGCAAAGCTTAAGGGATTAATTCTTCATGAAGCCCATGATTCTCTCTTCTCCATTCATCTAGGAAGCTCAAAAATGTATCAAGATTTGAAGTAGAAATTGTTGTGGACTCGGATGAAGCGTGAGATTGCACGTTTCATTGCCGAGTGTGATATATGTCAACAAGTGAAAGCCGAGCATCAAAGGCCAGTGGGTATGCTTCAACCTCTCCTTGTTCCTGACTGGAAATGGGATGAAATCGGGATGGACTTCATCATCGGACTTCCTAAAACCCAGCAAGGGTATGACTCTTTATAGGTGATTGTCGACCGGTTGTCGAAAGTTGCTCATTTTATTCTTGTCAAGACCACCTTTTCAGGAGCAAAATTGGCGGAGTTATACGTCTCAAGAATTGTTTGTCTCCATAGTGTGCCAAAGAAAATTGTTTCAGATCAAGGTACTCAATTGGCGGAGTTATCCATTGTCATCGTTATCGGGCGCTCCACGTTCGTAGTGACGAGGCAATTCCTATGCGATTTTCCCCAAGCCTCCTCATGGTCAGTAGCACCTCCTCCTCGTGCACCGCCCGTTCGGCTCCTCCTCCGGCCATCGCAAGATCATCGTCGTCGACCTTTGAACTCCGCGTCACCACCAACGAGTTCATGAGGCTGCTCCACACCCGTACATGTTGATTCCGTGCCCAGAGACCCACCGCTGCGTTGGTTCGAAAGTGGTTGATGGAACTATCCCATCGACTGAGATGAATTGAATCTTGTTAAAACTTGAGGATTATGATCAGATATTTGAATCCAGTTTTGTGGCTATTAAGGACATGTTAGACATTGGGTTTTTTATATTTTAACTTGGACGGGTGTAGGGTTGTGATGAGAGATTGTTAAGGAATTATGTAGCCCTATCTGGGTGATTAAGAACCTGTCTGTGTGGTGTTGAACCAAGTCACACGTGCAACCACATGCTGGGTTAATTTTGAAGGCTTGGCCTATTAATTTGTAGTGTACTTGCTATCAAACCACAACTAGATTGATAATTGTTGTTATTATTGTATTATCAATCTAGTGGGGGCATATTAAGTTATGTCTTACTTGTCCTTAAGGATCGATTACGTTTGTAGAAAGCTGCGCAAGGATTTACTTACACAACGAGGTTCAACCGTGGTTCAGGTGAACGATTGCCTGCCATGGGGTAATTGGCCTCGGGTGGTTTGCTAGTTAATACATGACATTATAATGGCCTCGTTATGATATCTCAGTCACACTCTTATGGAAGAGTGCATTGGCTGACATTGAGAGAAATGCATATCATGTGGGTGAAGCTGTACAAACTTTGCAAAGTTATAAATCTATTCAAATAGCCGTGTCCCCGGTCGTGGACATCACTTGTGGGAAACCATGCATAGTTAGATGTTGGGAACAGGATCAGGGTTTGATCAGGAATGATTGGTCGTTATGAATAGGAAGTTCGTATATTGATGTTAGTTTACCCGGGTAGAGTAGCCACTTTGGGTATGATTTCATGATGGTAAAAACTTGGAAATATTGATCATGAATTGGAGTACCTACTACTATATCATATTTCTAAATATTTGTCAAATGGCAATTTAAATCTATACTAGTTACCTTGTCAAATTGTTGGGGTACAGGTAGGTTACGATAGTAACAAATCAAAATTTTCTACCACGTAAACCAGGAAGCCAAGCAAGTAGATGACCACAGATCGTTACCACCAAACGTGCAGAGCAGCGGAAGAAGGGTTGGAGTAGCCTGGTCCAATGAACATCACATTGATGTAGTGGTCGTAGTCGATTGTCCAGCGTCGAGCACGTTGGTGCGGTGGTCGTGGTCGATCGTCTCTTCCAGCGACCTCTGCAGATCCTTATGAAGAAACGCGGATCGTCCTCAAGCGCAACAGCAACCGCAGTAGCGCCTCTACGGTATCCACATGTCCAGGGAAGGAACAATCGTACGCTGGTGTGCTAGCACCAAGTCGCACGGTAGAGCTCTCAGGAAGATGGCGGCTAGGGTTTTGGTGGAACAACTCAACTCATGACTTTCGTGTATCTCGTCTGTTACGTTCACCTCTCTCAACAACAGCCTCATGCATTTCCTTATATAGTGCTCGTGACGGATCCTATCTGAACACGTTTGACGAATCGTATCCGTACTGGTTTGTTCCAACTCGTTAAGTGTGTGACCCTATAGGTTCATGCGTAATCGTTTGTGACTCGAAAACCCTTTCCGATGACAAGTCGTTAGCGTTTCCTAGCAGGACATAATGATTCCCGAATACACACAAATTATATTGGACGAACCTTAATGCAATATGATCTACGACCAGGTCCTCATCACTTACGACCAGGTCCTATCTCTATATGACCAGTTCGTATTTGGTTAACTCCTTACGACCAGTTCGTAACTCCTTACGACCAGGTTTTGACCACTCTGTGATTACATTTGATCAGTCTACGACCAGCTCGTATCTCCATACGACTAGTCCGTAACTGATCGAACTAAGCGACCTACTCGTGTATTCTCCCTTTGCCTCACGATGACTGGTTGAACTCCAAGTGAGATGTTGTGTCATCCATGGACTGTTCAATACGTTCTCGAAAGAGTGTCGGATAACTTCACGTAGTCGAACACTTCGACCATTAGTGGCATGGCCATGCACTTTCTTTATCCGACCACAACGAGGGGCCCAGAAACATCTCTCCTGTTATGTTAGGAGGGGCAAATCCCATACCGACCAGTCACATTCCTCCACATGTTTTATAGCATACCCGAAAGCTACCTTTATAACTACCCAATTACGAGTAGCGATTGGCAACCCCTAATAGTGCTATTACACATGTAGGAAACCATGTTGATTTCAGATCTAAGGATTATACATCATCATTGCTCGAGACCAACTAATGACACATATAATCATTACAATCTCAATAATGTCTCAAGGTGGTCAATCCAACCCCATGTTCTCTAACATGTGTTCACATTATTAATTCAATATCCCTATATCCATGACTGGTGAAACATGGTCATCAATCAATACATATGCTAGTCGATAGAGCCACTGGTGTTCCGATCATTGACATCCGACCAGTGATTCATTTAGAACGACATCATATAAGCTAAGAGTTTCACCAACAAGTCACATACTTGTTAATCTTCATAACCAATGATTCAAGCAAGGAACAGGATAACATATTATCCAATATTATGAACATAATGAAATATAATCATCTCCATGATTGCCTCTAGGGCATATCTCCAACAGTCTCCCACTTGCACTAGAGTCAATCATTCAGGTATCTAATACCGATAGCTCTTGTGTGCGCCTTATGCTTGGTCTGTGTGAGAGGCTTTGTCAACGGATCAGCAACATTTAAATCCATATGAACTTTGCATATCTTGACATCTCCTCTATTCACTAACTCGCGAATAAGATGATAACGCCTGAGTATATGTTTGGATTTCTGATGGGATCTAGGCTCCTTAGCCTGAGCAATGGCTCCATTGTTGTCGCAATAGAGATCCATTGGGTTCGAGGCACTCGGAACCACACCCAACTCAGCAAGGAAATTCCTTATCCAAACACCTTCTTTCGCAGCTTCAGAAGCCGCAATGTACTCGGCCTCCGTCGTAGAATCAGCAACCGTCTCTTGCTTGGAACGTTTCCAGCTCACTGCTCCTCCATGCAAAATGAATACAAAACCATATTACGAACGATAATCATCTTTGTCGGTTCGAAAGTTTGCATCGGTGTAACCATTTACAAAGAGCTCTTCATCACCGCCATAAACTAGGAACATATCTTTAGTCCTTCTCAAGTACTTAAGGATGCTTTTCACAACTGTCCAGTGACCTTCACCGGGATCAGCTTGGTACCTACTCATAACACTTAGAGCATATGATACATCTGGTCGTGTACATAGCATGGCATACATGATAGATCTAACAGTCGAAGCATATGGAATTCTACTCATTTTGTCTCACTCATCAGTGGTCGTAGGACACTGACTCTTGCTAAGATTAATGCCATGTGCCATGGGCAAGAAACCTTTCTTGGAATCTTGCATGTTAAACTGTTTCAACACTTTGTCTATGTACATATCCTGGCTTAATCCAATTAGCCTCTTAGATCTATCTCTATAGATCCTTATACCAAGAATATATGCTGCATCACCTAAATCTTTCATTGAGAAACTGTTTCTTAATGAAGTTTTAACAGATTCAAGCATTGGAATATCATTTTTGACCAGTAGTATGTCATCTATATAAAAGATAAAAAAACACAAGCTTGCTCCTACTACCCTTTTTGTAAACACAAGGTTCTTCTTCGTTCTTGATGAAGTCAAACCCTTTGACCACTTCATCAAAATGAATGTTCCAACTCCGAGGTGCTTGCTTCAATCCATAGATGGATTTATTTAGCTTGCATACCTTTCTAGCTTCCTTTGGATCGACAAAACTCTCAAGCTGTGTCATGTACACATCCTCACTTAGGTTTCCATTAAGGAAAGCTATTTTGACATCCATTTGCCATATCTCATAGTCGAAATATGCAGCAATAGCTAGAATGATTCGAATAGACTTAAGCATCGCGACAGGAGAGAAGGTTTCATCATAATCAACCCCTTGAATTTGTCTAAACCCTTCGCAACCAGTTGTGCCTTATGAATGTGAACATTTTCATCCATATCTATCTATTTCTTAAAAATCCACTTGCACTCAATGGTCTTAATACCATTAGGTGCATCAACTAAGTTCAAAACTTGATTATCATGCATGGACTTTATTTCGGATCTCATGGCCTTATGCCATGACTCAGAGTCAGGGTCCATCATCACTTCCACATAAGTTTTAGGCTCATCATTATTCACTGATAATACGTCATGCCCATACCTTATAGGCAATTGACATGGCCTTTTTTATCTACGTGGGGCTGATGCCTCATCTACAGGTTCAACAACACTTTGTTCATCCTGTAGAGGTTTAGTGGGAGTTGAAACACTTTCAGATGCTTCCTGAATTTCTTCAAGTTGCACCTTGCTCCCACTGACTCCTTTGGAAAGAAACTCTTTCTCCAAGAAGACACCATTATGGGCAACAAATACTTTGTTATCAACCCGATTATAAAAATAATATCCTTTAGTTTCCTTAGGATACCCCACAAAGAAGCACTTTTCGAACTTGGGTGTAAGTTTGTCAGACGTCAAACGTTTAACATAGACATCACATCCCCAAATCTTTAGAAAAGACAAACTAAGACTCTTCCCAATCCATATCTCATGTGGTGTCTTATCTACTGATTTAGATGGTACCCTATTTAAAGTGAAAGCGGCAGTTTCTAGAGCGTAACCCTAAAAATACAATGGTAGATCTGATTGGCTCATCACTGATCGAACCATGTCTAACAAGGTCCGATTACGCCGCTCGGACACCCCATTCCATTGTGGAGTGCCCTGCGGTGTAAGCTGTGGAACAATTCCACATTGTTTCAAATGATCACCAAACTCATGGCTCAAAAACTCACCTCCACGATTAGATCGTAGAGATTTGATTGTCTTGCCAATTTGATTTTGTACCTCATTCTAGAACTCCTTGAACTTTTCAAAGGATTCCGAATTGTGCCTCATTAAATAGATATATCCATATCTACTATAGTCATCGATGAAAGTAATGAAGTACTGAAAACCACCTCTAGCTGTCGTACTCATTGGTCCACACATCAATATGTATGAGTGCCAACAGGTTGGACGCCCTTTCACTCTGACCAGTGAAAGGTGTCTTGATCATCTTTCCGGGCAGGCAAGATTCGCATGTTTCAAATGATTCCAAATCTAATGAGCTTAGTATTCCATCATCATAGAGCTTCTTCATGCGTTTCTCACTTATGTGACCCAAACAACAATGCCATATGAAAGTGGAATTCAAAACATTAGGCCGAAGCCTCTTTGTATTAATGTTACAGATGGGTGCATCATCAAGATTTAAATTATACAACCAGTTCAAAACAGGAGCATAGCCATAAAATATTTCATTCAAAAATATAGAACAACTATTGTTCTCTATTATGAATTTATAACCCTCTGCCATCAAACATGATGCAGAGATGATGTTTCTGCTTATCGTTGGAACATAATAACAATTATTTAGTTCCATAATAAATCCCAAAGGCAAAAGTAATGGCAAAGTCCCGACGGCTACTGCAGCAACTCTTGCTTTATTCCCGACGCGAAGATCCATCTCACCCTTTGTAATTCTCCTACTCTTTGTTAGATTCTGTATCGAATTGTAAATATGAGCAACCGATCCGGTATCAAATACCCATGAGTTAACAGAAGAGTCAGCAAGAAAAACATCTATGACATTAATACCTAAAGTGGATGGTTTAGTTTCACCATTCTTTTTTAGATCAACCATGTATTTCTTGTAGTTTCTTTTTCAATGGTCTAGTTCTTGCAGTAAAAGCATTCATTCTCTTGAGTCGGGCCAGACTTAGTCTTGGGTTTAGGCTTGTTAGTTTGGATCTCATCCGAAACTTTCTTGCCTTTACCTTTGACCCTAGTCTTAGCCTTCTTCTTAAAGCTTGTACTCTTTTGCACTATCATCACATGACAGTTGCTTTTCTTAATGCTGTCCTCTGCAGTCTTAAGCATCATATGCAGTTCGGTGAGATTCTTGTCTAAACCATTCATATGGAAGTTCAGAATGAACTGCCCATAGCTTGAAGGTAGCGAAGCAAGAATCAAATCTGTAGCCAACTCTTGACTAAGTGGAAAACCAAGTTTTTCCAAACTCTGTGTGTAACCAACTATTTTGATCACATGTGGGCTCACTAAACTTCCCTCAGCTAGTTTACTCCCAAATAATTTCTTTGAGATCTCATATCTCTCAGTTCTTACTTGTGTCTTAAACATGCCTTTGAGTGCCACGATCATATCGTAGGCCTCTATATTCTCAAACTGCTTCTGAAGGTCTGAGTTCATAGCAGCAAGCATGAGACAACTAACGTCAAGGGACTCATCACATGCCCTTTTATAGGCAGTTTTAAGATTAGCAGTAACATTTTCAGCAGGCACATCTAGAATTGGTTCCTCTAGAACATGTTCCTTTTTATTTTGCCCAAGAACAATTCTTAGGTTGCGGGACCAATCCACAAATTTGTTCCATTCAGTTTTTCCTTGTCAAGTATCGAACGTAATGCAAAACTGGATGTAAGAACAATAGTTGGTGCCATGATCTACAACATAGAATATGCAAAGTTAAGACATATGTTCAAGTAACTTCTATTAAACAATTTAATAAAGATACTTCCACTAAATACCATATCCCTCTTATGACATTTTAGTAATTCAAGATCCATAATCATTTAATTTACTAGTGAGCTTTGGCATCACTACTAGAAGACCAGTGAAAATGGTAAGCAACCCTTTGCTAATCATATTTCTATATGACTCTTGTTGTTGGGCAGCATCTCCATGCTCCGGCACCCAACCCTATGGCCCAAGGTTCATAACCGTTATGATGACCTTGTCAAGTTAAACCAATGCTATGCTTGTAAGTGTCCGACACAAACCCATCTAGTCAAGTAATATTAATGGCACCCTGCTTTAGCAAGACCTACCATTAAAATACATGACTTTGGATGGTGCAACCAATTGAGAGGGCATCAATTTAACTTAATATTATGTGAGAGAATTTTACTTCTACCATGTTAAAAGTATTTAAAGCATTTAAATAACATGCATAGAAATAAATGAACAGGAATATAAGGGCATTCACGAACAATCAAATTGCATCGTGATATAGTATGACCAGCTTCCACATAGTGATCTCCATCACCATGTATCCTGTTCGCCATGTCTCCAAGTGGTTGACACCTCCAAGTACTCCCACTAAGCCATTACTCCTAATAGCACTAGTAATGAATCACAAGGAGTGAAGAAGCATCACAAGTCGACATGCAGGCTGTTATACAAATATAGACAACCTTGGGCTGCAATAAGCATGACACGTAGGTCATGAATATTACACACATACATGCATCTCATACATTATGGGTCATACTATTCACATCAATCCCTGCAAAAATAAGTTATGCATAGAATCCAATTCTATCGGACGACATGAGCACACACTACCTATAGCGCGCGGTACGAATACCCAGCACGGCGGTCCCACTATTCCGAACCATTCCGATCATTGCCTTGATACGACCACAAACTGTGGCATACTCCGATGGCGGAATTCCGACCGGTAGGAGTGATATGCAGTATGGTCGTGAACAAGCGCAATAAACCATCTGGTCCTTTTAAGCTCATGCGTCCTCGTAAACCCATATACTACCACTGAAAAACCGATCGATCTTATCGACCAGGGCCTAGATCGTTCCATCTCTATGAACCGATCTAGTTTACCAGACCCGACCAGTAATAGATCTAATCTACTACTACCACATATCAACTATATGTGATCGATCTAGATCAAAAACTACGCAGGATGGCTCTGATACCACTGTTAGGGTACGGGTAGGCTACGATAGTAACAAATCAAAATTTTCTACCACGTAAACCAGGAAGCTAAGCAAGTAGATGATCAAAGATCGTTACCACCAGACGTGCAGAGCAGCGGAAGAAGGGTTGGAGCAGCTTGGTCCAACGAAGAGCGCGTCGATGTAGTGGTCGTAGTCGATCGTCCAGCGTCGAGCACGTTGGTGCGGTGGTCGTGGTCGATCGTCTCTTCCAGCAACCTCTGCAGATCCTTATGAAGAAACGCGGATCATCCTCAAGCGCAACAACAACTGTAGTAGCGTCTCTACGGTATCCATACGTTCAGGGAAGGAACAACCGTACGCCGGTGTGCTAGCACCAAGTCGCACGGCAGAGCTCTCAGGAAGATGGCGGCTAGGGTTTTGGTGGAACGACTCAACGCACGACTTTCGTGTGTTTCGTCTGTTACGTTCACCTCTCTCAACAACAGCCTCATGCATCTCCTTATATAGTGCTCGTGACGGATCCTATCCGAACACGTTTGACGAATCATATCCATACTGGTTTGTTCCAACCCGTTAAGTGTGTGACCCTATAGGTTCATGCGTAATCGGTTGTGACTCAGAAACCCTTTCCGATGACGAGTCATTAGCGGTTCCTAGCAGGACATAACGATTCCCGAATGCACACAAATTATATCGGGCGAACCTTTATGCAATATGATCTACGACCAGGTGCTCATCACTTACGACTAAGTCCTATCTCTATATGACCAGTTCGTATTTAGTTACGACTAGTTCGTAAATCCTTACGACCAGATTTCGACCACTCTGTGATTACGTTCGACCAGTCTACGACCAGCTCGTATCTCCATACGACCAGTCCATAACTGATCGAACTAAGCGACCTACTCGTGTATTCTCCCTTTGCCTCACGATGTCTGGTTGAACTCCAGGTGAGATGTTGTGTCATCCATGGACTGTTCAATACTTTCTCGATCGAGTGTCGGATAACTTCACGTGGTCGAACACTTCGAGCACTAGTGGCATCGCCATGCACTTTCTTTATCCGACCACAATAAGGGGCCCAGAGACATCTCTCCTGTTATGTTAGGAGGGGTAAATCCCATATCCGACCAGTCACATTCCTCCGTATGTTTCATAGCATACCCGAAAGCTACCTTTATAACTACCCAGTTACGAGTAGCGATTGGCAAGCCCTAAGAGTGCTATTACAGATGTAGGAAACCATGCTGATTTCAGGTCTAAAGATTATACATCATCATTTCTTGAGACCAACTAATGACACACATAATCATAACAATCTCAATAGTGTCTCAAGGTGGTCAATCCAACCCCATGTTCTCTAACATGTGTTCATATTATTGATTCGATATCCCTATATCCATGACCGGTAAAACATGGTCATCAATCAATACATGTGCTAGTCGATAGAGTCACTGGTGTTCCGACCATTGACATCCGACCAGGGATTCATTTAGAATGACATCATATAAGCTAAGAGTTTCACCAACAAGTCACATACTTGTTAATCTTCATAACAAATGATTTATTCAAGGAACAAGATAACATATTATCTAATATTATGAACATAATGAAATATAATCATCTTCATGATTGCCTCTAGGGCATATTTCCAATACGAATAACCTTGTTTTATGCTGAAAATGAACAATTTTAGTCTTCCTTTGACACCAAGTGTATTTACTTAAATTTGCTATTTGTAAGTGTTGCGATTATATTTTTGTACTCAGTTGGCTTGTCTATATTGCAGGTAAGAACGTCTTACAAAACCGCGGTAGTTATCGCAACAAGTTTGAGGCGATAACGATTGGTACATCGGCTTTAATCCCAGTCGGTTGTCTCTGGGGTTGTGGTGCACCATTGGAAAGGTTGCTTTAAATTACTTGGCCTTCTGTTCTTACTTATTTAATGTCTTCCGCTACTGATGTTTATTCGTTATATTCAAATCGTGTATACAAGTGATTTAATATTGTTTGGATATGTGCATGTTAACAGTTGATCCCGAGAGCTAACATGAGACGTATATCTGGGTACTCGAAATCAATTTCATTTATTGCTAAGAGTTGCGTCTTCAGCGCAATCACTTGACTTGAAACGGTGTCGATTTTGGGGTCCCTACAGTAGCACAAAATATTCTCTCGTGGGGTGGCTATGTAAGTCCGCAAGGCTGAAAATCAGACATTGAGCCGTATCACATCCGCAAGGCAATTGCTTTGTCTCGAGGGGATCCTGCAAACCTTTGAACAGTCGACAGGATTGAAAGTTAATTATAGCAAATCAAGTCTTATTCCTATCAATGTGAAGGAATAAAGAACAAGTCTACTTGCTGGTGTCTTTGGATGTAAAATTGGAACATCACTATTCACTTACCTGGGGCTTCCTCCTGGAACCACAAAGCCAACAGTCCAAGATTTCTCACCCCTAACTGATAGAGTGGAGAGAAAACTCTCGTCGAGTTCTCGGTACCTTTCCTTTGGGGGGCATCTAACAATGGTGAATGCATCTTTTTCTTCTTTGCCCACTTACATGTGTGTGCTTAAACTTCCGGTTGCAGGCATTGAGAACATTGATATAGAGCTAGAAGACACCGTCTTTGGAGAGGATGAGATAAAAATGCAAACGGAAAGTCTCTAGCAGCTTGGAATAAAGTTTGTAGGCCAAAGAACAAAGGTGGCCTGGGGGTGATTAACTTAAGGTTGCAAAATGTGGCCCTGCTACTAAAAAAGCTTCACAAATTTTACAACAGACATGACCTCTCTTGGGTGAAACTTATCTGGAATGAGTATTATACTTCACAAGTTCCGCATGCTACCAGAGAGAAGGGCTCCTTTTGGTGAAGAGACATTATTAAACTTTATACTTATTATGCTGGAATTGCCTCATGTCAGCTTGGAGATGGACATTCGTTTTTTTTCTGAGAGGATCATTGGAATGGCACCATATTAGCTCACAAGTTTCCCAGATTGTGTCCTTTTGCAAAATATCAAAATTCTTCAGTGAAGGAGTTCTTAGCTAATATGTCCATTCAGGAGCAGTTTCACATTCCATTGTCGACACAAGCTTTTGATGAATATAACACACTAATGGAGCACCTACAACAACTGTCCATTTCTGCAACAGAGCCTGACAATTGGGGTTATATCTGGGGTAACTATCATTATTCCTCAGCAAAATGTTATAAATTGCTATATCAACGATCTACTACTTTGACTTCACTGAATTGGATCTAAAAAAGCAAGTGTTGATCAATGGTAGGTTAAATACAAAGAAGACACTACATTGTTGGAAGTAATGTGGCATGTGTACTCTGTTAGTCTAATTTAGAGGAAGCATCCAAGCATCTCTTCTTTGAATGCAGTTTCAGCCGAAGATGTTGGGCGATCATTGGTATTCGATGGAAATATTAATCAGGAGGTAGATGCAATTCTTCGAGTTTTTGGCGCATTTGGCACTGTTGACGTGTGAATTAACAAAAATAGCCTCCTCTCCAAATCAATTGCAAAAATGGCACCACGGACAAGCGGTGACACGACACATGGTTTGTGTTGTATTTTGGAGGGCTGTTTTTGTAATTTCTCATTTGAAAAAAGGATAAAAAGAAAAGAAAAGAAATGTATGTGGAGCCCACCTGTCATTGTGATGGAGGGAGGATAAGGGTTGGAGATTTTATCTCCAACCGATGGTGAACTGCTTCGGCAATTCTGGCTCTCTCTCGCTGGCCGTTTTGCTTCGGCTAGTGATGGGGCTCACATGCGTGGCGCAAGAGGCGCGGACTGACCCGGGTTCTTCGGAGCCGGCCGTTCGCCACCACCGCGTTGGCCACACCCGTTCCTCGCTTGATAAGGTGGCCTTTTCTCCTCTTTTCGGGACCCCAGAAAAATACAAGGTTTTCCCCACTTTGAATCTGGTTCTTCCTCTTTGATTCTTGCTTCAATTTTGGAGGGGTTTCACTACAACATGAACACCCCTTTAGCAACGCATATATGCGTTGGTAGAAGTCTAAATAAATGTTATTATGGTCTATACCAACGTATTTAGTATGCATTGCCATTGATGCCGTTGCGAGAGTCTATTACAACAGATAAACAAGCGTTGGTAATAGATATGAATAGGCGTTGCGAAGTAGCAACGGATAAGTCAGGTTGTAACTACACTTGTATGCGTTGTTATTTACCATGCATGGATGACTTTTACTATTTTGACAATAGATATAATTATATTGTTACAACGCATAGAATCGTTGGTATTTACCATACAAATGACTTTTGCTATTTTGTCAACGGATATAATTAGATTGTTGCAACGATTATAAGTGTGTAGAAATCAAAGTAAAAATAATCATTATCGATTAGTAGCATGATAAAAAGAACACTCATATATTAAAAAGAAATTGTTGCATTACATAGAGAACCATCCACATAAGACATGATACAAATATTTTGCTTGAACATCATTTCCTAACATAATGAAATCTAAACATAATGAAAATCGTCTGCTTATGTCACCATTCTCTACCTTCATTCAACATATCATCCATTTATCTTATCAACCTACAATAAAAAATTACAGTCTATTAATGCGCAATTAGAAAGAAACAAAATCATAATATTAAAGTAACAAAAACTAAAAGGAGCAGCGGTAGAGAAGTGAACTAAACTTGTGAAAAAGCACATTTCTTGGTTCAAATTCTCTTGTGAAAAAGCACATTTGACAACTTCTAAAGTAGCTTCCGTATCCATCCATAGTAGATAGCATATGTTTGGGCATTTTCCACGAGACCAGCCCTCTTTAGTGCTTCAACGCGCTCTTTCCATGGAAGAAGTCGGGAAATTGTGAGAAATTTTCGCCCAAGAATATATACCGTAGCACCTCTTACTACTACTGAATTGTTAAAATGCCTCTCCGGGTTACCAAACCTGATGAGGACATCACTCCTTCGGATACACGCACTACACAAAATCCTCCAGATCCGGTTGCTAAACTACAAGGTCCTATGACAAGAGCTCGTGCACGTCACTTAAATTATGAGGTCAGCTCGTTTCTAGGTGCTAATAATTTATCTATGCAGAATGGTATGCTACCTAAAAATTGTGATCTTCTATTACTTAGGAATAATGGGGAGGATCCAAACCGTCTACCGTCTACGCCCAGGTTTCCAAGGGCTACGATCAGTTCTCTGTGACCATGTTCTCTGTGATATGCAAGCTCTACGACCAGGTGTACCTGCTCTACGACCAGATCTGCCAGATCTACGACCAGGTCTCAAGCTCTACGACCAGGCCTCAGGCTATCTGACCATCCTCCACGACCGGGCCTCGACCCGATGGCGACCACGTTGGGTGTTGGTCGAGACATTGAAATAAGGTCTTTGCGTCACCGTTTTGGGCCTAATAAGGCCTTGTAAGCGTGGCGAGGTCAAAACCCAGGAAGTGTACGCCTCTCCACATGGCAGCACAACCCTAGGTCATCCTCCTCGTGTTCCCCCTATATATTGCGGCCGCCGCCACGGTTTAGGGTGGGTTTTTCTTAGATTATTCTCGCCACTTTGCGGTTTAGCGCTTGTTCGGTTTGAGAACCCCACTTGTGAACTTCATCTATATTACAATATATTTCAGATTGCATCTACCTTGTTCTTGTGAGTTGCTTCGATTGCTTGCGGAATCATAACCCTCGTGGTAAGGTCGATCGCGTGCAAGCGTGGTTGATAACGGCAGTCGTGCGGGTGTAGCGAATTGCGAGGTGACGATTTGCGGGTCGGAAGCCTCAAAGCGTCAACGTCCTCACGACGAAATCAATCGAACCTATCGGAAGATCGGGCCACCGTGATTCATCAAGTGGTATCAGAGCACCAGGTTGCCCGTTAGGTAATCTCATTGATCCCTTTTTGCTAGTTGTTTTCCATCACCTAGAGTCCAGAAAATTGCCCCCCAAAAAGTTTTAGATCTTAGTTCTTCCGCTGTCCAAACCACTCTGTGCCTTTCGCGATTTGTGTTTTTAGTTTTAGCGTTGTTGAATTCGAGTCCATCGTCGGTGTCTTTGTTCTTTGGTCTAGTCGTGCGTGATCTAGTTTCTAGCGTCGAGTCTTTCTTTGTTTCTAGTCATCGTGTATCTCGGCTTGCCCTTGGTTGCATCCGTTGTTTTGTCTACTATAGCGAGATCGTGTCATCACCCTCATCCGACCACGTGCTCGGTTTGACTTCCCACCAACTCGAGTTCGACCACGATCGGATCGACCACCCCTTGGGTTCGACCACCGGTTGGATTCGACCACCTCTTGGATTCGACCCCGATCGGATTCGACCACCATCCTCGATACAACCACCTCCTCGGGTTCGACCACCCGATCGGATTCGACCACCCACTCGGATTCGGCCACCTCTTGAGTTCGACCACCTCCTCGGATTCGACCACCTCTTGAGTTCGATCACCTACTTGAGTTCGACCACCTCCTCGGGTTGGTGCCTAGTCGGCTCGACCACCTCCTCGAATCCGACCACCTACCCTTTCACCACCTAGCCAAAGTTCGAGAGAGAGAGAGAGAGAGTATCTTTTATTACCTTTATACCCTGCTCTCCGGAAAAAGTTTGTGACCTATATATATCCCAGCACCGGAAGAGGGTTTTGAAGAGTTGTGAGTCAAGGTCACTTTCAAAAGAGAGAGACCCTCGGTTGGGTTTGGCGATCAAAAAAAAAGAAAGAGAGAAGCAAAAAAAAAGAAAGAGAAAAAAGAACGAAAAAGACCACCCTGGTTGGCTCACGACCACCCTCATTTGGTCTCGACCACCCTCGGTGGCTCACGATAATCCACAGTTGGTCCACGACCACCCACAGAGAAATCGGTTGCCTTGCGAATTTTGTTCTATTGTGCTTGTATTTGACTTGCTCGAGCTAGTTCTAGGAACAGCGTTTGGGCCAAAGAGCGTGGCGAGTACCGTGGAGTTTGATTCAGCTTTGCTAATCTGTTTTCATTCTTGCTATTCCTTGCTACAAAATTTTACCTGTTCGAGCTCCACATACTTTCGGCCCTCAGATTTGGATCCTCGCATTCGCCATTCGCCGCGGTCGTACATCCCACCTTCTCTGATCATACCACCTGCTGCAATTGGTAAGAAATTCATAAGAGCTTGGTAAGACGCTTGAGAGTGTGTGATCCCACCTCCCACCACCTAGTAGTTGATAGGGATAATATCTTTGTGTTGTCTTTTGTCTTTTACTAACCATGGCAGGTGAGGAATTGGATGCGCAAGAGTGTGTTTTGAGGGAAGAGCTCACGAGGGTGTTGGATGAGCACTGCCACGCTATTAATGACGACATTGATAGGAAGTTTGCAGAAACAACTGCTACTCTGCAGCAACTCAATGATAGTATCGCAATGCTCAACACACGTATTGATGGTTTGGCCAATCAACCACCGAACAATGGGCGTGTGGGTCCTCATGGTGCAGCCCATGACCGTGAGTTTGACAATGGAAATGAGATGCACAACCACGACGCCTTTGATGCACGACAACGGAACCGGTTGAACTTCAACCGTCAAGGTATGAGAGGTAATAACATTCAGCAACATAATGCACGTGTTAATGATGATCCATATGCTAAAGTCAAGTTCACTATACCATCTTTTGTGGGTGCTTATGATGCTGAAACATATCTAGATTGGGAGTTGACGGTAGAACAGAAATTTAATGCTCACTTAGTTCCTGAAGTGCATAGAGTTCGACAAGCCACAAGTGAATTTAAAAACTTCGCCATCATTTAGTGGAATAGGGTATGCAATGATGGATTAGCGCCTACTACTTGGGATGCTCTAAAGGTTGCTATGCGTAATAGATTTGTTCCACCTTCTTTTAAACGTGATTTGCTTAAGAAATTGCAGCGCTTAAACCAAGGCAATAGATCTGTAGAAGAATATTATCAAGAGCTACAAATTAGTATGTTACGTTGTGACATTATTGAGGATGAAGAGGCTGCGATGGCACGTTTTTATGGAGGATTAACACGTGAAATTCAGGACATAGTTGATTACAAAGAATATGATAGTATCCCTAGATTGTTTCAACTTGCACGCTTGGCAGAAAAGGAATTGCAGGGACGACAGCAGAGGCCAAGGAACAATTTTGGAAGCACGTCTACACCAAGAACAACGCCGGGTCAAGTTAAAATAGTCCCACCTTCGGCTACACGGTCTGCTGCCCCTCCTCGAGTAGGGCGCGTTCAGCAGCACCTCCAACACCATCACATGCACCCGAGGTAAGCAAATCTACTAGTGTGCATGCCCCGCCAAGTTCTTCTTCGGTTGCTTCCACGGGTCGTCTGTTGGGATTATTGCACACCGTTGCAAGGGAATGGGCCACGTCATGAGGGATGCCCAAGTCAGTGAGCATACCTTGCCACTGCGAGCGGAGGTTATGTAAGTGCTAGTGATATTGAGGATGAATATGTACTTGCGGCTAACATTGCGGTGGAGGAGACAAGCAGAGCGGTGATCTTGATGATGTAGAGGAACAAGTAGGCTGCTTTGTTGACACCGGAATCATATGAGCCTTGTTGCACAACGAGTCTTGGCGCACAAGTGGAGAGAGAAGAGCAAAATCAACGGCACAACTTGTTTCAAACCAGATTTCTCGTGAAGGAGAGAGCTGCAGAGTAATCATTAATGGAGGGAGCTGCAATAACCTTGCAAGTTCGAGATGGTCAAGAAGCTTGGCTTGGCCACAGCCACCACCCACGTCCCTACTACATCCAATGGTTCAATTAGTGTGGTAAGTTAAAGGTAAACCAAGTTGTCAGAGTGCAATTTTCAGCTGGTAATTACAAGGATAGTACCGACTTTGATGTAGTGCCTATGCAAGCATGCTCTTTGTTGCTTGGTAGGCCTTGGATATATGATAATGATGTTTTGCACCATGGTAGAGCTAATACCTACTCGTTCTCACATAGGGGCAAGAAGATTAAGTTGTTGCCTTTGACACCAGCTGAAATTGTGAAAGATGAAGTAGAGTGTGTTAAAGATGAAAGAAACATCAATGAACATGATTCTGAAAATCAGCAAGTAGCAAAACGTGTTTTCCCACCTAAAGGGAGAAAGTGGCGCCTAGTTCTAAGTCCGAGGAATAAAATTGAAGGGTGTGTTATGCTTGCCACTAAATCTGAACTTGCTGAAATTTGTGATAATGAGCTGTCTGCTATGCTTTGATATGCAAAGATGCTTTATTTTCACTTGAGGATATATCTAGCTCTTTGCCTCCTGCTTTGTTGCTAACCTTTTGCGAGAGTATGTGGATGTATTTCAGTGAGATACCCCGGGATTGCCACCTATTCGAGGGATAGAGTATCAAATTGATTTGATCCGGGGCGACTTTGCCAAACCGTCTTGCATATAGGACCAATCGAGAGGAGACTAAGGAAATTCAGGTGACAAGTCCAAGATCTTTTGGACCGTGGAGTGCGTCTGAAAGCCTTAGTCCTTGTCTTTGTTCTGTTCTTTTGGTTCCTAAGAAAGATGGTAGTTGGCGTATGTGTGTTGATTGTAGAGCCATTAATAATATTACGATAAGGTATCGTCATCCTATTCCTAGGCTAGACGACATGCTTGATGAGTTGAGTGGTTCTATTATTTTCACAAAGATTGACTTATGGAGTGGTTACCACAGTTAGAATGAAATTGGGAGATGAATGGAAGGCGCTTTTAAAACTAAGTTCGGACTATATGAGTGGTTAGTCATGCCTTTTGGTCTAACTAATGCACCTAGTACCTTTATGCGATTGATGAACGAGGTTTTACGTTCTTTCATTGGAAAATTTGTGGTGGTTTATTTTGATGATATCTTGATTTATAGCAAGTCACATGAGCTACACTTGAATCATATCGTGCTGTTTTTAATGCTTTGAGAGATGCACATTTGTTTGGTAACCTCGAGAAGTGCACCTTTTGCACCGATCGAGTTGCGTTTCTTGGTTATGTTGTGACACCACAGGAATTGAGGTGAATGAGGTAAAGATTGCAGCCATCCAAAGTTGGCCGCGCCTACCACTTGTGACACAAAAGCGGAGCTTCCACGGTCTTCTTTGGATTCTATCGGCGTTTTGTGCGGGATTTCAGCACCATTGCCGCACCATTGAATGAATTAACAAAGAAAGGAGTGCCTTTCAATGGGGACCTCACAAGAGAAGGCATTCAACTTATTGAAAGAAAAGCTCACCACAGCACCCTACTCCAACTCCTGATTTTGGTAAGACTTTTGAGATTGAATGTGGCGCTAAGCGGGATTGGGATAAGTGGTGTCTTGATTCAAGAAGGTAAGCGGTTGCATATTTTAGTGAGAAATTAAATGGGCCTAGTATGAATTATTCTACCTATGATAAAGAATTGTATGCTTTAGTTAGTATGCTTCAAACTTGGCAACACTATCTATGGCCCAAAGAATTTGTTATACATTCCGATCATGAATCGCTAAAACATATTAGATGTCAAGCTAAACTGAATAAACGACATGCTAATTGGGTAGAATTTATTGAGTCGTTTCCATATGTCATAAAGCATAAAAAAGGTAAGGACAATGTGATTGCCGATGCGCTTTCTAGACGTTATACCATGTTATCTCAACTTGATCATAAGATTTTTGGCTTGGAGACCATTAAAGATTTATACGCTACTGATTTAGACTTTAAAGAAGTGCTTGAACATTGTAAAGGAGGGAAAACATGGAATAAATATGTGCTGATTGATGGTTTAGTCTATCGTGCTAACAAACTATGCGTTCCAGCTAGCTCCGTTCGTCTTTTGTTATTGCAGGAGGCGCATGGAGGAGGTTTGATGGCGCATTTTGGAGCAAAGAAGACTGAAGATGTGCTAGCCGCCCACTTCTTTTGGCCAAAGATGAGACGCGATGTCGAGCGCTACGTGGCTCGTTGCACTACATGCAACAAAGCTAAGTCCCGTCTCAACCCACATGGACTTTATATGCCTCTTCCTATTCCTAGCACCCCTTGGGAGGATATTTCTATGGATTTTGTTTTAGGATTGCCTAGGACAAAGAGGGGGAGGGACAGTATATTTGTAGTAGTGGATTGGTTTTCTAAAATGGTACATTTTATACCTTGTCTCAAGAGCGATGATACCACAAACATAGCTGATTTGTTTTTCAGAAATCATTAAACTTACATGGAGTGCCCAATACTATTGTCTCGGATCGCGATGCGAAGTATTTGAGCCACTTTTGGAGATCACTTTGGAACAAATTGGGGACAAAGCTACTATTTTCTACTACGTGCCATCCCCAAACCGATGGACAAGCGGAGGTTGTCAACCGCACATTATCCACCATGTTGCGGGCTGTTTTAAAGAAGAATTTGAAGATGTGGGAAGAGTGTTTACCGCATATTGAGTTTGCTTACAACAGTCGATTACACTCTACCACCAAGGTAAGTCCATTTCGGGTAGTGTATGGTTTTAACCCCATGCTCCTATTGATTTACTACATTTGCCTACCTCTGAAAAAATTAATTTAGATGCTAAGAAGCGTCTTGAATTTGTTCTTAAGTTGCATGAAACAACTAAAGAGAATATAGGCGTATAAGCTGAAAAGTATAGAGTTCTTTGGAAGTAAAGGTAGAAAAGAAATAAAATTTGCACCGGTGATTTAGTTTAGGTGCATTTGAGAAAGGATAGGTTTCGAATTAAGAAAATCAAAGTTGATGCCTAGGGTGATGGACCCTTTAAGATAATTGCAAAGATAAATGACAATGCATATCAATTGGATCTACTTGCGATTTTGGGGTTAGCCCTACATTTAACATTTCAGATTTGAAGCCATCGTGGGAGAAGAAGATGAGCTTGAGTCGGGGCGACTCCAATTCAAGAGGGGAGGATGATGAGGACATCACTCCTTCGGATACCGCACTACACAAAATCCTCCGGATCCGGTTGCTAAACTACAAGGTCCTATGACAAGAACTCGTGCACGTCACTTAAATTATGAGGTCACTCGTTTCTAGGTGCTAATAATTTATCTATGCGAATGGTATGCTACCTAAAAATTGTGATCTTCTATTACTTAGGAATAATGGGGAGGATCCAAACCGTCTCACCGTCTCGCCCGTGTTTCCAAGGGCTCGACCGAGTTCTCTGTGACCACATTCTTCTCAGGATCGCAAGCTCTCGACCAGTGTACTGCTCTCGACGGATCTGCCAGGATCTCGACCAGTCTCAAGCTCTCTGACCGATCCTCGACCGAGCCTCGAGCTATCTGACCGATCCTCGACCGGGCCTCGACTAGTGGCGACCACGTTGGGTGTTGGTCGAGACATTGAAATAAGGTCTTTGCGTCACCGTTTTGGACCTAATAAGGCCTTGTAAGCGTGGCGAGGTCAAAACCCAGGAAGTGTACGCCTCTCCACATGGCAGCACAACCCTAGGTCATCCTCCTCGTGTTCCCCCCCCTATATATTGCAGCCGCCGCCACGGTTTAGGGTGGGTTTTCTTAGATTATTCGCCACTTTGCGGTTTAGCGCGCTTGTTCGGTTTGAGGAACCCCACTTGTGAACTTCATCTATATTCGCAATATATTTCAGATTGCATCTACCTTGTTCTTGTGAGTTGCTTCGATTGCTTGCAGGAATCATAACCCTCGTGGTAAGGTCGATCGCGTGCAAGCGTGGTTGATAACGGCAGTTGTGCGGGTGTAGCGAATTGCGAGGTGACGATCTGCGGGTCGGAAGCCTCAAAGCGTCAACGTCCTCACGACGAAATCAATCGAACCTATCGGAAGATCGGGCCACTGTGATTCATCAAAACCTATTAGAAAAATGTGTATGGTACAGTATGCTATCGTCAAAGGTTAAACCATCAAGAATAAAGATGGTCCTGCGAAGCTCACTGCCATCTTTGGAGAACAAATAGAGCTGTCCTCTCAAATTAAGGACAACTAACATGAAGAAAAAAGAGTAATTTAATTTTGCGACTAAGAAAAGAACGAAAACTAAATGAATGGCAACAAAAGGGAGCATTTGCATACTGGTCATCTAACGAGCAACACCAACATTTTGCACTATCAAGTTTCCAATCCTTATGTTTAATAATCTTTGATTTAACAAACTTTGCCACCTGTACTTGTCGATCCCATGCAAGTGCGAGCCATGATACTCGTTCTTCATCTATAGTGTTGTCATGTTTAGTCCACAAAAATACGGCATAGTTAAAAATAAGACACCAATCAATGCCCATGGATAAGAAGGCCTAATCTTACCTAGTGATGATGAATCACTCAAGGATGTTGCGTATTTCCATGCAGCATAAGCAATGGAACCCTCTCGTGCTCCATCTAGTCTAGAGAAGGTTTCAATATGGTCAACATGGTCAATATTGGCACGAGTCTAACCTAACGAGGATACATGGAACACCATAACTTCGGTCCAAGAGTTGGGATAATAACGACTATAACACCATCCTCCTTTGGAGAAGAACCTTCATTGAAAAACTTCCATCCGGAATCTACTCCAACTACACCTCCCATCATCTTTGCCAAGCCCACCACGAGAGGAAGTTGTTGGGTTGCCACGGGTAGATGGGTTGCTAGAACCAAAGGATTCATCCACTAGAAGAGGACGGGCCAAGAGCACAATTCGATATTTCAATCAAAAATCTTTGGCAAATTGTAGCTAAGTTTAAATCGACCAGGACATAAATTTAACGGGGAATAGGATCAAGTGAGTTAATACGTACATGGAAATAATTATCTTTTTTCATACAGGTTCCCTTGACGGTCAAGCGATTAATTACGGGGATAATGGAAAATGTGTGCAATAGAACTAGCCCTTTTGAATCACCGATGATGGCTTTATATTGGCGGATAAAACAAGCATGCACTACATTTCTTTGTATGCTTTCGCCGTATATGACTTTTCTTCTTTGTAGCCTTTTGTACATCCCAAATTGTCATATGACCATCACCATATCCTACCGGCGAGGGTGGTTAAAGCACATGGCGATCCTTCTTGATTGAGTTTTCTCACCTTGGTTCCAAAAAAACGACATCTGAAATTATAAAAGAGGCCATTATAGTTTGGAAGATGAAGTGACACTATTTACAGAACTTCAAAACCACCAATCTAGGACAGCTATCCTTATTTTAAACACATAAACTTCCAGTCATGATGTCCAGACAACCAGTTTTAAACTTTTACTATTGTCCATATTTGAGTTCATCCAAAACGAGATTTTGAATAACAACAGACTCTTGGTTTCCTAGATTAATAACTATATATGCAGCCACTGGGTCATTCTTGAGGAAATTTTGAAGTATTGTGAAAAAATATGATGTGACTCACAATCACATGAAAGATGCGATGTGCACCAATCTAGTAGCTACTCCTCAAGTTCATGTGCTATCTTGGTAAAAGAATAGTATTTCAACGAGCAAGAAAGAGAAGAAAACAAGGATCATTGTGCATAGATTACTTAAGGAGCGGTAGAACAAAATGACGGTGTGCCTTCATGATTAGGACGAGCTAAGCATACAAACAAAATCAGTTTCTTCCATTTCCTGTTCTTTAAAATGCATAGAGATGTACAATAATCATCTTAGGACTTGATTGAGCCTAAATTCTTCCTAACTTTGTAGGTTTGGTGAGGCATTCAGATGCTATACTATTAAATCGGCTTTTCTAATAGAAAGCTGTTGCAAATCAATCGAGATAGTGTGATTACATCACAGCACGGAAGAGTAGTTGCTTTACAAAATGACATGAATACTAGAGTCTTGAACTATGGAATGGATTTACCAAGGTACACCCTTGTGTTCTATTATTGCCACCAACAACTCACCTTGATTCCTTTGCTCAAGGTTATAGTTGGGCCTCACATAGTGACAGAGGCAGATTTAATCTTGTGGGGTCTATACCCCATAGATTTTTGGATTGCCTTAGTACAATTTAGATGAAAATATGAAATTATAAAGAATAGGCGCACATTTTTCGTGTAAACATAAACCCCAAAGGGTCAAGCTTACGGCTATACCATTATAATTGCGGAATCCGACACGGGTGATGCCTATGCCCTTCGACCATACCAATTTCCAATTTTACGTGTTCATATATGAATTTTTTATTTCTTGCTTTTAGTGTTTTCTTGTTTTTACGTTATATGACCAAATGGATTACCAAATATAACAATGTCTCTTGTGAAGATATATTCCAATGACTCAGCGATGCATGGCATAGCATTGATTTTCATCCCTATCATGTTAATAGAGTGCGAGAAAACAAAGGAGACACTGGCGATTTCCTCTTGGGAACCTTCTTGTACCTTCTATTCCAAATCTAAGATCGATGTGCTTCTCAAAATTACGCCTAAATGTCATGTTTATATCAAAGTTTGGTAAATCTGTAATGGGCAAAAACCAGATGTTTGTGTGTCAAGTTAGCTCGTTATTTGCAACAAACCAAGTCCGGATTAACTTAATTACATGAGGTGCAATTACAACCCTAATCACGGAAGACCCATTTACATAATGATGGTGCACAAATGGCAACATCGGGAACAATCGAACGATGGCGGCGACAAGAAATGGCAGGGGAAGGCAAAGAAGAAGGTAGCGACCTGCATAGGGAGCGCGTCCATATCGGCCCGGAGCACGACGAAGGGCGGGCAGCCGGTGCCGACGGTGGACAGAGAGTAGCACCCAGCTCCCTTGGTTTCTTTCAACTAGCTGTGAACAGAGAAGAAGAAGAAGGCCATCAGGGCAAAATAGTCATTTATGAATGCTTCTCTCACCAAAAAGGAGGTTAACGGAGCAAATGGACGGAAACATCACGACAATGGCATTTGGCAGATTGTTCGGCCTGCGCGATGGTATTTTGCGGCCTCTCTTCTTCGTGATGGTATTTTGTAAGTCATAAGCAATTGCAATGGCAGTGAACAAATTTACCTTATTTTTTGTGTGTGAAGTGATAGCATGGGACCTTGCTAGCACTGCATGAGCCCTCTTCTTGTGATGGCGAAGGTTCTCTTCTCCATGATTTAGCTGTATTGCATGACTCGCCATCATATGGTCAATCAGGCTTATTGCTCGCCGTCATATGGCCGAGGCCTTGGTTCTGACTCCCATGCTTGTTGCCAGAGCAAAGGCATGCAGCTTGCTTATTATTGTGACCTAAGTCGATCAAGGCCAGTTGCTGGCACTTGCCATGGTTGAATTTGTTTTAAAACAGAGAATATTAATGTGTATGGGTCACTCCATGCATAGTGCTTTCTCAATGGGATCAAGGCATACATGGTCGGCCTCTAGATCAAATCGACTTCTCGTTTTTTAGTCCCGAGATGTGCTTGTAAGTTGCTAGCGTGATGTTTTGTAACACCCAAGTCCAACAATGAGTCCAGAATATCATCTATATGTTTTTTTACTCTAAATTTAAACCATAAATATCTATAATTACAACAACCTCTCGATGAATAGAAACCTACAACATGTCATCCTACCACGAGCATATCAACATAATTACAATAAGGATGAATGATCACACATAACTTGGGACCTCGCGCCTGAAAACAACCGGGACCACGCGCTCGAAAATGCTCAGAACCACATGCCCGAAAATATTGATTAGCAACAACACACATAACTTGGGACCTCGCCCCCGAGAATACTCGAGACCCGCAGCGCTAAAAACGTCGAGACCACACGCCCGAGAATGCTCAGAACCATGCGCCCGAAAACATTGATTAGCAACAATAGTAATAAATAAATTATTACTATAACGTAGTCATAACTCATCATTACTATGCGCTCTAATACCACTCGTAATTCACATTCACTCATAATTCATGTGACTGATAATGCAATCAATGTCCACTAAGCAAACTCTAGATAAATGCACCAAGTCATTCATGGCATTCTAAATTGATAGCTGTTTCTTTATTCGTACCCATATATCATCCTTGTCAAAATTCAGTTCCTTCTTTTCATTCTAATATTTACCTTGTTCTTCCATCACTTATCTAATGTCTTGAATCTTACTCACCTGTCTGTGTTTGTCAAAACCACTGCAGAAGTACATTCCCAAATAACAAAATGCCAGGAACCGGGACCAAGAGTCACGTGAACAATCACAATAGTTAAACCAACTTAGTAGAAAACTAACCAAGTATGGCAGAAGGAATGGCAATGATGGAAAGAAATAGATTTCAAGCATAACAGAATCAAGCCAGGATAATTAATGGAACAACACACAAGACTTCTAGAGAAGATAGCGACTAGGCCACAAACAACAACAGGACCTTACCCAGGGACAACATATGGAGGAACAGCCACAGGATCAAGATGGGTGGACTTTCGGAAGACAAGGCCACCAACATTTTCAACACCTCCAGAACCACTAGCAACCGACGACTAAATGCGTGACATGGAAAGGAAGCCGGAGTCTATTCAATGTACAAATAAAGAAGACTCTTTTTGCTTCACATCAACTTCAAGGGCAAGCTCAATGTGGTGGATGAATCACCAAGCACTCCACCCCTAGGAGGTACATACCATGGCAAGAATTTAAGGAGACATTTCATAAGGCATGCGTTCCTTGAGCGTGATTCTTTGTCAAGCGTCGAGAGTTCCATGTTCTCGAGCAAGGAGGATGTATTGTGACGAATATCTACATTAATTCAACCACTTGGCACGGTATACCCCAAATGGTGTTAACTCGAGGAGAAGAAAATAGAAATTTTTCCGAAGGATTCTGAAAGTCACTAAAATTTCATATTTCTGCACTTGCTTTCAAAGACCTTTCATCTATAGTAAACAAGCTATTGATGTTAGAGGAAGCGAGAGGAGAACTAGAAGACACGAGAAAAAGAAACGACAGAAGGCGGATGACACCTTCATCAAGTGCACCTAGAGGAAGAATGATGTCAACAACACCTTTCCTATTTCAGCGAGACCACTAGAAACCCAATACCAAGACCACAAAACAACATGACTCGACCGACCATAGTTCAATGTCATGTATGTGGAAGACATCATTATCAAAGGGAATGTCCATAGTAATCTTCAAGCTGCTACCCTTGTGGATAGTCGGGACATTTGAAGTCAATGTCCGATGAGGAATTTGCCAATAGAAGCGACCAAAGCTCAAGCAAGAAGTCGACCATTAATTAATAGAACTCCATCAACAATGCTAGCTAACGGAGGAGGAATGTTACAGCCCAAAGGATAGCCAAGAATACGGGACACATCCCAGAGGAGGAAGACCAACACCAGGGCCAATACAGGGCATAATCGATCATGTTACTACCAAGGAAGCAGCAGAGGCTACTGATGTTATCGTTGGTATGTTTCTACTTCATGCAAGACCAGCATTAGTTTTATTCGATCCTGGAGCTACCTATTTGGTTCTTTCTTTGGATTTTGTTGTGGAAAGTCATTTGCCTTTCGTTTCTTTGCTTGAAGTCATGTGTTTCAAACACGGGACCAAATAAAATCGATATAAGAGTAGTGGGCCGAAACCTAGAAATCTAAGGGATCAAGTTAAATAGCAATTACTACTACTAGAAATGAAAAGAATAGATGCTATTCTGGGAATGGATTGGTTATCCAAATATAAAAGCAACAGTTGATTGTGAAGGAAAGTCAGTAACATTGACAAATTCATAAGAGCAAGAAGTTACATTAACAACAGACCATACATTGATTGAAGAACATAAAAAGATCAACAATGTAACTGCAGGAGACATAACAGAAGCACCAATAGGTGAAGAATATCTAAATGTATTTCTAGAAGAGTTACCCGGAAGACCACCAGATAGAGGAATTGAACTTGCCATAGAATTAATTCCTGAAACCAAACCAATCACAAAACCTCCGTACATAATGGCAGTGAGTGAACTCTAAGAGCTGAAAAAATAATTAGATGAATTGATAGAAAAAGACTTCATACAACCAGTATCTCGGCATGGTCAGCACCAGTATTGTTTGCTAAGAAGAAAGATGAAAGTTTGATAATGTGTGTAGATTACAGAGCATTAAATCACATAACCATTAAGAATAAATATCATTTGTCAAAATTGCTGATTTATTTGATGGTGAAAGGAGCCAAAGTATTTTTAAAGATAGGCATTCGATTAGGGTACCATCAACTCAAAATCCGAGAACAAGGCAGAGAGAAGAATGTATTCACTACTAGATCTGATTATTTGAATTCACAGTAGTACCATTTGGGTTAACCAATGCTCCAACATATTTTATGAATCTAATGAATCAAGTCTACATGGATTACTTGGACACGTTTGTGGTAGTATTTGGGGATGATTCTTGATATACTCCGGAGTAAAGAAGAACACAAACAACACCGACATTTGGCCTTAACTAAGTTGAGAGAACATCGATTGTATGCAAAATTTTCAAAGTGTGAGTTTTGAATGCAAAGAAGTTTATTTCTTGGGACATGTTATTACAGAAGGAGTAAAAGTTGATCCAGAAAACATCAAAGCAGTGTTAGAATGGAAGTAGCCAAAGACAGTGACCGAGATCGGAAGTTTCCTAAGTTTGGCAAGGTATTATTGAAGATTCATAGAGGGATTCTCAAATATTTCTCGCCCACTTACTCAACTTCTCAGAAAAGACAATCCATTCAGTGGACAGACAAGTATGAAGAAAATTTCCAAGAATTGAAGACCAAATTGACCACTACTCTGGTACTCATACTCCTAGATCCAAAAAAGGGACTTTCAAAATTATTATGATGCTTCAAGACTAGGGTTAGGGTGTGTATTGATGCAAGATGGAAAAGTTGTGGCCTATGCTTCAAGACAGTTAAGATCGTATGAAGAAAATTATCTAACTCATGATCTGTAGTTAGCAGCAGTGGTACATGCTTTGAAGATATGGAGACACTATTTGTTGGGAAATCACTGTGAAGTATTCTTTGATCACGAAAGTCTGAAACATATTTTCACTCGGCCTAATTTGAATCTAAGACAACGGAGATGACTAAATTGATCAAAGATTATGACCTAGATATTCAGTATCACCCGGGTAAAGCAAATGTTGTATATGATGCACTATGCAGAAAGATATATTACAACTTAAATGCATGCAAGAATGTTAGTCACAGTTACAAAAAGAAATGCAATAATTGAACTTGGGGATAGTTGGACAGGGATCAGTGACAGCACTAGAGATGCAACCAACTTTGGCAGAACAGGTCAAGCTTGCACAAAAAGAAGATGAGGAAATTCAACAACTCAAGAGGGATAGTCAGAAAAACAATCCTCGTTGAAGATGAATAGGGAGTGATAGGATTTTGAGGCAGCTTATGTGTTCCAAACAAGAAAGAATTGAAGGAGTTGATTTTACAAGAATCTCACTCTTCACCTTTTTCTATACATCTGGGAGGAACAAAAATGTATCAAGACCTTAAGAAAAGATTTTGGTGAAAAAATGTGAAGAGGAAAATAGTCAAGTACATAACTCAATGTGATGTGTGTCAGAAAATTAAAATAGATCATGAGAAGCATGCATCATTGCTACAATCATTACCTATACTTTGGAATGGAAATGGGTAAAAATTTGTATGGATTTCATTACTAGGTAACCAAAGACATAGAAGGGTTATGATGCAATATGAGTAATAGTGGTCCAATTAACAAAATTGGCACATTTATTCAATCAAGCACATTAACAAAATTGGCACATTTTAACAAAATCGAAGGAAACTAGAGAGTGCGGCCTCCTTAAATAGGGAGGGAGCCGCACATAGCTAAGAAAATAGGGGTGGTACTATTTTATGGCCTTTGTTCACATGTGAATAGTGCTTTGTGAACAGTATGAGCCGCCTAGGGGGCGCCTTCCCTTGGGCTCAAGCATTAAAAGGCCCAATTTGTTCCAAACAGGTGACGCAACACCTTTTGATGATTGTGGTATGCATAGAAGAAATTTAGAGGTGAGGCTAGGTCCGTTGGCAAGAGAACGAGATAAGCTTTGCATCAAGTACTCGTAGACCTCAAACGGACTCCGTATGTGAAAGTTATGCACATTTGAAGTCGGTGCTATCCCTGAAGGCTGAATTGGATTCTCGAATGTATCCAGCTTGGTACGTGGAGTAGCAACATGACATGTAGATGTAGCACCATGGCATGTAGGCGTAGCACTATGGTATGTAGACATAGCACCATGGCATGTAGACCAAGCTCAACTTCGTATGAGTAGGCGTGCTTCATTGGCCGGGGAATATGTCGATGTAGTAGCGAAAGTCCTATCGGAGAAGATGCGGTTGAAGTAGAGGATGTAGTCACGGCGAATTGAAGTCGTGGTTGCATCCTTAGGGTTGATGTCCTCATCATCCTCCCTTTCTTGAATTTGAGTCGTCCTTGACTCAATTGTTTCGCCAAATCATCACTTTCTGCAAAAGGTTAGTAGCAATAGGAGGCAAAAGAAACACGCATTTCTTCTAATGGACACAAAGATTCTTTGCAACTCATAGTATAGCATTCCGATTCATGTTTTCCATGTCAATGCAAACAGATTTTATAGCTAACATAACATGAGCTTTCAATTTAATTTCACTTGGAGCTATAATCTTATGATCAACTTTTATCTTCTCCTTACTTGCTCTCTCAATTCTTTCTAATTCATCATTTAATATGGTAGCAGGTGACATTGGAAGCAAAGCGATTTTCTTTTCTTTATATGTGAAAGTATAATTATCAGATCTACCATGATGTTCAGATATATCTATCATATTGCCAAGGTCGACCTAACAATAACGAGCATCTTTGCATAGGTACAATATCGCAATCAACATAGTCATGATATGATCCAATAGAAAAATGTCTGGCGCACAAGTTTAGTCAAGTTCAACTTACCACAAGAATTTAGCCATTGAATGTAGTAAGGATGAGGGTGTTGAGTTGTGCTCAAGCCAAGCTTCTCGACCATGTTAGTGCTAGCAAGTTTGTTGCAACTTCCGCCATCGATGATGACTCTACATGAGCGTTCCTTGATGACAAACTTTGATTGAAACAAAGTATGGCATTGATTTTGTTCAACAAGCTCCACTTGAGCACTTAGCACCTGTTGGACAACTAGACTTTAGTACTTGTCAGATGTCTCATAGTCTAATTGTTCTTCCTCAGTTTCATCACCTGCATTGTTAGTTGCAACCAAAACATGTTCTTCCTCAATATCGCTAGCTGAAGTGTACTCACCATTGTCCCCGATAAGCAAAGAATTGGACAATCGTGCATCAAGTGCCCAAATCCTTTGCAAGCTGTGACATTATACATCTCTAGATGCATACAGTAGAAACAGCGGAAGAAGCACTTTTGTGGGAACTTGTACCATTGTTGATTTATTTGCCACGAGGACATGTGTCGAGTGGAAGGAGCAGCGGCGCCTGGGTGGAGGAGGGTGCATCACGACCATAAGTGGAGGAAGGTGCTATGTGTTGTTGCTGAATTGGTCGACTTGCAAAAGATCCTCCAATATTGCCCCTAGAGCAAGATTGTCAACCCTGCACTTCTCTTTCAACTTTGCAAGCAAGATAGAACAAATGGGTGATAGAATTATATTATTTATAACCAAGTATGTTCTGAATTTTACGGTTTAATCCTCCCAAAAATCTAGCCATCTTAGCATTTTCGGTTTCTTCTAAACCACAGCGCAACAAACTAGTTTGCAATTCTTGATAATAGTCCTCTCTGAAACTACCACCTTGTCTTAAGCGCTGCAATTTATTAAGCAAATCCGTGAATAATATGAAGGTAAAACCTATGTCTCATTGCTCTCTTGAAGCATCCCATGTTCTAGGTATGTCACGATGAGTATGACCATATTCACTCTACCAAATAGATGCAAATCGAGAAAACTCACTAGTAGCCACCCTAACTTTCTTATCTTCAAGGAATTCATGACAAGCAAATTTTTGTTCTCGGTAGCTCCCATGTGAGATAAGCATCGGGATCATATTTTCCGGTGACGGAGGCATAGTGAATTTAATTTTTCCAAAAGCACCATTATGGCCCGCGTTACCTCACGTTGATTTCTTCCCCATACCTTGATGATTGTGGCGAAGGCGGCGATGGTTGCGATCATTTTGAACATTGACTTCATCGGCCTCCGTGTCGGCGATGTAGTTGTTCACATCTTCTTCCACCTCTTACGCCCAAGGCGGGTGGTAGGTGGTGTCTTGTGACGCGAGGATCCTCCACTCTTAGCTCACCCAAGGTCGTGGTTTGACAAGTGGTGGCGTTCGAGGCGCCAGCAGCGTGTGTGGAGCGCCCTTGAGGTTGTCGTTGATCTTATCCAAGGCATCGCGAACACTCTCCTGGCGAGTGTTCAATATGCTACACGAGCTCTCTCGTGCGAGGTGTGAAAGATCCCTCACCAATATGCCCCAAAGAGTGGTCGTTATTGTTTCCACCATGTGTAGATCCGTATGACCACGCAATCGTTAGTAGAAAACAAAGAACAAATCACGATTGCATATGTTCCTATCAACTACTAGGTTTTAGCATTTCAACGATCGCTCTCTCTAGCGCCTTATCACATTCTTACAAGTTCTTACCAATGCGATGAGAAGTGGTACAATCGATGGTTGGTTCATGATACTCTCACTTGCGATTAGCCCAACAATTGCAAGAGCGGAACCTCTTGAGTTAGTAGGAAGTGGAGCTTGGAAGACTTCAATATGATAGCAAGGATCAGCAATAATTCAAATTAGTTAATGCAAGTTGAAATCTTTGTTCAAAGTTCTAGTCAATATTGCTGATCCTAGCCTAATCAAAGCTAGCTAATTGAAGCCCTATTAAGAGATGTGTATGTATGTACATAATAATAAATGTGACTTCATATAAGCAATGGAAAACCTCACAACAAGTGCTAGGAGAGACTCTAACCAACTACTCAAACTTCTTTGTAGGGGCATTAGATTGTTCACGCGATGTAGAGCACAAAAACGTAATAACATGCAACGTAAACAACCCTCTAGTTTAAGCAGAAACAAAAGTTAGTCTCAAGAGATAAAAAAAAGTAAAGTTTTATATAGCTTATATATGCTCATTTGAAAGGTTTTGATGAGATCTACAACTTTGCAGTTAAGGCGAACCCCAAATTCGAAGGAAGGCTGAAAGAATCATAAAAAACAGAAACCAAAAACTTGCGACGCGAATTTAGGGCCGAAGATGGCCGATTTTGGGGCCCGTGGATAGCGACTAGAGGCTTTGGTAGAAAGGATGTGCCTCATCGTTAGCTTTCCAACGAGCACAAGAATGTCCAAAACAAACACCATGTGCAAAAGTTATGCCCGTTTTACTGAAGGTGTCTCGAAAATGGAATCCTACTCGGACTCGAAACCGACTCAGGTTCAATCTTAAAACTGCTATATCTTTTGATTCCGTGGGCCAAACTTGCTGAAATGTTTTGTGGAAGCTTGTGGCTATATGTAGAAGGGCTCCACCAGTTTTCACTAGTTTTGGCAAAAGTTTGATACACTTTTCTTTTCTTTCCTTTTGTTCTTTCTTCTTCTTTTTTTTTTTCTCTACCGCAGCTTTTGTTCTTGCGGTTGCCTCTTTCTTCTTCTACTATCTGGCCAGCCCCAGGGTTTGCCATAAGTCGTAAATAACATCAACTCTCCTAAAAGATCACAGCAATCCTCTCGAGTTTTTTTCTCGGATTAACAACAGCATGAAATTTCTATTTTTGGTGCGGACTAGAGGAGTTCTATCCCACGAATTTTCTGTTATAGATGCAAAAACTAAGAACCCTAAAAGAACGATCAAGCGACGCGAAGGAAAAACATGAGAAGCAATCTAGACAATGACCAACTAGACTCCAACTAAACTAGAAATCAGCAACTAGACACAACGATGCAACCAGACACAACGATGCAACCAATGATTCAACGAACAAAAACCGAAAAGAAAAATTGCAATGGCTCAAAGGGCTCTGTATGGATAATAGATGCAAAAATTTTTGGGCAATTTTCTGGACTCTAGGTATGAAAAATGAATCTAATACTAGAAAACTGGAAACTCTCACCGATGAACTGTAGCTCGATACCACTTGATCTGACGGAGGTCTGATTTGGCCGATCTTCGATGAGAAGATAAATTCGGTAGTAGTCGTCCAACTCTCACGATCCTAGCTCGAACTTCATAGGCTCGAAACCGCGCAATCAACTGAGCGCCGACAAGTCGTTATCAACCGTTCACGAATACTCGGATGACACGATCACGAAGATCAATTCCTACATACACCAAAGAAGCATGCAAGAACGAGATAAATAGCAATCTGAAATTACAAATAGGAATGAAATATTTGATTTAAGTTGGGATTTTGAAGTGGTTTTATGGTTGGTCTAGTCGATACAAGCAAATAAACGAAATTGCAATGAAGCTAACTTTTAACTAAACAAAATCCAAGAAAACTAGAGGGGTGCGGCCTCCTTAAATAGGGAAGGGGGAGCTGCACATAGTTAAGAAAATAGGGGGCAATACTATTCATAGCACTATTCACACATGAATAGTGCTTCGTTCTAATCTCCCAGACACAGGAGTCTCTAGGCCTAGGCATGCAAGGACCGAGGAGGTCTGTCGAGGCTAAACCAGGGAGGTCTCCTAGTCAGGCAACGACGACGGAGGCTCA
The DNA here is from genome assembly GCA_036346405.1 of Phyllostachys edulis. NCBI lineage: Eukaryota > Viridiplantae > Streptophyta > Magnoliopsida > Poales > Poaceae > Phyllostachys > Phyllostachys edulis. The sequence continues at coordinate 9,500,309 of CM070557.1, forward strand.
CCCAAGAGGTCCTCCAAGTCCTCCCGAAAAGTCCGCTAGGACCTCCCAAGAGGTCTAGCGGGACCTCTCGGAGTCCTCTAGGACCGCTTTGGAGGTCTGGGAGAGTCCCCGAGGAGGTCATGGAGCCAAGGGCCGCCCAAGACCTCCACGGTCAACCCGGGGAGGTGGGAGGCTGAGGTCGCCTCAAGACCTCCCACGACCAACGAGAGGAGGTCGTGGAGGCCGAGACTACCCAGGACCACTCACGATCGGACTGACGAGGTGGTCATGAAGGCTGCAGGCACTCCAAGGACCCCTATGCAAGCCAGGCTAGTCCCAGGATCAATAGCTAGCTCATCACGTCATACAAGAGTGGTAGCATACACTTCAGAGATCTTTATTAATATCAAGAAAGTTGTTTACAAAGGGAGGCATTCAAGCCAACCAACGAGAACACATGAGAAGATAAACATAAAGGTCATCAGATACACCATAGGCAATGTCGGTGGGCGCATCCTAGTCGTCCGGGACCACTTGGTCCTTTGCCTGACTCATCATAAGGCTTCCTTCTGCTCAAAAGAGTATTTCAAGCAAGAGTGAGCACAACAACCGTGCTGCAAGTTACACCCGTCAAATAACAGAATGACATGCATAAACGGATATCTCAAGGAAGGCTTAATATGGTCGATTTGCATAAAGCTAAGTTTATTTCAAATACAAGTACTAAATTTCAAGGCAGTTATACAATATCTAAAATTCATTTTGTAAATCTCAGTTTTCAGTTGGATAACATTCATCATCAAGATGGTGAAGGATACCCTCCTGTCACAAGGCTCCCCGCCCAACCATGGGATAGACATCCCAAAATCAGTTTATCCAAAACCTTTGCAATCAAAACCAAGATCTAACTTTGAGTGGCTTTTGCTAGCATGTCCATGACCGTGGACATGGCTATTCGAATAGTCTTGAGATTGTACACTTTACCCATATGACCACGACTTCTCTAGTTTGTTTGGCAACCGTCGCTACCACCTCACACTCCCTTTGGTGAGAGGTCTAGAGCATGTGACAAAGCCTTTACAATGCATCGCTCCACATGATCCATCCTCGCTAAGGTTTCACCCCTTTGGACTACCCATCCATGAGGTTCGGGCCCCCTCTTGCGCCGGTGGGACTCGAAGGTCGTAACATGACTACCCACACACCAACAGGATCAACCATGATGGAGCTTTGCAAATTAATTGGCCAGGTCCCACGCCCCATTCTGAAGACATGTGGTTGCACGGTGAGGCAAAGCCCATTATAGGCATAGCAAATTGCGGCTCAAAGACCGGTCCTTAACTGATTTGGGCGACCACCACAAACCCTTGGACCTCAACCTTACCCAGGATTGAGTCCGTGCATAAACATTGCACCAGCCAAGCAAACCATGTCGAACTACTAAGTTGTTAATAAGTCCATCACTTCATAGTGCCTATAATAACATGATGACCTCTTGCAGCGTGACTTGACTGCCCAAGCTTCCCAAGGCTCCTTCCATGCGAGCGAGGAGAATGATATACTATCTCTGACCTTGGGAAACAAGGAGCACCGGGTCGCTTACGAGGCTTTGGGGTTAACGTGCCTTGGAGTCATGGATTCGCGGACAACTCTTTGCGTATAGGACTAGGAAGAGATCCAAGGCGAACACGACAACCGGTTAGTGCAGATGATTACTAACCAATTTCAAGTAGAGATGGCGACATTGCGAGTCAAATGGATATACTCATGACCCGGTGATGTAAGCGCCCGCTAATCGAGGCGGTCCTCCTCGGCGTCGGATAGCGTCGCGTCAGCGCATAATTGTGAACATGGCGACGTCCGATTCAGATGAAGCGACATCAAGGTAGCGTACATCTATGGTACACCAAAGATAGACCTATAGGGCGCCTTAGCTAATTGCGTGTCGTTTTGTAGGAGCCGGCCTGTAAGCTCCAAGTGAGGATGGATGGGTCCCTTTGTATTGAGGCTGCGAGGGGATGGTGTATCCATCGAGGAAGAGCGATGTAGCATGGTGCCCGGTGGCGCGCAGTTACGCCCGGTCAGTGGATATGGTACATGTCAATTTCAAGCCGTCGTTGAAGATTTGCGACGAAGAATCACAACACTAGGGATGCCGTCCTCTCTTTTATCGATGGCCCAAGAAGGACGCCATACTGGACCCAGCGATCTTGCGATCTGGACCGACCATTCCTCTCCAACGGGACCCTCGATGACTCCACCTCATGTTTAGCCTCATAAGGCCACCTCTTGATTCCGTGGAGAAAGCGCGAAGAAACGACAAAAAGCGTGCCGTCGTATCCGTTCGAAGTCGTCTCTGAAGAAACGCTATGTCGCTAAGGCCAAATCGAAATCCACAAGCGTTAAGGCACCTCCCAAGTCCGGAAGTCCGCGATACCGGGAACTACATCATCGGAAAACCATTGTGCTCCGATCACGATGTGTCTGCCTTTGGATATGCTTGTTAGGCTTTGCATGCACGGTACTTGGCGAACCCAAAGAAGAAGGGTGCGATCTTTGGAATCACCGTCGGAATCGAGGACAAGCATTTCTTCAGCGGGACGAGTGCTTGCCGTCGTGAGCTTCAATGACTTATTTCAACTATTCAACCTCGTTGGCCTCGGCGTCTCGCTTCTCGATGTTGGACCTTTGTAAGTGCGTACAATCAAGTTCTACATTCATGTAATACCAATAAATATCACAACTCATTGCTTATGTATAGATACATCTTTGAAAAATGTCAGGAATGGAAAGAACCGATTGGGTTTCCTCGACCCACATGTGGTATCGTTGCAAACCATCCAACAAGACTCATCCTTAAATAGAAATACATAACGAGGTCATTGCTTCGTCAGGCGAACATGAAGTACATAGTGGTGCCCTACAACCGGGGTAAGTGTCACTACTTGCTATACAAATTTCATTTGTACTTTATCTGTGATCTGAACTTAGGTTTAATGACTATAGCGACATACATGAGTAGGTACCCTTTGGATCCTTTTAGTTATTATACCCAAGAGGAACCATGTGATATACCTTGATTCCCTAAACGCAACAAGCACGACTTGACACTCTAAGAGGAATACTCGAGAGGTATGCTCATTTCCTCCTTACATAACTCTATTGTAGTCTTCATTAGATTTGAAATGGCCGAGGATAACCTTTTGAATCATGTAGGTCGTTCATCAATTATGTTGCCAACAAAGGAATATACAATGGAAAAGCGCCTAACTAACACACAGGATGGATTTTCGGTGCACTACAACACTATAATCCTATATCATACTTCATAATAGCAGCGTCTCGGTGACTATACCTATATATGTAATTCTATTTTTGCGATTGCCGCTTGACAAAAGATGATGAGTTATGTGCAATCTAAATGCGCTATCATATCACGGCTAATCCTTATAGCTAGGAAGAAGGATCACGAGGTTTGTCAATCTCGAAATAATTATTTCCTAATTATAAATTTAAATATATATATCTTACCACTTTACTCTTGCTAGCGGCGGGCCTTGAATTTACAATATGATTCACTCGTTGCGGAAGAGATCAAGGACATTCGAGGAAGCTCTGCGCCTTTATCAACACAGAAATCATTAGCGACAACGGAGAGTTTCACTCCGTCGCCAACCCGAGCATCACCCACTAAAACCTCTCAGCGCAAACAATTGTAATCTAGTTGTAACTATAGCGACAATACTTGAACAAATCACGGATCTTTTGTAATTTATTTTGAGTAATGATCACTTTGAGTTGTCATGGCTCCTTGAATCTGTTTACGTGAATGCTTGAATCTGTTTACGTAAAGCTTGTTTTGAAGGGTATGGCTAGCAATTCTGAGGCTAGCGAAAATAACAAATTGTGGCGAAGTGCGAGCTATCACGAGCGGTTTTGTGTTAAAACCGTCTGTGAAGGCAATATCCTGAGCAGTTTCGGCTACAAACCGTCTGTGATAGCGAAATATCCTGAGCGGTTCTACAAAAAGCCGTCTGTGATAGGAAAATATCACTGACGGTTCTACACAAAAGCCGTCGTGATATTCTCCTATCACTGAGCGATTTTATTGAGCGAAATGTCGTGATATTCTCCTATCCTGAGCGGTTTTATTTAAACCGTCATGATATTCTCATATCACGAGCGGTTTTACTGTTCAAACCGTCGCGATATTGACTTCACGAGCGGTTTTTAATAAAACCGTCTGTGATATTTAAAATATCCTGAGCGGTTTTGTACCGTGCTGTGATAATATCTGTTATCACAGACCAACAAACATAGACGGTTCGAAAACCGTCTGTGATGACGGTTCCGAACCGTCTGTGATGTCGGTTCCTGTAGTAGTGCTAGTAAGGTGACTCGCTGGTCTACTCAAGGTCCACTTAGCATCAGACTGCGAAGTCTACTATTGGCCGATGGTTTCCTGATGGCCGTTTGACCAAGAATCTACCGGCTAAAGACTAGAAATGGATGAGCAGTGAAAATATTTTGTTATCTCAACTCGATCGGTAGCGAATATGTTTGCGTGTTAATAGCTTGACATTGTGAGTCGAAGTATCTTGTCGGTAAGTTGGACAACTCTACAAAGTATAATTAATGGTATTTGAATCTGGCAGTGCTTAGAGTAATGGAGCTATGTTCATGGGTGATTCGATTAAATGAGGCATAATTAGAGATTTTAATATGTTAATATGGTAATTACAAATGTTAAGAAAACCCACGATGTTATATTAGTATAATTTTAATGTTTTAAGATAAACTACTTAAACTCAAATGATGCATCCACAATCACGTAATATGGTAAATCTTCATCAATCACTTGAAACCCTAGCAAGTAGTTAGATAGTTTACGATATAACTTGTTGAGTCTTTGTGGTACTCATACTTGCTAAACATCAACAGAATAAATATGGGAATATCTTTGGTGATCATTATGAGCACGGGTTTGAGGAACCACTTGATGATGATGATTACTAGCATTAGATCTCAAACTCTCGATCACGTTCAAGCGTGCCTTGGTTTAGAAGTTCTTACGTCCTCTAATATATTAACCTTGGGCTTGGGCGTCCAGTGTCACTATCAAAAGCTGGTTGTTAAGCCTTAACCTTGTAGGGCCGAAATGGCGGCGAGAGGGGGTGAATGTCGTTTTCTCGATTTCTCATCTCGAGCGAACTCAACACCAAACCAAACAGAGAACAATTTCTTTGGCGAGACAAGCCCAAAGACTTCGAGATGCAATAGATGGCGAGCCCACGACACAAAGCTAAACAACAAGGCTGCGGACAATAAACAAAACCGAATACTGCGCCTGAGGGGAACCGCCCTGAGCGAACAACAAGAAAATTGCAGCAAAGCAATCTTGGAACTTCAACTCAATGACGAAACTTGTCCTCAACAAACCCGGCACTAGGAGCTGCAGACTAGGAACTCTACAACAATTTTTCAGCTCACACCGCACTCTGCTGCCACTACCATTCATGCATCGAGCAGGGCTACTACCTCGGCTCATCTCTCTACACAGGGAGCTCTGCTTGCGCTAGGAACTCTGCTGCTAGCTCCCATCTTTTCACACGTACTAGAGCTCTACAAGGGACACACATAGGAGCACATACACTTGAAATGACCACAAGCCACAGCCACTTTCACTGCGCACACTCTTGAGAACACACTCGTGACTAGCTCAACTCATAGCATCCGGTGAGAAACGCACACCTGACACCTCACTAGCTCATACCATCCCTCTTTCTCAGCTCACACATGCAAGCACAGCTCAAAACACAGCTACAACCAAGAAAAACCGAGCTCCTCATTTCAGCACACAGGAGCCCTCAGCTAAGAACACACACTCACTAAACCGACCGTTAATTACTCATCACAAACATGGGGACACCTCCACATGGTCTCTCAATCTCCCCCTTGATGAGTATATTGACAAACCCCGAAAAAGCACAAGTTGAGTTTGTTTGAAAGTCGTACATGGTCCAAGAGAAGAAATTGATGCTAATGACCATGTAGACACAAGGAGTAAAAAAGAAAGAGCAAGTTTTCCTCAAAGCGCTCCCAAAACTCCCAAGAGTGACTTTTCTCCAATATTCTCCCCCTTTTGGCAATAGAGTCATCAAGATGCAAAAGAGAATATAGCATGGTGTGGTTGAATGTTATGCAATGCTAAGCAATTAGAGCCATGAAGATTATCCAAAATGACTATTCGAGAATTACACCAAGCCATAACATATATGAAAACTATCAATATCATTACAAGATATGCAGAATCAAGCCAAGCCACGTAAGTAACAATATGAAGATTAGATGAATTTCTTAGCATGTCAAGCCACTCAAGAGTATAGTCTAGCTAGAGGTATCCAAGGATGATGCAAACCATGTCAATAACCTAAGTGGAACCAAGAAGCTAGAATTGAGTCAATTTAGAGTGCTATAAGTTCAAGAATGAATCATTTGCACAAATACTTAGTTATTTAGGTAATTAAGCAAATTTAGCACGAATCACATGCTTTCATTTGAAACTCATAATTTTGGTGATGTGCTAGATCTCAAGCCTTATCGACCATTCCAAGCGAGAAGCTTAAGGAGATGATCTAGGTCATCCAAAACTCCCCGAGTTCATGCCTAGTGCAATGGCAGTCTCATGAGAAAGAATTGGTGAGATCAGTTCTTTCGCACATAAAAGATCTTTTGCTTTCTTAAAATAATTGAGCACTCATGTTTCATCATGACACTAGCATAGCTCAAACTAAAAGCTTCAATTAAAGATTCAAGACTCAACTTAGCCTATTTGATATGGCATGAATCATAAGAGGATAACTAAAGATAGACTAGTCTCAAGAGCTAACATGACATATCTTAGTTCAAGTTGTGCAATTTTAATTAACTTAACAATGGCAAAGGCTTGGCGACACATATGAAGCAATGATAAATCTAGCGATTAAGCATAATCATGGCAAGATGTAATGCATTGTAATCATGTCAACTATGGATAATAGTCAAGGCTCCATGTAGTTATATTACAATGCACAAAGCTAAAATGCAAGAAAATCCAGCTCCCCCTCAACATGTGAAGCACCTTTTAGTTCAAGTTGAGTTATATCAATATTAAACTCGAAGCTCTCAAATGAACTCTCCACTGAACCAAAGCAATAAAAGCGAGAAGTGGCAAAGAAATCGAGACAAAGCGGTCCTTAAAGCATAGACAAGATATAGAGAATACTATGATTTCGGATGACTCTCATCTACCCCATATGACACTAGGACTATCAAGCTGCCGGCTAACACACTAAGGAGCAAACCGTTCCTGTCTGCCAAGGGTGGCCCAACCCTTGCTAGAACCTATAAGAAGTGAGTAAGCTCAACCTAGTGAGAAGAGACTGACTAATAAGCAACATCCTAGAGCATAAGATGAGAGGAAGAAGTCTAAGCAACTAGGCGAGAGAAACACTCTAATCTATGCTAGGAGGACTAACCCAAAATGCATCCAGAATGCAATGCAACGATGAGAACAGCGACATAATATACAAGATAAAAGCGATAAAGCACAAAGCTCCCCTCACTCACAGTCCATAAGGACAAACCACCCCAAGCTCTCCCATAAGGCTGAAAACCTAGAGCTATCCAAAGGCTTGGTAAAGATGTCGATAGCTGGCGGTCACTCTCCTGGCTGGAGCACTATATCACCCTTCTCCACATGGTCTCTAAGGAAGTGATATCGAATATCAATATGCTTGGTCGAGAGTCTTTGCCTTTGGGTTCTTAGCAATGTTAATAGCGAAGTGTTATCACAAAAGAGTGGAACACTTTCTATAACTAACCCAAAGTCCCGAGGTCGAAGCCATCAAAGTGTCTGGTACTGCGACAATGGCGGCGACAACATACTCGACCTCTGCGATGGGTTGTGCAACAGGATGCTTCCTAGAAGACCAAAAAGCGAGAGAAGTGCCAATGAATTGGCCAGTGCGGAAGTGCTCTTCCTATCTATCCTCTGACCCGACAAAGTCTGCGTCAGAGTAGGCTCTAAGGAAAAAACGAGGATGAGGAAGAGTACGGATACCATAGTCAATGGTAGCTCGAAGGTACGAAGAATCGCTTCACCGCTTTGGCGGTGAATCTGAGGAGAAGCACGGAATCGAGCACACAAACACGGAGAAGTGTATGTCGGTCTCGAGCGTTGAGGTACAAGAGGAGCCAATCATCTTTGCGATACTCCTTTTGATCAACCAGGCTCGCCATCCTCATACAGGTCAAGATAAATTTGTAGAAGCCATCGGTGTGGACAAACTTACCATCACTCATATCAAAGCGTCTCGGGAGGTCACGAGTGTACTTGCTGATGCAAGAAAGTACCCTCCAGTGCCTTGATCTGGAAACCAAGGAAGAAGCTCAACTCGCCCATCATGCTCATCTCAAACTCTGAGCTCATAACATCGGGCCGAAAACAAGAGTATGAGAAGAGCCACCAAAAGATGATATCATCCACATAAATCGGGCCAGTAGAAAGTCATTACCATGCTGCGAATGAACAAGGTCTTGTCTACCTTACCCATCTCAAAACCATGACTCAGCAGATGGGACTTAAGCCTCTCATACCAAGCTCACGGGGCAGCTTAAGTCCATACAAGGCTTTAGAGAGCTTGAAGACATGGTTAGGGTATTTGGGGTTCTCGAAACAGGAGGTCATCGGACGTAGACTTCCTCCTCAATAAGGCCATTGAGGAAGGCACTCTTCACGTCCATCTGGTAAAGCTTGAAACCCTTAGAAGGCTGCAAAAGGCAAGAGGATTCTAATGGCTTCAAGGCGAGCTCTGAGGGCAAGGTCTCCTCAAAGTCAGGACCCTCAACACAGGAAAACCCACTGGCGACCAATCTAGCCTTGTTTGGATGACAACCCCATCCTCGCTCTGCTTGTTCTTGAACACCCACTTGGTTCCAATGATATTGTGACCTCGTGGGGGCTCAACAAGCGACCAAACCTTGTTTCTCTCAAAGTTTTCCAACTCCTCATGCATGGCATTGACCCAAGACTCATCGAAAGAGCATGATCAACATCCTTGGGCTCGAAGGAGGCAATGAAAGCGAGAATGGAGCGAGAAAGAGAAGTGCAGATTTTGGCGTGTGACACGCTCAAAAAGATCTCAATGATCTGCTCTCGAAGGATGCCTTCTCTGGATATGTCGGGAGGTCTGGATGAGAAGAAGAAGTGGCCTCTACCTCGTGTGCAGACGAGGCGGGGGCAGAGCCACTAGCTCGGGAGGAAGCGAGAAGGCAAGGCACGATCACCTTGAGTCTGCCGTGGAAGAAGGCATCTCAAGGGGAGAGAAGAAGGAGCTGGATCGGAGTAAACAACCATCGTCTCCTCGTCCTCATCATCCACAAAGATGGTCTCGGATTGCTCTAAAGAACTTTGAGATATCTGGCCTAGTCCCGGTGGCCTCGTCAAGTCACCTCACAGGTTTCTACCATTTTGCTAGACTCGCGATTCAGGACCCTATAAGCCCTTGAAGAAGTCGAGTAGCCTAGAAAGATACCATCACGAGGCGTGACTCGAACTTGTCTAGGTTCCCGGACTTGAGAATAAAGCACTTGCAACCAAACACGAAAATGAGAGACGCTGGGCTTTGCAGTATCTCAATTCATAAGAGGTCTTGGTGTAAGAGTGCAGAAAGACTTCGATTTGACACATAGCCTTGTGATGCAAAGGCCTCGGCCAAAACTTCCTCGGTGTAGAGTACTCATCAAGCATTGTCACGCCATCTCGACCAAAGTGCGGTTCTTCCTCTCCTAGCGCCATTTCTTTGAGGGCGTATGGAGAAAGAAGCGGTGCTCTACACTGTCTCACCACGAAACTCTCAAAGTAGGAATTCTTGAACTCCGTGCCATTGTCCTTCGCGGATCGCTCGTAAGGCACCGGGAGCTCAGCAGAAAGCCTACTAGAAAAGACCTCGGAAATGTGAAAATGTCTCATCCTTGAGGCTAAGAAAAACACCAAGAGTACCTCGAGAAGTCATCGACCACAACAAGAACATACCACTTCCCTCCTGCTTTTCCTTTCATTTGGTCCAAGCGTGTCCATGTGGGCAGTGTCCGGTCACATCGGTCATAATGCTGTGTGGGGAGGATGAAGCGGCAACCATCTTCTTGCGTCTTAGGCATGGAGTGCAAACAAGATCTTTGACCATCTTGAGTTTGGCGGACCACGAATGAGATCGTGGCCGCTAACTCGAGTCAAATGGTCAAATCAATATGACCAAGCCTCCTATGCCAAAAAGAAAGGTCACGGGACTCGAAGCAACTAAGCACACAGAGAATCACCCGAAGACTCGAGAAAATCAGCACGAAAGATCCTCCCATAACGAGAAATCCATAAACCAAACTCCCAGAAGAATCAAGAATTTTGCAATTGTTTTTCTTGAAACTCACCTCGAAACCGTCATCGGTAAGGTGAAAGCGGAAAGCAAATTGTCTTTGCGACTTACTAACTAAGGCAACATCTTTAAAATAAATGAATCATTAACATGCAGTACCTTTAGCGATGGCGCCCAGACGAAGCGTCTCAAAGGTGATCGTCTCATCACAGGAAGCGCGGGCTAGGGAGAGAACCAGGGGAGTCTCCGGTCATATAGCGAGAACAACTTGGAGTCTACAAGCCAAACCTTCTCCTTCCCTACCCGTGAACTGAGTCAAGCAGTAAAGTCTCGATCTTGGGATAAATCAACAATGATTTTGGCACCCAATCTTGAATAACACGTCGGCGAGATGAAGTAGTCAAGCACGGTGACCTCTATCTACCCTCGCTCTCTGTAACTCAAAGCGAAAGGTCTAAAGTAGACCGAAAAGGCATTCTTTGGGTCCGGCCCGCTCTGAAGGAGGCGAGTCGAACACAACATCTTGAACTGCCTTGTGGTAGCTATCTTGATGGGGAAAGCAGATCTACCCTCGGGGACGGCGGAAGTCCGCTGAAAGCGACATGAGGGCGAAAACCGAAAACTTCGGAAAAACCAAGTCCTCGATCTTTGCACAAACCCATCGGAAGAAACAAGCCTAGACCTCGTGTTGGTCTTAGGTGCACTCAAGGTTTGGGGCCGACCACTGAATCGCCTAAGAGACTCAACATAGTCTCTGTAGATCTTGGCGCTGAAGCATCGATCATTGTGTGTCCATCCTTGACGAAGGTGCGGTGATACTTCACCTTACGAGAGGTAGAAGCGGCATGTGAAATTACCTTCTTGTCGAAATCCCTGGACATAGCCCGTGACTCGAAATGGACTTTCTCGGTCTGGGCTCGATCTCGATCACACACAGTGCTATGGGTCCGAAACACGGCGGTGGATGCTTCCTCATGTCCTCAAAGAAGTCATATCCTAGACCACGATTAAATCTGCGGATCTTAGATTGGTCTAGAATAAGATTGAGCTTCTTCTTGCCTCCTACAAATCTCTCGAGAGTGTTCATAAAGTCTTGACACTCTCGAAAGAAAGATGCAAGAAGAAGCGAGGGAAAAGAGGCGGCGAAGGTAAGGGAGCAAAGAAGAACCGGCGGCGAGAGGGAAGAATGGCTTGTACGCGCGCACGTAAACTCTGAAGGGCGATCCTCTTGCTGGCCGTTGGTTCCGTCGCTAAGCGTCTCAACCTTACCACAGGGCTTCTCCCCCTTCTCCACAATCATATTACAAGCACAATGTGGCTTCTCTAGAAGGTCCTTAGTTAGCTTCACACATTTCTCATCCAAAGCAATCAAGTCAGATTTTAGTTTGTTACACTTAATGCATGGTGAGCTAACGAGGGTCCTTAGAAGCAAACTTAGCCATCTTCCTTTCATGATCAATCATATCTTGAAGCTGTTTGGAAACGACCTCAAGTTAATGATTAACTTAGGGCAGTTCAAGCATGAAACAATCGGCTCAAGTAAAAAAGCTTGTAGTTGACAATTTTATGATCTGCTAGTTTAAGTTCATCTTCAAGTTATTGCAATTTTCACAAGACTCAAGGCAGATCAAGAAGCATGGCATAAGATCCTCTAGCGATAATGTCCTTACCCTCACATGAGGTGGGAGAAGTAGTCTCATCGGTAATAAGTAGGGTAACGACCATCCTACTCAACTCTAACTTCGACAAGCGGACTAACATTCTCCACCTTAACACTATCAAGTTTGGAGGACATACTATCATGTGAGGTCCTTAACTTCTCCATATCAACTTGACAAAGCGAGCATGTATCACAATCATCACTAGAAGGCGGATGTAAAAGCAATAATCTCTAGTGACAGTCTATCTATTTCCTTCTCTAACTCGGCACACCTAGCCTTAGCTTTAGCATGAAAACCTCCTAGCTTAAGAAAAGCATGATTGAAATTTTAAGTAGGTGGGACATACCTCGTCCAGTCGAGATCTGTTCATTTGTCCTTTGAGTTCGCCCTCGAGGACCATGAAGCACATCTTGGGAGAAGTCGTCGCCGCCATCCTTGGGCTCTTGATCACCGATCCGTCATCGTCGCTCCATCCCTCCACCTCGGCGAGGTCGAGGTCGTCGAAGCGGTGAGGCCTTGTGGAAAAGCTTCTTAGCTTCTGAAGTTGCGGAACTTCTTCTTCTTTGGCGTCTGGTGGAGGCTTCTTGTTCAGTTCTTGTCGGTGTAGTCGTTCTTGCAGAACCGCCGTAGTCGTTCTTGCCCTTCTCAAGCTTGGGGCGGTTTGCCGAATGTGGTTGGGGCCACCACACTCGAAGCAAATCACAGGTCCTCCCTCTTCTGTCCCTCCTCCTCTTGTAAGCATGGGAAAACTTAGAGCTAGGAGGGCATTGCTCATCCTCGGTGCTCTAGCGATCATCGATTCGTCCTGAGAAGCGACAAGGAGAAACCACAAGAAGAATCGGAAAAGCCGGAAGAAAAAGCGGGATCGGTGACCAAGGCCATCGTTGTGACCCGACCGGCGAGACAACATCAATCTCGTGAGTCTTGAGGCGTGAGTCTGTAGCGTCAAGAGTCGGTCGAGAAGTCTGTCGTGTCTTTGATGGTGGTCACTTTCATCTCCCAAACCACGTAGATCGAGTCTTTGTGAGCATCGGCGGCGTTGTCAGGTCGGGGTATGTGAGACCGACCGCTCGGAGGTTGCTCAAGATTTTGTGAAATCGCGAGCACTCGTCCGGGGCTCACCGACAAGCATCTCGAATTTGTTGTATTCGGTTTAGGCGATCTGTCGAACCGTCTTGATCTGGGTGGTGCCCTCATGGTATCGTCGAGGTCACCCGGATGTCGTGGCGGACGGCAGGTGAGATATCTTGATCAAACTTCGCTCTGACTCAAACCACGGATGATGATGTTCCTTGCCTTTGCATTCGCCTCAACATCAGCCATGTTCCGGCATTGATGTTCTCATCGGCGAGGAGCAATGAATCGTACCTTGACCTTCCGCGGATGGCATACCCACAGGCTGGATGTATGTCTCCATTCGGCTCTTCGGAAGGTGTCGATGCCATCAGCGGCTGACATTGATGCTAATCCATCGCCATGGCTCTTGAGACCGGTTAAGATCTATTGAAAAGAGCTAACGGCTCGATACCAATTATAGGACGAAATGGCGGCGAGAGGGGGTGAATGTCGCTCTCTTTAAATCGCCAAGAAAAGCGTGCACTAATTAATTTTTTTTTTAAGAAGAAGCAAAACAAAGTAATTCACGAGAGAGCTAATTCTCTGAAAACACAGAGCAGCATGTGACCTTTGAAAAAATTCAGCATAAATCAGAACCGACCCAGTAAAAAATTCATAAAATACATTTGTTTAATACATGCAAAATGGTTGAAAATCAGCAAAAAAAAACACTGCTTGTAGCGATCAAAAGCAAAAAACAAAATCTAAATCAGCCAACTACAATTTAGTGGTGGCTTGACCCGGGCTTATCGGCTCCAACACGCGTCAGGCATGCAATAATTATGAGATCAAGCAGTGACTCCGGGAGGCCGAGATCAACTCAATGAGGCGTTTTGTTACAAACCAAAAAGACAAGTAAGATCTGCAGGTACCGCCAAAGGACATCAATGTCCAGATTTCTACCAACCACAGGAGCACTTGATTTCTTGATCTCTTGATCGGTGCAAGAAAAACAAGAGGAGCCGATCACCTTTCGGATACAAAAAGTATACACAATTACTTAAACGAGACTCCCATATGGCCAGCTCACTTGACAGTAAACAAATCAACACAATCGCATTACTAAAAACATGACGAAAATGAAATCTGAAAAATAGGATCCGAGAATTTACGCGCCCAAAACTTGGTTCATCCCCAGGACAAAACGAGCTGACCACCGAACTAAAACATCAATGAAAACGACAATACAAAAAAGGATTCAACTCCATGAGACCTAACGAGATCTTGGAGCGTGCGGGGAAAACAAAAATTCAACATCCTGATTCCCTCTGATGATTGCGGCACGGATCTTGCAGGAGGACCAACTACAGGCGTCTGCGGGTTCATGATTCTTGATTAAGCACCCACAAATCCAAAAAGCGGATCTTAAATGACCGTCGTAGGCCTTAATCTCTGCGAGAAACACAATCGGCATGACAAAAACTGAAAAAAATGGAGAAGATTACATTTTCAAATTCCTTTCCATTTCTAATCCATTGCTCAAGAATTATCGAGACTTTCTCAAAAGAATTCATTGCAAATAGATGAAGGATTCAGAGGAATGATTACCTTTGAAAATTAACTCCACACTACCATGCTTGAGAGGGGCTTACACGCTATAGCTCTGCTCCGGGCTTGCACTAGAACTCCACACACACAGAGGAGGCAACCAGTGCTCTAGCACACTCTGCGAGAGCATGCACATGCCTTGGAGCTCTACACTCACGACTCTTAGCTATTCTCTCTGGAACACCACAGAGCTCTACTCTTCTTCTGAGACTTACTTTACGCTCCTGCACTTGCTTTTTGACAAGAGGAGAAGCCCATTTGCCTCAAAATTCAGAAGTGGCATACCACAACCACTGCATTTCTCACATCCATATGAGGCAAAAGTCAACAACTTGATTTTGGAGAAAATCCATCCTCCTCTCAATTGCTTGAGTCAATTTAAATCCCCTCAGCACCTTCAAGGAAGTTCTTGTCGACACACGGCCGCACCGGCACATCTGACCGTCTGGACCTCGACACCTCCTGTCTAGTCGAGTCCTTCAGTCATCGCCCGTCGTGTCCGTCACGGGCGATTCAGTCCTCGTCTCCCGACTCATAACCACCTCGGCCGAGACTCGATCATCTTGGCATCTTTGACCGTCGGACCTCAACATCCTCTGTGCTAGTCCGGTCCTCCGCCTCACCATGACCTAGCTCCAAGTCCTGCTGATCCACCTGAGACAAGCAAACCATCACATAGCACGCCTGAAACAATTATGTCGATAAAGGCACAAGTAAAGGTACTCTACCCTCGAATACGAAACAAACTCAAACTCACTAAACCGGCCGTCAATTACTCATCACAAACATGGGGACACCTCCATGGTCTCTCAATTGAATCTGAAGGTATCTGCACTCCTACCACCAATTTGCATTGCATCGAAGCATGTAACATTTTTTGATGGGAGCTTCAAAATGAGCAAGAGTACAAAGGCACTTACCGAAACCAAAGAATTTTGTATAACAATATTACTTTCTTGTAATATTGATGGTGAATAACATATTATCAATAGTTTCATAGCGACATCATTACAAACATAATATTTATTTATTACATCAAGCATGGGCTTTTCTTCTCTTTCAAACACCTAGGATTTAATTTAGATGTAATATTTACCTCAAATACCTAAGGACTAGCGGAGGAGAACAAATCTGAAAACAACATCAAGAGACAAATGTGCAAATAAATAGTACCTTCATACATTGCTTCTCTTGTCTTTTTTTTACGCGCTATTGCACTCCAATAAACCTTCTCGACTTGACCATCATGATTGAAACAATAGGTTCATCAAACGATGATTAATCATTGTGTGTCATGTGGGGCATCACGTATGGCGGCCTTAAGCGGATGGTGGCTGAGCATCTTCAAGATTGGTTGTGAGTTACAAAGCGTGTCGGATTAATAATAGTAGGCGTAGCCTTTTCGATTCAGTCTTTCCATGTTTAGTATATGTTATCAATTACATCTCATAGTTGCTATTAGGAAATACTTACTAGTGCATACGGGTTACATTACAATACTTAGCCAAGATTGTTAGGCTCTCTATTTAATCAGAGAGGTTTTACTTTTGAAGAGGCAAGAGGTATCTGGCTTCAAACTCTGTCTTCTCTCTGCGCTATCTTAGCTTGTATCTCGGTCGCGGCTCTTTTTGCACTCGTCGTTCGGCCGCGTCGCGAGGCTCGAAGCCGATCAATCCCGGCACCGCTACAATCTTCGTTCTAACTAAATGCGCAAACGTGCTCGACAACTTGTATCGAAGGTCCTTCTGCGCCTTCCACCATGTCACGAGAACAACGGCGTCAGCGACACCATCGTGGCTTCGATGCTCTGTTTACTGCGGATGGAAGCGATCGCATCAACTCCATGAGAAGATTGATGATCTGCGCTGGTCGAGACATCGATCTACAACAGCAGCAATTTAGCAATCACCGTGGAGCAAAGCGAATTGTTTTACTAGGCATGGCCAATAAGGAAGCTCTTCTTGGCATGCGGCACCA
This sequence comes from Phyllostachys edulis, assembly GCA_036346405.1. NCBI lineage: Eukaryota > Viridiplantae > Streptophyta > Magnoliopsida > Poales > Poaceae > Phyllostachys > Phyllostachys edulis. The sequence continues at coordinate 9,517,002 of CM070557.1, forward strand.
CACAGAAAGTTACTACCAACCTCGGCGCCCTCTACGGCTCACCGTGGGTGGTTGATCGGCGTTCAGCGGATAGGAGGCTCTAGTTGTTCATCGCCTATCGGTAGGGCCATTATCCAAACCGCTTCTTTGGCGAGGCCATTATCAAACATAATAGTGTTCACGATTTCATAAACTGAATTTTCCAACTTTTAATGGTCAAGAGGACCGTTACCATGCTCAATCGTTGTGAGCAATTCTTCTGCGGTCGCTACGATGGAGAGGACTAAGTCGGCTAGCCACTTTCCATATGGCTCGGCTCAATTATGGTATCATTGCTTGGAGGCGGGACACGGGAACTCCGTCATGGCGTCGGTTTGTCGAGCTGGTTAACCTGCGCTTGAGACCTCCCTTGGCAACTCCTTGGAGCGAACTCACCGCCCTCCATAAGCAAGGCTCTGTCGCGTGACTTCTCGACCAATGCCTTGCACTGTGCCTTGTGAGACCCACTATGGAACTTGACAAATCCGATTGTTCACATGAGGTTAGGGCGGCCCTTACAAGCAGATGTGGGCTGCGAGCTCGGTCATTAGAATCGCCATGAGTCTAAGCGCCAAACATCTGAGTGTCGCCGACTTCGCCATGTCCATAAACCCAGCGATAGCGACGCGACAAGTGGTGCCCGCCAACACATCCCCATACGCTCCGATCCGCGCACTTACCGACTCACGGGAATAGCGCGCACCCTCTTCAGCGACAAGCCTCCCCAGCGCGCACCCTCTCTCGCAGAGTTAGAGCGGCGTCGAGCCCAAGGGTTGTATTCTAACTGCGGCAGAAATCCGTCCCGGTCCTTTGGTGCAAGCGGCTTTTTGTCATTGAAGTTCGGCGGACAATGAAAGCGGCAGCGATTATCATCCGTGAGCAATGAACGAAATCTTCTTAGCTCGCTTCGGCATTCAACCTCGTTTTGGGCCGGACTATGCGACTACATGTCGCGATTAGCAACTTTCTTTCGTTTGTGGCACTCCTTGACTCGGGTTCCACCCACAACTTCGCCATCAGCGATGTTGTGGCTGGTGTTCCCATACCGGCGGGTTTGAGCATCACGGTGGCAGACGAGCAGCGTCCGCGAGCTTGGGTGTCTGTCAAGCCATGTCCATCTGTGTCGGCCGGGAAAATTTTTCCTTTGGATTGCTCGCTATGCCACTCGGCAACCGATGTGATATTGGGGTTCAATGGCTTGGTACTCTCGGCCACATCACGTGGGATTTCTCGAGAATGACAATGTCTTTTCGCGCCATGGAAGACGGGTCACATGGTGGTTTTATGCTTTCCGCATAAGTCAAGCGCTTGCATGCGCTTGATCTATTAGAGGATCTTACGGCTGAATTCAGCGATCTCTTTGCCGAACCACATGGCCTTCCACGATCTTGTGAGATCTCATCACATTCACCTCAAGAAAGGTACTAATGCCATTGCGGTGCGTCCCTATCGTTACGCTAGTTGCAAAGGATGAGTTGGAATGCCAATGTGCGGAGATGCTTCAACAAGGTAGCATTAAATGCGTAGTTCATCGATATTTTCATCCCCATCTTCTTGGTCAAAAGCAGAGATAGCTCTTAAGCGTTTTGTGTCGACTATCGCAACCTTGACCGAACTATCAAGGATAAATTTCCTATTCGAGTTGTGGATGAGTTACTCGATGAACCCGTGGTGCCAAGTTCTTTACTAAGTTGGATTTACATTTAGGCTATCACCAAGTCTTAATGCATCCGGTTGACATCGCTAAGACCGCCTTCCACACTCCGGGGTCTCTTTGAATTTCTCATCATGCCATTTGGTTTCACTACGCCCCACGACATTCCAAGCTTTGATGAACATAGTGCTCGGGGCCGCCTTATTTGTTTTGTATTGGTTTTTGTGACATCCTTATTCTGATCCTACTTGGTGGGCTCACCTGTCACCTTCACGGTTCTTGATGCAGGTGCCATCGCTTATTTTTAAAGTCCAAATGTTCCTTTGCCCAGGAGTAGCTTATTTGGGTCATCGTCTCAGCAGGGGATGTTCTAATCGATCAAACCAAAATCGGCGCCATATCTTCGTGGTTGTGTCTTACATCGTCCGGGCTGTCGAGGATTTCTTGGTTTGGCGGTTATTACGGAAGTTCATCGTGATTTTGGCATTATTGCGGCACCATTGGCGCTTGCTTGCTCAACGCATGGCTTTTGATGGACATCGGATGCTCAAAGCCTTTCATCGTCTTCAATCCGCATTGACACAAGCTCCGTGTTACAATTGCCCGATTTCCATCTGAATTTATTGTTGAGTGTGGCCTTGTCTGGATATGGGTTTGGTGCGTTTTACATCAAAACGCGAAGCGCGTTGCTTTTTCGATCGTCCCATTACACCTCGCCATCGTCTCTGCGGACTATGGCGAAACTAATTGGTCTCGTCCAGCGATTCGTCATTGGTGTCCTTACTTATGGGGCGAAAGTTTGATGCGTCTTGACCATTCTGACTTAAAATTCTTATTGGATCAACGACTTTTCGACAATCCGCTGACATCAATGGGTTAGTAAGTTACTCGGTTATGACTTTTTAGTTGAGTATAAACCGGTACACAAACATTGTGGCTGATTCTTTGTCGAGCGAACCGACGATATTACATTAGCATCACTCGCTATCTCCTGCGCCCGATTCTCGCTCTTTGATGATTTGCGCGAGCCTCGGGATGACGGCTATCCGGTCCATGTAATCGGCAATCACCGATGGTCATCAAGCGGGTACATAGGCCATCACCGATGGGTTGATCATGTATAATGGTGCGTGTCATGTACCAGCTATAGCGATCTTGTTATCTTCTATTCTTCAACTAGCCCATAGTCTGGTCATGAAAGTATTCAAAAACACTTCATCGTCTTGCTGATTTTCATGTCCCAAATGCTCGCCTGATCGTCGAGGACTATATTACGCTCTTGTGATACTTGTCCAGCGCAATAAAAGCGAACAATTGCATCACATTTGGATTGCTTGACCTTTAGAAGCCACCCTCATTGTTTGGCGGATATTTCCATGGATTTCATTGAAGGACTTCCGTATTCATGACAAGGCAGTTATTCTCACGGTGGTAGATCGCTTCTCTAAATCTTTCCATTTTATTCCATTGGCTCATCCATACCTGACTTATTAGTGGCTCACTTGTTCTTTTAGTGAGATCGTTCATCTCCATAGTATTCCAACATCTATTGTCGTTGGCCAGTCATCGGTTTTACCGGTAATTTTGGTTTGGAACTTTTAGATTGGCGGGGTTAAGCTACATCTTAGTTACCTTTTCAACCTTAATCAATAGCCAATCTGAAGTGGTTAATAAGATTATTGTCATGTATCTTATTTGTCTTAGGGATCATCTAAACAATGGCTTCATAGGTTACCTTGGGCGAATATTGTTATAATACTTCATTCCATACTTCATGTCGTCACCTTTTAAAGTGGTTTATGGGCGGGAACCCCCAACTGCGTTCTTATGATCATGGATGCAGCCCACGGTTTGTGGATAGACTACTTCAAGATCGGGACAATTTTTTGCTAGAGATTTATGATCGTCTATTGTTGGCACAACAAACTTATAAGCGTCGATATGACAAAAATCATCGTGTTTGGAATTTTACGAAAGTCGATTGGGTTTGGCCGTTTACATCATCGTTCGACTACATCATTGTCGTTGTCCTCGGGAGAAATTGGGACCACGTTATTTTGGACCTTATCAAATTCTTGAAAAATAGGGCTCGTGGCTTATCGGCAGTTGCATCTCGTGCAAAGATTCATGATGTATTTCCGTTAGTTTGTTGAAGTCGTTTGTTGGTCCTTCTCCTGAAGTGCCGCCACCATTGCCTACTATTTTGCATGGTAGGGTTTGTCCTCAACTAGCTAAGGTGCTTAAGGCTCGTGGGCTCGTGTCTACAAATTTTGGTTCAATGGGAAAATCAGCCATCACAAATGCATCTTGGGGAGATTTAGAGCAATTTCAAAAGCTCTATCCTTTATTCAAGCTCGAGGGCGAGTTGTTTGATAAGGTGGAAGAGATGTCATGTGGGGCATCACGTCTGAGTGGCATAAGAAGCGGATGGTGCGGAGCATCTTCAAAGATTGATTGGTTTGCATCGTGATTACAAAGCGTGTCGGATTAATAATAGTAGGCGTTGTAGCCTTTTCGATTCGATCTTTCCATGTTTAGTATCGTTATCAATTACGTCTCGTAGTTGCTATTAGGAAATACTTACTAGTCGATTCTGGTTACATTACAATACTTAGATTGTTAGGCTCTCTATTTAATCGAGAGGTTTTAATTTTTGAGGAGGCAAGAGGTATCAAAACTTACAAACTCTGTCTTCTCTCATGCACTATCTTCTCTTGTATCTCGGCAGCTGACTCTTTTTGCACCACAGCGTTCTAGGCTGGCGCATGAGGCTCGAAAACGATCAATCCTCCTTACCGCTACAATCTTCGTTCTAACAAATGCACGCCGACATGCTCGACATTGTGTTCAAATATCTTTGAACTCATACTCCATTTCAATACCCAATTGGTGAATCATGAATGGTTTCATAAGAAAGATTGAGTATCAATGAAAATTATTTAGGGCATAATTTAAAGGTGATTCTGCCTAAACCTCATATTTGGATTAAAATAAATTACTTCTAACATGAATACTATTCATATTATCACACATAAACTACAAGACTAGCAAGACACGAAGATACTATAGACAAGCATCTATTTGCATGGTTGAATAAGTTACTTAGTTGAATAAAGCCAGCGAATTTAACTAAGAGAAGTTGTAGTTTTACCAATCACATGTTCCAAAGTAACAATGTGGCCCTTCACAATCAAACCACCTTCATCCTCAAGAGCGCAAATATGCAGGCCTTTTAATTTAGAATCCTCAAATCGAATGTACCTGAATCATCCCTTTCTTTGAAGTCCACATACTTCAAGAATGAAAAAAACAGTTTGGTATCAACAAATGCTATGTGATAAAGAAATTATGTTTAAAGACCTTATAGAAACTACAAAGCAAAAGAAACATAATTGAGAATGCATTACTGCATGCACAATGCCCTTAGTAGATGCAACGATTACTTAAGACAAAATATGTGCTTACAAAGCTAGTAAGAGTAAATTGGAAAGATCAAAAAATTAATGAATCATCTGTATAGCTAAAATATGTTTTACTATATTCTTGGTATTGTCCAATTAGCCACATAGGTTATGTGCTCATCGGCTCAAATGAATTAAAGTATTCAAATACATTTGTGAAATCCTACAACAATTATCAATAGAAACAAAACCATAGCATGTTGGCGGTGACAATTAGATGAATCGGGGTATTGATAAGAAATATTAAGATATAATGATTTATAAAACTACATGATTCTACCATTGAAGGCAATGAGTACTTCATAATAGATCGATAGGAAAGCAAGTTGACACATTTATGAAATCCTACAATCAATAGAAACAAAACCATAGCATGGTTGGCGGTGATAATTAGATGAACGGATATTTATAACAAATATTGAGATTCATAAAACAACATGATTCTACCATCAAAGGCAATGAGTACTTCATAATAGATCAATAAGAAACCAAATTAAGCACACTAAATATGTTAGTGTGGTATAGAATTAAACAAGCGAGCGCATATGCATATTAGATTCTAGATGACAAGAAATTATCGGGACCAAAAATTGTTAGATGTGTTAGATGTATAGGTATTTTTTCTGTTGTATAAGGGCTCCTTGCATATATGTCACTCTGTACTTGTATATATATTAGTCCATTGGCCTCATAATGAATCGATCGCTATTCATAACATGGTATTAAAACAAGGTTAGGGTTAAGGTTTTCTCCGTGTTTTTCTCCGTGGCGATGCCGACCTCCTCGGCCGCCGGTTGGTGCTCGCCGCCCTCGTTGCCTCTACTCCCCGCCCTCGTTTGGTGCTTCGCCGCCACTCGAGCACTTTGTGATTAAATCTTTGCGACTCGCGACCACGCTTCTCTCGCGCCGCGCTGCGCTTTGTTGATATTTGCTGCGTCGCCTTCTCTAGCGTTGTCTCGTCCGGTCTTCATCACTCTGCCGAGCTTGGCCCGGGATCTTCATCTTCATTGTCGCGTGGGCTTCGATTCTTTGGCGACTCCTTCGCTCGTGCTCGAGCCTAGCGTTGAACCTTCGCTTTGAGCTGGCGAGCGAGCCACACCATTGTATGAGCCTCGCCTTTGCCTCTTGGGAGCCACTCGTGGCGCCGGCGGAAACGCCCGAACGAGGAGCCACCCTCATGCCGTCGCCCTTTGCTAGAGTTACATGTCGCCCGCTAGAAGGGAACCCTAGTTCCCCCTTGTGCATCGGCGAGCCGGACTTTAAGCGTGGCGAGCCGGCCCGATAAAAAGAAAGAAAAAAAAGGGAAAGAGAAAAAACATTGTTCTAACGTGCCATCTACGCGCTTGTTAGACTTGGTTGCCTGGTCTCTGTGCGTCGGTCGCCTACCAATGGACAACATTTAGTCTCATTTTAGGAAGTGATCTTGATGGTCTCAATTATCGGGTTGGTTTGACATATACACCTCCACATGTGTGGTCGCGTCTTTGGGAGTTTCTTCTTGGTGAGTTGTCTTGTCCCTCCGCGCCTCCACTTTGCTGTACTCGAGATGCTTACGAAGATGCTTTCGTACAAAGGCATCTAAGTCTTTTGAGGATGCTATAGAGACTTTTAGGACTCGATATGCTACCTACAAGATATGGATTGATGAGGATGCTTGTGCCTCTACTATGCAGTTTGCTAGTATGGAGGTGCAATTCCTTTGGGGATATCGTTGGTTTGGCTTTATACGAGTTGATGTGGACACATCTGCGCAGCACTTCTGGCCGTCTGGCGATTCGTTGTATCTTTGTTGTGCGTCGAGGCGATCGGCTGCATCAGAGAGATCGTGTGGATGAGTTCTATGCCCGATTATGCTGCGGTGGCGTCAGTTGACTCTTTGGACGAATGTTTGTCTGCGTGTTAGTCTTTGTCGGCGTCAGCGATCTCACAGGCTTCGCCATTATCTCGACTTCTTGACCCATCTCGGTGAGTATGAGTAGACTTCGTGCTCGATTCTTTGATCGCCACCCTGTGTGACCTTGTTGGAGGCCCTTGCCGCTGTTACGTCTTGAGAGATCGCGTGCGTGTTGCGAGTGCGCTATTGTCACCATCATTTCCTTTAGTCGCGGTTGCTCCGGTTTCTACACCGCTATGTCTCGGCTCCTCCTTTATCGGTGGTGCCTTCACTAGTGATAGGCTGCTTGTTAGTAAATCTGTTGCACCTATTGCAACAAGGATGGACATTGGACGCAGTTCGCTACAAGAAGGATTTCGTCGTGGAGCCATCCTCCAAAGGGCACTTGCGTTTCTCTTCTCGAGGAGCTCTGGTGCTTGATTCTCGGGAGTTTCTCACCTTCTTTGCGTCGCGCATTGCTCTTACCCGTCCGATTCTGTTGTTCTCTTGCATAGTCTTCTAGTGACGCCTTCTACTTCTTCCTCAAGTATATCACCTTGGATTCTTGACTCTGTGCTTCTTTTCATATGATATATGATTCCAGATCTCACTTCCATTCGTCCTTTAAATTTGCTCCTATCAACATGCAGAGGCAGATGGTACCCCTCTTTACATCATGAGAGCGAGGCACTCTTCCAATTTCTCTTTTCATATTCACCTATTTCTCATGTTCCCAAACTAACCATGCGGCTCATATCATTGGTCATCTCAATGATCATAGTTGTCATGTTATTCTCGATTCGATTCTTGTTGTGTCGAGGATCGGCGCCTGGCGACTTCTGTTTGGTATTGGCCCTATATGACTCATAGTGTCTCTGGGGCTTGGTGCTTTGTCTTCCTTCCTACTGCCGATCTTGTTGCCTCCTTTATGCCACCGCTTCTGCTTGCATCCTCCGCGTCTTTTGCTTAGTGGCATCATCGTTTAGGACATCTTTGTGGGTTGTGTCTATCTTCTTTACTTCGTCATGGTCTTTTGGAGTGCATGTCTGGTGATGTTTCTCTAAATTGTCGGGGTTGTAAGCTTGGTAAATAGCTTTAACTTCCTTATCCTTCTAGTAGTCGGTGTCTAGCGTCCTTTTGATCTTGTTCATTACGATGTATGGGTCCGCTCCTTTTATTTGAAAGAGGTCATCGATATTATATCATTTTATTGATGATTTTTTTGCTTGCCACACATGGATATACTTTATGACATCTCGTAGTGAGGTTTTATCCATCTACAAGGCTTTTGCCACCATGATCCGTACTCGGTTTGATTCTCCTATTCATGTCTTCGTCTTTGACTCTGTTTGGGAATACTTGTCGGGAGTTCTTCATAGTTTTCTTCTTTGAGCGGGGCACTCTCTCTCGTTTTCTTGCCCTAGTGCTCATGCTCGAGCGGTGTGGTGAGCAGGAAGCATCGTCATCTTCTTGAGGCGGCCCGTGCTCTTATGCTTGCCTGTCCCCAACACATAAATTTGAGGATGTTTCTACTACCACTTTCTGATTAATATTTAGCCTTCTTACGCTCTTCAAGGTAGGATCGGTTGGCGTCTCGTGGCAAGACTCCTAACTATTCTAGTCTTCGCCTCATTGGGTGTGTGCTATGTTCTTTTTGCCCCGTGGCGCACCAAGGTGGCGCTCGATCTATGAGTACAATTTTACGGGCTATAGCGCTGAGCATAAGGGATATCGTTGTGGGATCTGTTGGTCGATGGATCACGAGGTTTCGGGGCGTCACTTTTGATGAGTCTCGTCCTTTCTACCCTTGTCCTTCTCCTTCCACCACTCCGGCATCTCTTATCGAGTCGCTTTCTTTCTGACTTTTCCTACCACCCCCATAGTCACCGCGCCTCCACCCTGACCTTTGGCCTCTTGGTTCCTCCTTCACGCGTCTCGCCATACCGCCACCCTCTCCGGAGGCACCTTCGACCTTCGTCCTTCTTATCCTCTCTACTACCCTCGTGTCGCGAGTTGAGATTCTTCGATGAGCCATCTTCTTCGATGGTTCATCTTCTTCTCTCTCCTTGATATGCTCTTCGTGATCACCGGTCTATTAAGCCTCCGCGCGCTTTTATTTGGCGGCTCTTGCGGCAGACGACTCTATCGTGATCTTTGTTGTTCATCAGGTGGCAGCATTAGATGGCGAGAGAGATGCGCCCTTAAGCGTCTTGTACGTAGGATCTTGTCCCTCTTCTGCATGTTACTCTATCACGTGCGGTGGGTCTATAAGATTAAGACCCACTCGATGGTTCTCTTAGCGGTACAAGGCTCGTCTTATAGCACGTGGTTTTTAGCGGGAACATGGTCATGATTATGATGAGACATTTGCTCATGTGCTCACATGACCCTTGTTCACCTCTTCTTGTTGTGGCGTCTGTTGGGCATGGTCCATCTCTCGACTTAATGTCAAGAATGTCTTTCTCAATGGTGAGCTGTGTGAAGAGGTTTATATCTGACCACCAGGGTATTCAATTCCTAAGGTATAGTTTGTCGCCTTTGCCGATCTTTGTACTGACCTCAAGCAAGCTCCTCATGCCTAGTTTGATCGTTTCTCTTCTATTGTCACTCTGTGGTTTCTCTACATGCTCATGATCCTGCTCTCTTTGTTTACCTTACCGTGGTGGGGCCTTCTCCTTTTGTATGTTAATGATATGATCATTACGAGATGATTCTCGATACATCACCTTTGTGAAGGAGCATCTTAATGGCGATTTCTCATATGCGATATGGGTCCTCTTCTGCTACTTTCTTGGGGTTGAGGTTACTTCTACACTTGAAAGCTTCTATTTGTCCTAAGAAAAGTATATTAGGGATCTTCTTGATGTGCTTCTCTTCTTGATTAGCACCTTCTTTGAGACTCCTATGGAGCTTAATGTTCATCTTGTTGCCGATGATGAGCCTCTTCTTGATTCTACTCGATATCGTCACCTTGTTGGGAGTCTTGTTTATCGAGTTGTCACTTGTCCTAATATTTCATACCATGCATATCTTGAGTCGGTTTGTTTACGCTCCCTCGGCTCCACTATAGTCTTCTTCTTCGTGTTCTCGATATCTTAGTGGAACCATCACTTTCGTCGTTGTTTTTCCTCGCTTCTGACTCTTTCTGATCTGAGGGCTATTAGCATTGCTACAAATCCGATGAAGCATGAGCTTACAAAGCATATTGGTGTTGATGCTTCCTACATGCGGGCTGCAAGTGAGACAGGTGTTGCTCTTGATATATGCCTTGAGAACTTGGTGGTAGACTTCTTCACAAAGCGCGGACGAGCACAGCACAACTATCTCTCTAAACTTAATGTTGTTGATCCACCATAAGTTTGAGAGGGTGTTAGATGTATAGGTATTTTCCCGTTGTATAAGGGGCTCCTTACATATATGCCACACGTGCTTGTATATATATTGGCTCATTGGCCTCATAATGAATCTGATCGCTATACATAACAAAATTACCTTGACCATCGGATCTATCACAAAAACTAATAAAAATTTAGCCATACTTGATGTTACCAACCATTCCCTTTTCTATGGAGCGAGGCCTTCTTGACTTGATTATCTTTTTGCTTTGTGAAGATGGCCTAGTTACAATTTCAAGATCATTTATTAGCAATTGCGACTTTAGGTCCTTGGAGATGACACCAAAACTTAGTTTGACAGTGACTGTGGAAACTTAGTTTTATTTCACCAATTAAGCAGATTCAATCCGTAAGTATAGCCTTGGGACGTTCACTTACCAATTAACAAAGATGATGTTTGTCTCCATAAGATAACTATATACATAATCAAAGTTATGGTGTCAAGAAGCGTAATGAGAACAAATTATTAGGATAGGTATATAAGATTCAAATTCACATGAGGACAAAAAAAGACTAACCTCTCGAGAGAACAAGACAAAATGCTAGTTATCGAGGATCTTATAGTGCATTTGCCAGAACCTCTCTGCATCAACCATAGAAATTGTACCCCAGACCACCTAAGAAAATCGAGGTATGGTTCATGTCACATCCTAACATACGAGCATGATTTGAACAAAGAGTCATCTGAGAACCACAAGGGTTAGGGAGGTGAGGCGAATGGTGATTTAGCACAAGTTCTACTACTCTTTAGTAATTTATATTACATTATCAACACACCAAGTCTTGAATTATTTGAACAAAGTCATCTGAGAACCACAAGGGTTTGGGAGGTGAGGAAGAATGGTGATTGGCACAAGTTCTACAACTCTTTAGTCATTTATATTACATTATCAACACATAAGTTCTCTGAATAAAAAAAGTTTGCAACTATGATACTCTGGTAGCATAGAAGATTGTATAGATACACATTGATTATGTAAATAGCAATGGTGTGGTCTAGTTCAGTGGAGCAGTCTAGCGGAAGCGCTAACAATACAGACAAACCCAATTTTTTTAATTTGGCCCTCCTTGCTTAAATACAAAATAGCCCTATTGCCATCATAATTGTAAATTTAGCCCTACTTGCGGCCTTGAAGGATCGAGCAGACATGGCACATTCTCTTGGGGGCGCGAGCAGCGGTGATAGGCGTGGAAAATGAGCAGTCTGAAACGGTGTGTGCGCGGAATATTCTTGCGCTGGTCGATTCTGCGCCTTGGCCTTGTAGCTTCGCCGCCCAGGAAGATGTGAAATTTCTTTCTTCTCCCCGTTGCATGCATGCATCATTAAATGCATCATTAATGAAATTTTTAATGCTAATGTCTTCTGTGCTCCGTGCATGCATGAAATTTTTAATGCCCTTCGGCGCTGAAGTCTGCGGCGGCGGCTCAATCCATGCTCCGATGGCTACCCTGCGCTCACGGGCTGTAGTGGTGCTCACTACTCCCGTGGCAGAATGTGCCATGTCGGACTCCGATCCTTCGCTTTCGGCGAGGGCTAGATTGCAATTATGATGACAATGAGGCTATTTTTGTATTTAAGGTGGCGATGAGGCCAAATTAAAAAAATTCGACAAACCACCAAGAGCTCGTAGTAAGCAAGTTATTGGTGAAGTTTGGAATCGTGAGCCCACGATCTTCACCTTGCCAATTACATCATCTCCTTGTTCTTGAATTGCATCTATCAAGATAAATGTCTGAACATTGTCCCAGAACCTATAGGTGTCTGAGATGGCCTTACACAGAAAAAATAATAGACATAAGTAACGATAAGATATCAATGCAATGACAAAAATATCAATGAGAAGCACAAAGTCGAACTACATTTGCATGTAGTAGCGGTACCACATTTGAAAACATTAGACCATCATGTCTTCCACATGTCGATCACTCACTCAAAGAAATCCATTAAACATAGGCTTATTGTATTAGATCACTCTGTATCAACAACAATAGTAGGTAGAAGAACACAAGCGTAACAAAGGAATTTAATCAAATGCAAAGACATGAACACACCCCGATAAATCAACACAAAAAATCATATAAAAACCAATCTAAAAGCATGACCTCGAAAGCATTGGTTGGCCTCATCTCTCTCTATGATAAAATTAAAGTAATCAAAGATAATATGAGGAAGAGGGAGCACGGGAGGCGTCGGAGAATCTTGAGGCGGGATGGAGTGACAGGAGACGGAGGCTGCAGGCGATGGTGGAGGTGATGGGGGTGGGAGAGAAGGGGAGATGGGCCTTGAAGGAATTCGGGTCGTCCCATGGGAAGGGCAATGAGAGAAGGTCGGGAGGGCGGATGGGGTGGAGAGAATGAGGAAGAGGGGCATGGGGAGGCGTGGGAAAGGATCTGCGGAGGTGGAAGGGAGGCGCCCTACTACAAAAATAGGCCATCTTGGATGCCTTATCACAAGCAGTTCCTTTGGAACCGTCGTATTATACTTATCACATCGGTTTTAATAAGAACCGTATGTATGTGATATGTCTAGAACGTATGTGATACATAATTATCACAGATGGTTCTTGTTATCAAATGCGTGAATCATTACGAGCGGTTTTAAATCTAAGCGATGCATGATGTCTTGAATATCATAGGCGGTTTGTATTAAACATGAATCATCACTGATGGTTTTTATCATGAACCGTCTGTGATTATAATCATATCACGAGATGGTTTTGTAGATAAATAGTCTCGATACTTTTTGTTTTTGTTGGTAGGAAGCGAAATTTGGATTTAATGGGCGAGCTGAAACTTCGCTTTATATTGACGAGTCTCCTCACCTCACACATCCATCTCCTCCTTTGCCATCTCTCCTCTAAGCGAGTGCCGCCGTCTCATACGACCTTCGCCCGGCCTCCCCCAAGCTAGCCCGAGCCTCTTCTACCTGCCCGGCCTCGTCGTCATGACCTCATAGCCCATGGGCTCCCAAACGTTATCCTGGCCTCCTCCACTTAAATGTGACTTCCCACGACCTCGTGCGCCTCTGGCCTCCTCCACTTCGCCATGCAGCCTCCTCCACCTGCACTGGCCTCGTCACCTTGCCTCCCCAACCTTGTCACCCCTCCCACGACATAAATGCTTGAAGCCTCACCTCAAATCGCGCCTTGTCCGTTAAAACAACCATAACTTTTGCATCTGAACTCGGATGCGGCGTTCTTTGGCTCGTAGGAAAGCTAACGAAAAGTTCAATCCGAAAATCCATAAGTCCATATTAGATTCATTCATGAGGGCTCAGGAGGCTCCAAACAAAGTGAAAACCAAAAAAAGGTCATTTAGGGCCTCAAAAGCGACCTCTAAAGTTTGGCACCCATTTTTTGCAATAGAAAAAAAGATATCACAGATGGTTCTAAACAATAACGTCTATGAAAACGTTATCACGGATGGTTACGAACAAAGCGTGCGTGATAATCAACCACATCTGTTCTTGTCTAGCCGTGCAGTGATATTTTTCTAAGCGGTTATTGTTTAGAACGTCGTAATAGATTTTTCACGAGGCGGTTCAAAAACTATCTGTGATGACCTCATATCATCACAGACACATAAATCGAGATGGTTCAAAAATGCATGATAATGATTTGGGCCGTCTGTGATGACCCTCTCTGTAGTAGTGGGCGTGGGCGGAGGCGGAGAACCTGAGGAAGGTGGAGGGATGGGGGTGGCGGCGGGGGAAGGTGGAGGGATGGGGGGCGAGGAAGGGAAGGTGGAGGGTATGGGGGCGGCGAGGGGAGGGAAGGTGGGATGGGGGGAGGAAGGAGAATCTGACGAAGGCGGGAGGATTGGATGGGGTGGAAGGGAGAGGATGAGGAATGATCGACAACAAGCAAGCAAGCGAGGCATCAAGCGACTCACGGAAGGAACAATCGGATGGGTGAAAAAGGCCCTCGCACATCGGATGGCATAGGAAAAACAGCCTATGTGGCCACACTAAAAATGCCCCAGTGAGCCTCCTTTTACTGTTAAGATTTGCATATTATATATTGGAAGCTAGTGCCACAAAAGAGTGAGTCCTAGTACTAATCAGAAACATTCAAGACTATACATGCCATTGCCTCGTTGATCCAAAATAAATTTGGAATTAGGCGATTACTACTACTATATAATAATCTTATTTCTTCCTTTTACCCGAGATGGTGGGCTCGGTTGAATTCTCTCTTCTTAAATCGTTGTGTAGGGAATAAATCTTATCCCTCCTCCAGCGTTTTTTATTCTTTTCTCTTATCCTTATTTTTATCCTTCTTCTCCTCCTCCTCGTTGGAGTTCTCCTTGTCGTCATCATCATTGTTGTCATCCTCGTCTTCCTTTGGGCGCCTCCTCATTGCCTCCTTGATCGGCCTTGACCAACCTCCAGGACGGCGTCCACATCCTTCATCTTCGACTTGGCCGCCAGGTTCTGTGATGTCCACAGTGACATGTTCACTTCCCTAGAAGGCATCCAATTTTGCGCCTGGTCATGCTCTGCGGCAAGAGGTAGTTCTTGTCGAGCACCTTGAATGACTTCGAAGCGTGATAGAGACATCTTGGTGTGCATCTCCATCCTTCATTGAATCGTACAGGTTGAGATGATGATCGGCCTCGCCGCCGCCACCGTCCTGACCTATCGATGAAGTTGGCGGCCCTAACGAGGATTAAAAATCGATGTCGGTTTCTGGGTGGGTCTGATAAGAAGTTCAAATCGGCTCGAAAATCTCGATTTGGATGAATTTAGTCCAAAAAATCAAATTTGCTTGAATTGTGTCGAATTTGATTTTTTAAATTAAAATCGAAAATTCAAAAAAAAAAATCGGCGAAATTGGCCAAAATTTTTCGATTTTAAATTGAAATCCCTTCTCTAAGACCCCTCGGTAAATTTTTTCTTGATAAATAAATCCTACAGCGGTAATCACCTTATTGTCCTCGTCCCCCATTGGCGGCATCATCTTCTTCTTGCTTGCTTCCTTGTCCTTCTTCTTTGCCTTCTTGCTTCTTTGGTGAGGTTGATGGAGCAATCGATCCTCGATAGCGATGATGGACTTCTGGCAAATCTTGGTGAAGAGCCTCCATGACTCGATGTTGCTCTTCGATTAAGTGAGCTTCGGTAAATGAAGCGTTGTAGTCCATGTAGTTGGCCATGATGGCAATCATGGTGGACTTCTTAGGTGTCAAGGATTGAGCAGGAGAGAGTACTGCGCTTCCAA
Organism: Phyllostachys edulis; assembly: GCA_036346405.1. Taxonomy (NCBI): domain Eukaryota; kingdom Viridiplantae; phylum Streptophyta; class Magnoliopsida; order Poales; family Poaceae; genus Phyllostachys; species Phyllostachys edulis. Next base: position 9,532,619 of record CM070557.1, read on the forward strand.
GCCTTGCCGACAAAGGCGTAGTAGTCCTTGCCATCGCGGAACATCTAGTCGTGGAGAATGTGCTTGTTAAATTGTATGCAATCAATTAAATAAAAACTTAAGGCGATGAGAAAATCAGCCAATTCGCCCAAGCTTCACACTTCTCTTCACGTATAAGCTCCCCGGATCTAAAGCGTGAAATAAAAGTGGGTGTAATTTTTTAATTGCACGGATCTTGAATCAAGACCTTTTGACTCTAATACTATATTGAGCTATATGTGTCATCAAATTCAACCAAAAACTTAAGTTCGAGAAATGCGGCCGATTTGTCGTGCTTCTTTCCAGGTCCATCTCGAGGTGGTGAAGATGGAGGGTGTTCGAGCTTGACGTGGCTCCAAAGCGGCCGTGGTAGCCGGCCCAGTCGCCGCTAGGGACCTGGGGTTGTTGGTGAAGAGGCGGCGCTAGCGGTTCCTGGCGGTGACAGCGCGGCCCTCGGCGAGGACGTGCGGCAGGTAGGCGGACTCGACGAGTGCGCGGTGGCGGTGGTGGAAGGTGCGGCAGTAGGTGCGGCGCTCCTCCTCCTGCCTCCTGGTACGAGAACCAGGTGATGACGGTGCCGCGTGGGAGCACCTTGGTCTTGCGCCACCACCCACCAGAGCTTGGCGCCTCGGAACTCGTGGACGACCTCGTCGTGGTCGTCGACGGCGACGGTCATGCGGTTGGCGCCGGTGGAGAGGTCGGCGCGGAGGCGGCTGGCGCGGGCGGCGCAGGAGGCGGCGAGGTAGGCCTCGCTGCGGCTGAAGAGTCAAAGACATGCTCGTCGATGGAGATGGTGACGTAGGGGTAGACGGCGGAGTGGAGACGGCGCGCGAGGTCGGCGAGGCAGTCCTCGAGCTGGAAGGGGACGTACTGCTGCACCACAGACCTGAGGAAGGAGGCTCGCCACCGACCACAGCCAGCCCAGCCGTAACCTTGGCGCCGTGGATCACGTCGCCGTCCACCATCATCTCCATGGTCAGGAGATGTTGTGCCTGTGCAGCTGTGCAGCCTGTGCTGTGCTCTGCTCTGCACTGCTTTGCTCTGTACGAATGAGATGCTGCGACAATCAAGCGTGCTTCTCATGACTTTATTTACAGATCACGCGTTTGTGTCATTGTGTGAATGGATGGGAGAAGGTTGCACCTATCTTCCTTGTTTCTTTTAGGGGTTATTTTTCAGATGAATATTTATTTTTGGTTTATTATGCTGAGTCTAACCCTCCTGTTTCATTATTTATATCCCATCCATTTATCTAGCTATTTTAAAAAAATTACCCAGGCTTCTTAGTTCTATGTGTTATGTTTATGGTACCAGAGTAATTATTTTCAGCCAAATGACAAGCATGGAGTGAATACCTAAGGATCGTTTGGTACCTTCGTTTTACAACTTCATGGCCATGATAGTGAGAATGGAGGGTCTCCTCATGCTCTGGTGTTCTATTTATCCATTTTTCAAATGGATATGTAGAATCTACTTGATCTAATTGGTAAAATGGGCAGCACAGTGTGGCCCCATTTGTATTAATTAGAGGGTTGACAAAAGGAATTTCAGAGGCTGCACTGTTCCTACAAAATTCATGTCCAAACTCCAAATAAACCCTTCATTTCACGACGTAGATCCAATAAGGTGGCGCATAAGGATTAAGGAGGTGTAAAATCTGTGCAAGGTCAAAAAAAAGCTAGACATTTCTATCTTGCTCCCTATTGACTTTAAAAACCAATAATGTTGTACTACTATTTGAATGGCACTGCAAAACAACATAACCTGAAAAAAAATGTACCTATCTTGTGAAAAAGAGGACATATACATCTTATGTGTGTTTACCATCCATTAGTTTAGTGTTGTAGTCTGGTGGTCTTTGGTTGGAAAGTGTTTTGAAGTGTCGTTGCTTTGGTTGTATCGTGACTTCATCATTCTTGAATTGGTGCTTGCAATCTCGTTCCTATCAAAGAAATAAAGCAGAACTCCTGCCCCCTTGCTTCAGTTCAGGGCACAGCTCGTTGATTATCCGTGCGATATATAGTAAAATTACTTAAAACACATGAAAATGACTTTACTCCCTCCGACTCAATCTTTATTTAAAATCTTCAGACTTTTTATCTTTTCCCCTTTATTATATGTAGATCATCTGTGGAACGATGCTCAATGTACATGTATATTCCTCATTCAGACATTTTTGTCCAAAATTTTTAGAGCACCTACTTATATTTTAACAAGGACGAACCTTTGTCTGTAACATTTACTAAATGGTTACTTATTAGTAGTGCTAACAGATTTTCACCAATTTAATCTTCCCAATAATGGTTTTGTCTTTCATGTAAAATAGCCTAGCTGTCATTAACTTTATTTAATCATTGTTTTCCCATGCTACTAACATGTTTCAGCTCTTTGCTATTGTTCGGAGCAAGATACAAAACAAAAAAAAAACTATAGTGGCCTAGTCCATTGCGTCTTAAACCAAAGGAACCTAAACTGCACAACCAACAAGCAAGCAAAATTCTCTTGGACTCCATTTAAAGTATATAGCACAAGGCATGGAACGAAAAGTGCAAAGAGAAGAGCAGGAATAGAAACAGAGAAATACACCACAGATCCATGATCACAGACGCTATGCGGCAGCCAGCCCTAATTAATTAGGGGCAACTCTGTCTACCACCGGCACACTGTGCTCCTTGTGAGCAGCCAGTGAGGCCATAGCAAACTCAAACTGCTCGAGGTGAGGCTGGAGAGGGAGAGCAGGCCCTTGCCTCCAACCCCTGGGCTTGAAATATTGCTGCTCCCATCCAGGCCAATGTGGGTCACATGCTGCACATCTGTGGGAACCCGATCTCTATGTTCATGTCCATGTCCTCCTCATCGCCATCACCCTCCTTGTAGATCTCAAAGATGTGGGACAAGCTCTTGAAGCTCCTGATGAGCTTCCTGATCAACGAGGACGTCGCGCCTCGACGCCTGGCTCTCCTGGCCGGCGCTCTTCGCCTTCCCGATGGCCGCCTCCTCGTCCCGCGCCGCACCTGTGCGCGTGGCCAAGAATCAGGCCACTGTGGGAATGGATATGTGAAAGAACAAGGTCTCGTAATATCCACTGCGTCCTGAATTCACACCGTGTCTAAGCCTGCCTGTCAAATATAACAGATTATACGTATTGTTTAGACTACAACCAAAATCACAAATATTTTAGAAAAAAATACAACTTCACCGCGTTCCTTCACGCCTTGAAAACTGATGATTACATCATCGTTACTAACTTATAGAAAAACTTCGCTCAGTAAATGTAACCAATCAATCATTCTAGCATTGATCACTCATTATTTTTATATATAATGGGCCCGCGTGCTCGCGTGGGCTGTCACTATACTAAGTGAATGTAGGATGAAAACAATAAAGAGGTGCAAATGTTGGTATTTAGACCATGTATGTATATATATACATAATATATCATCTATCTTATACTTGATTTTTTGTGTAAAAAAAAAATATGGGGCTGCAACTGCACCCATGCATCTACCTAGATCTGCCCTTCTTACAAGTAGCGAAATTGTGTGTCGTATGCAATGTTCGGTGGCGCATATGCACGGATCGTGACGACAGAATCGATCTGTATGCAAGAATAAGATGCGTTTACGTGGAATTGGAGCACCATGGCTTGTTGCAGCTTGTGCTTCCAGCTCCTTGGACTCTTTCTCACTGATGGGTGTCATCCTTGGCTGTGGCAAACGAAGGTGAGGCAGGAGATTGCCGTGAGTGCCCCAGCTTGGTCGCTCGTAGTGTTATGTATAGAGAGAGAGTGAGAGAAGTGTAGAGTGCAAGGCAGTCAAAAGAATGGAGGTGGTTATGGTGGTTATATGGATGTAAAGGTGAGGTAGCTGCACGTATGAGTTGGTTATAAGTGCCTCTCAGGGTGGCAGCCTTGCCTTCCTCATAAACCTGCTCGGTGCCGACTACGGATTAGACACCTGTCATGTGAGGATTGGCACGTCTTTGACGTAGAGCGAGTGCACGCATTCCGATGCCCTGTTCTTTGTTTACTGCTAAGATCATATACAATAGACTTACATCAGCATCTATAGCCACTTCACGTAAATTTAAGCTGATGTGGATGAAAGAGAATAAAGAGGAAAATGTGTTGTTTATAATTCTGTAGCCATTTGTACCACGGAACCAAGAAAAGCATTAAAAGATTGTGTGTTGTCTACAATTTTGTAGCGACTATAACTTATAACCTTAAGTTGTATGAGTGTCTTTAGTCTTTGTCTACGAGATGACATAGAGATTCTTATAAATGACCGCTTCTCTGTACACATTGTATAACCCTAACATCGCGGATATCTTTTAGCAAGAGCTTATTTTTGTGGTTCTTGCCATACCAAGGACTGTACTGTAATAACTCGGCTATGGATGCTTCGTTAGCTACTGAAGAATGATTCGAAAGTGTAAGTTTCATTAGGAACACAGAAAACATTCTCTTAATAAAGTGCAATTCAGTTGTTTTCTCATACTAATTTTTTTATGCTATATTTACCATGCTATTCCGTGTTTATGAACCAATGCAACGAGAAAAGGGCTAGATGGGCAAATCAACTGGAATTCAAATATGTCATATTGATGTTTTATGTCCCCAAAATGGGCCACTTTCCTTTTTAATTAAAGGTTCATTCTTCCTTCGGGTCAATCCATCTTTATTTTACGAGTTTTTAGGTGGCACACTAACCAAGAGCAGAAGGCAGTATGTTTGTTTTTTAGAAAATCAGCCAGGAATTGTTGATTGCCTTGGCATTTAAGTTAACCATACATATACTCCTGACTCTTGAGTGTGATCCGTTATTAGTGATTACTTGTAATCTATCTTGCAATGTGACACTCCATAGCTGGTGGCTACAAATGTTAGCTCATGAATGTTCATTGAGTAATCAGGAACTTAGCATGTTTATAAATTTCAGGTCATGCCTAGCAGCTGCATCGAGGATAAAGAACGGAACCGGGCAATTTA